>JAGDYQ010000031.1:6318754-6736254 GCA_021962125.1 Bulinus truncatus | reverse complement strand
TGCCGGAGTCGGCAATTTTTCTTGATTAATTGTACTATGCTACGATGTGTATAACAGTAAATAAACCACCTGTTAAACATGTAGCGTTTTATGCTCACGAGCACTCACTCACGTCTCTCTTTTTTAAATACATACTTGGTAGACATCATAAAACATTAAATGAATAACTGTTTGGAAAGGAGTCCATTAGAATATTATGAAGGTATATGATTTTAGAGTTGTTGTTTATGTTTAACCATAGTGAGGATTATTTTCTTTGGGAGGAACTATTTAACATATGAACTTTATTTTATTTGATGTATTATTAGGTGTCCCTATTCTCAAATGTATTTTGGCTAATAATCTGTTCATGTCCTTGGGGCCACTGCAAGTATATAGACTGATGGTTAACGCGCTGAAATATATCACCATTTTCAACTCCAACTGTGTGCCTACTCGCCGGTCCGGGTACCGGGCGGCACGATAACTAGTCTATAATACAAATTTTAC
The DNA here is from genome assembly GCA_021962125.1 of Bulinus truncatus. Lineage (NCBI taxonomy): Eukaryota > Metazoa > Mollusca > Gastropoda > Planorbidae > Bulinus > Bulinus truncatus. The sequence continues at coordinate 6,735,765 of JAGDYQ010000031.1, read as the reverse complement.
ATCATATGTTCCGGTTTCCGTCTGTCATCGCTACTTCCGTCTGTCATCAACATGGCGGCATAAACGATTCATCCAAGATGGCGGCACAAACAAGTCAAAGAAGGCAGAAACATTTACTGTTTTCTTAACATGCATGATCCGGATACCAACTGGCCAGCCGGTAAATTGTCTCCTACATGACTGCCAGAAATGACATTGGACCAGCCATATGTTAAATGAAGGGTGACAAAACACCGTACACTAACATACGGCAGGTTAGATCGTGAATGCCAAATGGCAATCACAATGGAATACTGTTTTCAGCCGCCTCAATCATTACCAAGGGCAATAATGCGATCTTAGGAGATGTAACAGAATTCGTACCAAACTTTATTGTGATACTCGCCGAAACAAATTCTAAACCGATCGTGTTCCATAGGCCTATCTATATCTCACAGTATCGTAATAAATTTATGGTGTTCTATTTGTTATTAAATGAGAAGCGATCATAAAAAATATTTACAAAAATCGTTCAATTAATATAATGTTCTGTGTTTCCACAATTTAAATTTTTAAAACAAAATTATGAATACCTCAATATAATGTAATATTTATATTGTTTAAATTGTTAATTATTTCTAAAATATGTCTATTTCTAATGTACAATTATTTCCCTTTATTACTATCCTAAAACGTCACTTTTTTCATTTTTTGACTATTACGTCACATGAATGAATTGAATAAGGGTTGAGATTGAGTAGCGCCGTACACAATGTTTACAATACCAAACTAACCCATTTATGATGGGGGCTTCACACAGGGTGTATGGAGTGGGCCCAGTTTGAGGAGGGCCCCCAAATATTTTTTAAGCTAAATATTAAGTACATTATCTCATGTCAAAATGTAGTGGCTCCCGAAGATGCCTAAAATCCCTAGGTTCGGCATTGGCTTCACAGAACTATAATGTTGAAAGCTTTGATATGTCTTTCTTTTTTAAGAGGCCTAATGTTTTCTGCGTCTGCGGCCTCAACTGCATTGATGATATACTATGTTTTTAATCGAAGGTCAGCTAAAAGCTACACAACGATTCTTTTTCTCGGAACCAAGCTTGAGAAGCGTCAAAAAATTATCTCATGTCAAAATGCAGGGGCAGCCCCAAAGAGGCCAAGCCTACCGGGCCCCTAAATCCATGGAACACTGCCTGCCGGATGAATGAATTGAATAAGGGTTGAGTTTGAGTAGCGCCGTACAACGTTTATAATGCAAACTAACCCATTTATGATGGGGCTTCACACAGAGGGTGTATGGAGTGGGCCAGTTTGAGGAGGACCCCCAAAATATTTTTAAACTAAATAATAAGTACATTATCTCATGTCAAAATGTAGTGGCTTCCGAAGATGCCTAAAATCCCCTTGGTACGGCATTGGCTTCACGAATTTATAATGTTGAAAGCTTTGATATGTCTTTCTGTTTTTTAAGAGGCCTAATGTTTTCTGCCTCTGCGGCCTTAACACTGGATTGATGGGATATTTTTTTAATTGAAGGTCCGATAAAAGCTACACAACGATCATATTTTCCGGGCCCCAGCAAAATATTGTTTACATTAAATATTAATTTCATTATCTCATGTCTTGGTGTCGAATGTCAAAATGCAGAGGCCTCTAAAGAGGCCAGGCCCACAGGAGCCAATAATCCATAGGTTCGACACTGCCGGGTTGGCAGTATTATCTTAGTATATTCTCAGTACGATATGTTGTGCTATACTACAATGTGTATAACAGTAAATAAGCCCACCTGCTAAATATGTGGTGTTTTGCTTAAATTACGAACCTCCTGCGTCTCTCTTTTTTTTTTAAATAAGTCATGTTGAACATCATAAAACATAACATGAAGAACTGTTTGGAAAGGAAACCATTTAAAAATATTCTGAATGAATTAAAGATTTATCTATGATAAGGTTTGTGTGCGCAAATTATGTAGGCTATAGTTGGATATTAGATTCAACGTTTAATAGTCGGGGGTTCTTTTTGTTAAGCTTCTGAGCCCATAATGAGGATTATTGTCTTGGGATGAGATTTAAGTATTATCATGAATTAACTTGGGGACTGAAAATCTATTTTTACATTAAATAGTATGTACATTATCTCATGTCAACGTGCAGGGCCCCCCAGAATGGGACCAACCCAAATCCCTAGGTTCAGCACTGGCTTCACAGAACTATAATGTTTAAAAGCTTTGATATTTCCTGTTTTTTAGAGTCCTGATATTTTCTGCGTCTGCGACTATCAACTGCATTGATGGAATACTATGTTTTTAATTGAAGGTCAGCTAAAAGCTACACAACGATTCTTTCTTCTTAGGACCAAGCTTGAAGCGTCAAAAATTATCATGTCAAAGTGCAGGGGCAACCGCCAAGAGGCCAAGCCCACCGGGCCTAAATCCCTGGGTTCTGCACTGCCGGATTAGCCGTTTTTCTTAGTTAATTGTACTATGCTGCAATGTGTATAACAGTAAATGCTTCTACTGCTAAACATGTAGCGTTTCGCTTAACACAAACACTCACTCATCTCTCTGTTTTTTAAATACGCCATATTCAGACATCATAAAACATTAAATGAATAACTGTTTGGAAAGGAGTCCATTAAAATATTATGAAGATATGATTTTAAGAGTTTTTGTTGTTTACCCATAGTGAGGATTATTTCTTTATGTGGGAACTCTTTAACATATGAAATTTTATTTGATGTATTGGCATAGGTGTCCCTATTCTCAAATGTATTTTGGCTACAATAATCTGTTCATGTCCTTGAGACCACTGCAAGTATATGAACTGATTGTTAACGCGCTAAATACATATATCACCATTTTCAACTCCAACTGTGCCTACTCGCCGGTCCGGGTACCGTTGCTTGCTGATAACCTAGTCGTTACACTTACAAATAAAACATAAAAGCGAAACAGATTTTACTATTACGTGGTACCTACTACCGACGGAAAGAAATCATGGCTGTAAAAAAAATCAACTTTTGCTTTTTTTTAAATACAGCCAAAACTTTGAACTGTGCTTCATTGCACCTGCTTACAACCTGTCAGACCAAACGTGAAAATGACGGGTCACCGTGACCTCTCAGTTTTGCTGAAGATGGTTGTGAAATAAAAGAAACTGAACACACACACACTCGCACGCACACACACACACACGCACAAAAAATGTCTTAGTTTCAAAAAACTCTGGGGGGGGGGAATTGTAAAAATGTCAACATGGCACTTGAAAATGTCTATATAAAAAATATTTTGGCTTTATTTCATTGAACAGTAAATGTTCAGTCTTGCGATTAATTTTCCAGCTAAGGTCAGCTTAACATTGTAGGGAGGAAGAAAAAATTTTTGAAATAAGAAAAAAGTTGTTTACTTGACGTTTGTTCAGAATTTTTCCTTTTGTTTTTAATAAACATTTTAAAAAAATGGGGCCACCGAAATGAAACTGACTCGCCCCTGGAACGGTTATGTTGAATATTTAGATTGATATCAGATACTAGACCGGGATGGCCACTAGACCAGGGGATGGCCACATGAGACAGAATAAAACGCTTTTCTGGGGGTTTTTTTATACAGTAGAAAAAATTCCTAATAAGGAGTAAAAAAACCAAGTTCGCTGGATACGGTTCTTCTAGTAGTAACAGTGTCATTCGTCCTACACAATAATTTAAATACCAACCATACACCCTCTTAATATTGTGTGGTTACAGAATCGGATGAGTTCTACCTTCATCTGTATCCAGTAAACCCCCTTAGGGCTAAGGAAACTTATATCAAAATATTTCACTATATATGGGGTAAGTCTCGCTGTGAATTTTGAAACCATTTTCAGTTACCTGCAGCTTTTATTTAATGTTGGCAAAATTTTTTTAAACATTGACAACACAACGTACAAATCGGGATACACGGCAAACTTGTTGTATTTATGTTATCCGGATACGGCGAACATGTTGTATTTATGTTATCCGGACACCTGGCGAACATGTTGTATTTATGTTATCCGGATACGGCGAACATGTTGTATTTATGTTATCCGGATACACGGCAGACATGTTGTATTTATAAATTTATCCGGACACACGGCGAACATGTTGTATTTATGTTATCCGGATACGGCGAACATGTTGTATTTATGTTATCCGGATACACAGCGAACATGTTGTATTTATATTATCCGGACACACGGCGAACATGTTGTATTTATGTTATCCGGATACACGGCAACATGTTGTATTTATGTTATCCGGATACACAGCGAACATGTTGTACTTATATTATCCGGACACACGGCGAACATGTTGTATTTATGTTATCCGGATACGGCGAACATGTTGTATTTATGTTATCCGGATACACAGCCAGACATGTTGTATTTATGTTATCCGGATACACAGCGAACATGTTGTATTTATGTTATCCGGATACACAGCGAACATGTTGTATTTGTGTATCCGGATACACAGCGAACATGTTGTATTTATGTTATCCGGATACACGCTGAACATGTTGTATTTATGTTATCCGGATAACAGCGAACATGTTGTATTTATGTTATCCGGATACACGAACATGTTGTATTTATGTTTTCCGGATACACAGCGAACATGTTGTATTTATATCATCCGGATAACGAACATGTTGTATTATGTTATCCGGATACACGGCGAACATGTTGTATTTATGTTATCCGGATACACAGCGAACATGTTGTATTTATGTTATCCGGATACACAGCGAACATGTTGTATTTATGTTTTCCGGATACACAGCGAACTATGTTGTATTTATGTCATCCGGATAACAGCGAACATGGTAATATTTAATATTTATCCGGATACACAACGAACATGTTGTATTTATGTTATCCGGATACACAGCGAACATGTTGTATTTATGTTATCCGGATAAACAGCGAACATGTTGTATTTATATTTATCCGGATACACAGCGAACATGTTATTTATATTATCCGGATACACAGCGAACATGTTGTATTTATGTTATCCGGATAACAGCGAACATGTTGTATTTATGTTATCCGGATACACAGCGAACATGTTGTATTTATGTTATCCGGATAACAGCGAACATGTTAATTTATGTTATCCGGATACACAGCGAACATGTTGTATTTATGTTTTCCGGATACACAGCGAACATGTTGTATTTATGTCATCCGGATAACAGCGAACATGTTGTATTTATGTTATCCAGATACACAGCTGAACATGTTGTATTTATGTTATCCGGACACAGCGAACATATTGTATTTATGTTATCCGGATACACAGCGAACATGTTGTATTTATGTTTTCCCGGATACACGGCGAACATGTTGTATTTATGTAATCCGGATAACAGCGAACATGTTGTATTTATGTTATCCGGATACACAGCGAACATGTTGTATTTATATTTATCCGGATACAGCGAACATGTTGTATTTATGTTATCCGGATAAACAGCGAACATGTTGTATTTATGTTATCCGGATACACAGCTTGAACGTGTTGTATTTATGTTATCCGGATACACAGCGAACATGTTGTATTTATGTTATCCGGATAACAGCGAACATGTTGTATTTATGTTATCCGGATACACGTATGAGCTATGTTGTATTTATGTTATCCGGATACACAGCGATCATGTTGTATTTATGTTATCATGTGGTGTAACTAATGAAAGGTTGGGGGGTCTGTCTTTGCCACCAGCAAGGGGGCTGTATATTTTTGTATTTTTGTTTTGGCACTGGAATGGGGCAGCATATGTATATATATATATATACAGTCCGCCCGTACATTAACGATACTTACATAATTCTGTTTGAGAATCAGGTGTTCTTTTTTTTCCTATTGATAAGCATAGCCACCTGGCCCACGCCTCGGACATCAGATGACCAGGAAGTTCTCATTTCCCTACATTCTCTCGATTACATTAGTGTTATAATTTCTATTTCTTATAATGTCTAATATGGAATACAGAGGCACGAATATTTGCTCTGATTGCCATATTACAATGGGACATTTATTATATTAAAAAAGCTCTTACCCACCCCACCCCACCCCCTTTTGCTCTCCTGTCTCATATCGTGACCAACTGTCCGTTAAGTTCCTCCATTTCTATTGGATATTTTCAGAATTTTTTTGTCCAGATACTGGAGCGAGCAGGTCATTGTAGTCCCATAATGAACTAGACATACGTTGTTGTGTTGTTGTTTTATCTAATAACTTTGACCTATAATTATGACACGGTGTAACAAGGGGTCATTTAAAAACCACAAGATTGTTATCAGGTGAATAAATGGACAGAAATGAAAATGGTTAACAGTTTTTTGAGGATGGAAAAAAAAATTCGCTCACCTGTCTAATCAAAAAGCTATCAAGTCTAAATGGTTACATGCCTTGCACCAGTAAATGGACTGCCACTGTAGTGTCCTCTCTTTATATCCACCATAGCTCTACTGAAATTAGTGTTTCGAGTCGTTAACTTTCATAACACCCCGATCTGGCCTAACAATCTAACTTCCATTGATTCACCCTTTTTGCCCTAGTCAAATAAAGCAATTTATTTTGGCTCACATTCAAATAACAAATATTGGGATTCGAACAAATGACATGTACAAAATTTATCCAGTTCACTTCTTCGCCACCCATAATGTCGCCCACCCTCCCCCTTCCCCTCCCACCTTTTTACACCGGTAAACAAGACAATTTCTTTTGGCTCAAGTTCAAATAACAAGTATTAGGATTCGAACAAATAACCTGTACCAAAACTTATCCGGCTCACAATCTCGCCACCCATCATGACACACACACACACACACACAAACACACACACACACACACTATACTATTAAACATAACAATATCTTTTTGATTTAGTCGCCCATGATCAACCCACAACGAAGACAACAAGAAAATTGAATTTTTTATTTCTTTAATTGACTTGTGAATTATTCAGCAGGGTGTTGTGTGCCCTCTCTTGCTGTGCGCGACTCCAAACATTTATGCAAGTTTTCTATCTTCGTCTTTTATGACAAGGTTGCAGTGGAATACCAAAAACAACAACTTATTCTTGTGCTCCACTTGTCCGAATTTGTTAGACCGACAGACCACAGGGTGTCTAGTACCTCTGTTGGCACGGAGTTGACCACGTGACGTAAGTCAGGAGAAGTGAGATGGTGTGGTGGTTCTGGTCAGACGCCTGGGCGCTAAGACAAGGAAGGACAATCCCTTCTGCTGCATCCTTTTTTTGTTACAATTTGTTTCCTTTCTTGATTTTTTTTATCTATACGTTTTATTTTATAACCCAATTTGGTACAGGTCGGCGTTTCTCAAAGTATAGAATGTTGCAGAATATCTCAAGGGAAAGGTTGGGACAAAGTTTGAGTTAATAATTAAAAAAGGTCGAGAGTCAATGTAAGAATAATTATAACTGAATATTTGTCTACATTTGAAAACTAAAATGTATTTTGATCTGAAAAAGTAAATATGTATATATACTAGCTGTGTGCCCGGCGCTGCCGGTAAGTCAGGAGTTCAAACGTGACACTTGAAACATTTCCAACACACCATTAGGTATAAAGATATGCGTGCTGATTTATACCACCTAAGTAATTATTGAAGAAATGACCTACATTCCTTTCGGCATAATTTACGTTTTATTAAATCAACGTTAACCAAACAAACTAAATACAACCTAACCAAACAACCAACCAAAACAACCAACCAAACCTTCCAAACCAACAAACAACCAAACCAAACCCGTCGCAAATTACGTTTTTACCCGTCAACGCTAACCAAACCAAACCAATACAAACAACCGAACCAACCAATCAAACCAACCAAACCAATCAAAGCAAACCCAAACCAAACCAAACACCATTAGTTAAAGATATGGAGATTTAACTGGTATGCCACGTACCTCATGTGCAGAAATGACCTACTTTTCATACGTCATAAATTACGTTTTACCCGTCAACGCTAATAACTTAGGATTATTTGTTCAAACAGTAATTAATTCTCTCAGTGTAAAATTAGAACGAAGCATTAAAAAATAGACTATTATAAAAATGCATTGAAAAGTAAAAAAAAATAAAGACTTCATTATGCCATTTTGCAGCACAGAGATAAGTTGGTGTGGCACGATGCAGCACACGCGCGCACGTTCAGTTCGGCTTCTTACTTCCTTAATTTCTTACTTTCACGCTGTATCTTACATATATAGGAAAGGTCATGGTTTAAGTTCCCTTCACGTCTCCCGTGGTGCCACCGCAGTCATTGCACTGTCGGCTATGGTTGGGAATGGAGGAAGGATACTGTCCGAAAACCGTACAATAGTGGTCTATAGAATCTAGGATAAATATCTCCATCAAACTGGAACTCAGCCCCAGCAGCCCAGGGGCGGCACTGGGGGGCATTGCCCCCGCTAGGTGTTGAGTGCCCCCCCTCGCTTAAAAAAGAAGAAAAAGAGGGAAAAAAATAAAGAGAAAAAGCAGCTAAAATGAAGGTGCCCCCTTGCTGGGTATTGGTGCCTCCTGCTTACTTTGACCTGGCTACGGGCCTGCTGGAACGTCACACATATATAGAGTTAATGGCGATTTTGTTCTCTTTCTTTTATCGCAGTTTGTCATAGGTGTGTCTCGTGATGCTAACTGCCGTCATACTGGGTCGCTAAAACAAACAAACAAAGTTCTGAGAACCACTTGAGTAAGTTATTGAACCAAGGGAGCCTACTCTGCGAAATGTTATTCAGTCCCTTGCCGCTCATAAAAAACATCTTTTTTTTCCAAAAGGGTTAGCCATGTGTTTTACGTCTACAAAATGGTGTTTTATTCATTCCTTAACGTTTATAGTTTTAAATGTTTTATTTTTTGTATCCAGCATGTTTCGTCTCAGTGGGAAAAGGTTGTTCAAAATAGTGGGGATTTTTTTCTTGATTGTATCATTTTTAAAAAGTGAATGCTCAAGTACAGAACCCATACGGCGTATCTCATGGGGTAAAAGTCCAAACATTACTAAAGTGGTGAAACTTCTACCAGATAATGGTGGCCAAGTGCATGCCGCCTGTAACTAACCTTAGAACAGCTAGGCATACGCCGATACACTCAAACATATATATATGGTGATATTGTACATTACATCATAAGCCCAAATACTAACTCAAAAAATAGATAGATAGATAGACAGACAGACAGACAGACAGACAGACAGACAGACAGATAGATAGATAGATGAATAGATAGATAGATAGATAGATAGATAGATAGATATAGATAGATAGATAGATAGATAGATAGATAGATAGATAGATAGATAGATAGATAGATAGATAGATAGATAGATAGATAGATAGATAGATAGATAGATAGAATAAATAGAATAGATAGATAGATAGATAGATAGATAGATAGATAGATGATAGATAGATATAGATAGATAGATAGATAGATAGATAGATAGATAGATAGATAGATAGATAGACAAATGCCACATACACACAAAGTGACACATCGTCTGAAAACAGATGTTGCTGTAAACTACATTGTATACATTATTTCTGTAAACTATACCAAATTCAATACGTTTTTCAGCCTTTTATTTCGATCATGAATATTTACTTGTTTGTTGTGTTTATCTGTTTTTATTTTTTTAATTATAATAATTTAATATTGAGTCGACTTTTCATTTCATTAACCATTGGCTGAACAGAACGTTTTACTGAATCGCCTGGGAGGAATTCATTTTTGTCCAAGTTGAAATTTACACCTTTACTGGTGAAAGATATATTGAATCAGAAATCAAATACCATACATTTAAAAAAAAATGTAGATCAGTCGAACAAGGAATTCATTTAAAAAAACAACTGTTTTGTGGGATGGCAGGAACCAGGAAATCTGCAGTATCATGTAAACTCGAATTTAAACTAATACATTTCACCGCCATGATTAGATATTTTCTGTGCCAGACATTGCTAAAGTTACAGGTAAAACTGGATGTCAAAACAACATGAGATCAGGTTTTTAAGGAAGAAAATGGGTTTTTGGTAGATGGTAATTTTATTTAAAAAAAAAAACAACTAAGCAACATGAAATGTGTGCATGAGTACAACCTACCTTTCAGATATTTATGTTGTGCACAGTACATGTGTACACTACATCTATTCTATATGCTGTACTCATTATATATGTATGCTCTAAAAATCTGCTATGTATAACCGCATTATCTATGTATGCTCTAAATATCTGCTTTGTATATCACCACATTATCTATGTATGCTCTAAATATCTGCTTTGTATATCACCTCATTATCTATGTATGCTCTAAAAATCTGCTAGGAATATTACCACATTATATATGTATTTTTATAATATTTATCGAATGGATGACGTTATAAGAATTTAAAATATTGATTTTTTTGTGTGTATCGGACTTGGGAAAGAGTAGTCTCCATTTGTCTGGAAACTATTCTTCGAGATTCTATCCATTATATTGATTTTTCATAAACTCGTTTAATTCTATGCATAAAATCTCTCGGTAATGGAATTCCAAGTCTCGAGAAATATCGAAGAATTGTATCTCATGACTAATAATTATGCTTGTTCAAGAATAAAAATATATGTTTACACTTTTAATGGTGTGTTGTACACATTTAATATATGTTGTAAACATCTACAATGTTTTGAAAGAGAAATAGGATTGTTTCCAGATAATTACACATTGAAAATAAAGCCAAAATTTAAAACCCCATATGAGAACTTCATTTTGTATTGAAAAAATACACTTAATATATACTCTTTCTAAACGTTTTATTTCTAAACTAAATAAAAAGATTTGATTTATTCACCTAGTCGACAATGACTCTTTATCTTCAGTACAAGCAGTTTGGTGGAAATTTTCAGTAGTTATACGAGATCCCATGAGTATAGGATGGCTATTGGTAAATAATGCTGCCATCAAAAATGATGATTTTTATTGTAAACTGAAACCCTCGGAATATTCCTAAACCATAATATCGCCAAACGTAATCTTCATTCAGTGCCGAACCTAGGAAATAGGGAGCCCCGGGGGCAGCACAATGTGGGCCCTGCAATTTGACATTCGACGCAGGACATGAGATAATGTACTTAATATTTAATGTAAAAAAAGAATTTGGGGGCACCCCTCAAGCTGGGGGTGTTACGCTAGAATTCACCCCCTTTTTGCTCCACGCACCTCCCGCCAGTAGCGAGTGACTCATCAGTTGACCTACATCTAAATTTATCCTCCCCTCCCCGTTTCCACCTCCACTGCCAATTTAGTTACCCCGCCAATACGGACCCTCTCGCTCCTCATCAGTGACCATGGAGTCTTACGTCCAAGAATTCACCGCACCTTTCCCCATATAACGTGTCAAACTTAACCCCTTCCATACTATTTGAAAAGTTGTTTCTATCAGCTCTCGCTACCTTTGCACACGGATTATCTACTGTCCCACTCGCACCCCGCGAGGCATAAAGTGAACGCGGAATGTATCTAGACACAGAGGGTGGCCCACAGAAGTGGGGAGTCGGCACCGCATACTTAGGACAGAGGGCGGCCCAGTAGACTTAGGGAAGTTTATAGAATATATTATACTTTAAGTAGACTTGGATTGTTAGACTTGTAAAATATTATCATAGTACATTAAATCAGTGTTGTAAAGTACACACCTAAGAGTTGTGTTGTTATATACTAGTACCTATACCAGTGAGTTAGAGTTAAAGATTTGGTAATTAAGTTAAATTACCTAGTAGGCCTGCCCTACATATAATATCAGCCTGCATATTGAACTTCACATTTGGCGGTCTTATATACAATTTCCACCGTAACATTTGGCGAGCCTGCCCAAGAAGCCACTGAATCTTCTGAGACGTTGCCGTCGCAGTCACCACCCAAAGTCATCCAGAGGTACCGGACTCACCCACAGTCATCAGAGTCTCCACCGGACTCACCCACAGTTATCAGGAGTCACACCGGACTCACCCACAGTCATCAGGAGTCATACCGGACTCACCCAAGCCTTCAGGAGTCACACCGGACTCACCCACCCAGTCTTCAGGAGTCATTCCGGACTCACCCACGTCTTCAGGAGTCATACCGGACTCACCCACAGTCTTCAGGAGTCATACCGGACTCACCCAAGTCTTCAGAGTCATACCGGACTCACCCACAGTCTTCAGGAGTCATACCGGACTCACCCAAGTCTTCAGGAGTCATACCGGACTCACCCCACAGTCTTCAGGAGTCATACCTGACTCACCACAGTCTTCGAGTCATACCGGACTCACCCAAGTCTTCAGGAGTCGCTGGACTCACCCACAGTCTTCAGGAGTCATACCGGACTCACCCACAGTCTTCAGGAGCCATACCGGACTCACCCGAGTCTACAGGCGGCATATTGGACTCACCCAAGTCTACATAGGTCATACCGGACTCACTAAGTAAGCAGGATTCACCGACTTAAACCAGCTCAGCGATCATCGGATCAAACAGAGAGTGAGACAGTCAGTCTGTGAGGATTCGTAAAAACCAGATAAAGTTTCAATTTTCTCTTAGTGCACTATCAAATGTCTCGTTTAGTTTGAATCTTTCTAAATATTTTTGTTAACAGTCTCCCCCTGAGCCACATCTTTGTTACTTGTGTAACAGAGTGGCAAATCGGTGCTCGGAGAGATTACGATACATTTGTTGTTAGATTATTACTGTATAGTTTTTGTATATGTGACAGTATTGTTTTATTTAATTTGTTACTATCAGTTACTCTGCCTTTTTGTCTTGCTTTGTATTGTATTTGTACCCAGGAATTTTTTTTTGTTTAACTGAATGGTGTGTATATCAAATAGTTATTATTACCATTTGAGTAGATTAAGTTATATATTAAGGTAGATCACAGTAGCATATTTAGCTCACAGTCTATCTACGTATAGAAAAATGTCATCATTCGAGCATTTTGTGACCCTAGGGCAATCATTAGGGATAGAGCCAAAGAAATTAGAGAAATGGGCGCAGGATGGGGAGTAGATAAAGAACAGGATAGATTACGACGGAATCTAGTAGATTAGAGCAAGAAGCGAAGTCGGGAAATAGCTCAAACCCAATTAAAAATCAAAGAATTAGAGCTAGAGCAATATTTAAGGAATAGCCAGTGCAATAACCCAACCCTCTACCGCCAATCACCCCCACAATCAATTATAGACCAAAGCCTTCCATTAGAATAGCCCAAGATAAATGTCACATATTTGACAGAGACAAAGACGACAGAGTAGACCACGAAGAACTGATGGCAGGTTTCCATGTATTTGAAAGGACGAATAGAAGAAATTATGTACAAGGCTACTAAGATAATGCAGGCAGAAAGGAAAGCTTATGATATAAATAATATACAAGAAGAAAATGAGAAGCTACGACTAGAAAATAAACGACTTAAATCAAAGAAAGATAACATGTTGCAGGCTGAATTGAATAGATTGATCTTGGAGAAAGACACACTAGTAAACTAAAGACTAGCAGTTCTTTAGAAGGCCTACCACTTGGGGTGGATGCAATAGAAAAACTATTGAACATACTTATTAAGAAAATAGATGTAGAATCACCAGTGGTTGTAAACAAGGAGATACAGACGCTAACTATGGACAAATACGTAACAGCGCTATACACAGAAGTAAAGATGATAAAGTAATGAAGCCAGTGAATGGAGAAGAAGAGAACACGCAAATAAAAAATTAAACAGGTCAAAATTTATTAGAAAGATGTCTCCAGTTATGGATCCTATTAAACAAAGTAACCATGTAACACAACGAAAAACAGCATTTTCAAGGAGTTTTAAACATGTAGCTAATCAAAGTCATTCCAGTGGGAGAAGATGAACAATGGCAGAGAATTCGATTTAGAGGGGAAAATCATAATACACCTAGAATAATAGTCGTTAAGGAAGAACGATAGCTACAATAGCGATATGCCCATAGAACATGTTAGGACAGACAGATGTGATTATGAAATTAGACGACAATTTGATGAAAAGGGAAATGTTGCGAAAAAGAGAATTTGTTGAAGAGTAGACAAATGAAGACACATTGTAGACATGTTCACAGACCAGTGTTTCTGTATAAGGGTAGATACGATACGACATCCTTGATGGTAGAAGAATAAACTACACTTGCCGAGGGAAGGATAGTCTAAGTTACTGCTACAGAAATATGGGTAAAAACTTATATGATGAGCGAAGGATAGAGCAATGCTTTAAGGCCTCATTACCCTGATCAGTGTTTCGCTTCTAAGTCAGTACCAAGAAATAATCAATTGGATAACAAACTTTTATCCTAATGAGAAAGCCTAGATATGGGTTATTTCAAGACAGGGAGAGAAAGTTGAATTGCAACTGGAGGGAGCATATGGTAAAATAGCTCCTGGGCCACTTGACATCTTTTTCCATACGTACCATTAGAGTATAAAAAGTAGGTGTAAATAATTTAAACAAATGTAATGCCGTAGTTTATATGATACCTCATCCCCTTGAAGTGAGACGTAAATGTTGCCAAGATACTAAGGTTTAGAAGAGTTTTATAAAATTAAACGTGACGAAACAAAGGTAAGTGATATAGGGAACAATAGGTAGATACGGATTTAAGTAAGTCAGTTAGGGCCAAGGATGCACGGTAAGTCTAGTTGTGTTGTTTTTGTTTGACTAAATTGCACTAAGAGTAATAAGCCCAACATTTTTTATTCCCCTCGTAAACGTAAGCAAAATTTTCCCATTCTATAAATAGAGTAGTTTTCACAGACTGACCACAGGCTTCAAAAGTTACTGCAGCACGTCTCCCACCACGCCAGGGCGATTACGTCATGCACAACGGTCTACCATACAGCAGAACGGTGCTGAGAGTCAAGAGTTTTCGTTCGCCCATGAAAAAACAGTGACCACTGTAAGACCACGCCTCTTAACTTCACCTCTCACCTGTTGACTACCTCAGTCGATCAGACATCGTAGTACCAGCCCAGATGACCACCCGTCAAAGAAGAAGAAAGGAAAACTATGAACTAAATAACATTTTTTTTCTTCTCTCTTCCCAATTCTAATTTTAGTAGTGATGTCATATTATCAGTAGTATTTTTTTTTTTGTCTCTTTCTCATTTCCTTCTCAATTTGAATTTTATTGATTGATGTCATGTATATTATGTGTACATTTATATGCCCTAGATGTGTCTGAAGTATTTTGATGTTTGATGACGTGCCTAGGGCATAGTGCTTTTTGCCAGCTAGATATAGTATAAAATGTTTTGTTTTGTTTCGTAACACGAAACTTGAGATGAACGGAGGTGTTACGTTAAGAATTCACCACCTTTCCCCCCCCATATAACGTGTCAACAACACTCTCCATACTATTTGAAGTTGTTTCTATCAGCTCTCGCTACCTTTGCACACGGATTATCTACTGTCCTCGCACCCCGCGAGCCTTTATAAAGTGAACGCGGAATGTATCTAGACACAGAGGGTGGCCCACAGAGAGAGTGGGAGTCGGCACCGCATACTTAGGACAGAGGGCGGCCCAGTAGACTTAGGAAGTTTATAGAATATATTATACTTTAAGTAGACTTGGATTGTTAGACTTGTAAAATATTGTCACCCAGTACATTAAATCAGTGTTGTAAAGTACACGCCCTAAGAGTTGTGTTGTTATATACTAGTACCTATACCAGTGAGTTAGAGTTAAAGATTTGGTAAGTGGATTAAATTACCTGGCGAGCCCTGCCCTACATATAATATCCAGCCTGCATTTTAACGCCACAGGGGGGACTTTTAAATTTGGACCCCCTCCACCTCCCCACCTAGGTACGCCTCTGTCTTCGCCCAACCTTATAGGACCAGAACAGTTTTTAAAGCATTATGGGCCGTGATCCCCACCAACAATCACTAAATGTAATTCGATACAAAGAACCAACTGGCACCGAACCGGGGCTCCCGACAGATATCTTGAAGTCCCTGAAAAGATGAGATGAAATCTCTAAAAACAGTTTTTTTATGATTGCCCTTCTTTCATCCCCACCATAGCCGATAGTGCAATGTGCGTGGAGGCACCACGGGAGAGATATAGCTGGGGACTTTAGCAAATATCTATAGGTCCTCACCGGAGATCGAACCAGGGACCCTCGGGTCGACAGTCAAACGCTACAAAATCGATTAGTGCGAGAGTGTGTGATTAAATTTGGTCCCATCTGATAGGAACTGTCAATATCTGAGTGCCAAAGGGCATGGGTCAAGATGACCCACAGTCACAACAAGAGGCGAAAAATCTTTAACAGTAACTTTCGCCGATGAAGATAGCTAGGTTTTAAGTTCTAAGGCTTGCAACTGCACCTAACTCTAAGCCGCTGGAATAACAGACTGATTAGCAGAATAAGTCGTTCACAGTACCCGTGTTGCCTGCGGCAACTTACGGTCTAAAACAACTTCAAAATCGGTGGAAAAACAAAGCGAAACAAATAAAAAAAAGTATGCATTTATAGCAGTTTAAATTGCTCAACAATATTTAGATTCAATATATATTCCTAATAAGATCACGCCTTGTCTTTTCTCATAGAGTTAAATAATAATTTGACATAAAAGCAAGATGTTGCCGATCTGATTCAGGTGTATATATACGTTTTACCTTTCATTGTCTTAACTAAGGAAACAATCTCACATTAATATGTTGTATGGTTTTACATACGGAGGAGCCGGACAGAGCGTCAACTTGATAAAAAAAAAAACTTCAGCCAGCGAGAATGTTTGTTTAGTCTCCTCACCTGTCAACCCTCCCTTACCCCGCCCAATCCTCCCCTACCTTTCCTTTTTCCGTAATTCGTCGTGTTTATGCGATAACACAATGGGAGATAGCTCGTTGTTTTAATTGCTGGCTACTGCTACTGGTGTTGCATTGCTCAGCATAAGCGAATTAACGTTTTATTTTATTGTTGTAAATTTCGATACTCTTTATCGGGTGTATTTGAATGTTGTAAAACAACGTCAGTTTAAAACGTTTAATTAAAATATTCCTAAATGTATCAAGACTACAATTATATATATATATATATATATATATATATATATATATATATATATATATATATATTGCATTTAAATCTTCAGGTCTTCTAACACCCCCTCTCTTTTGTTTATACAAACACTTCTCATTTCTCCGGTCACAGTCGCGAGCGCTCTACACTGCACAAACATGTGCAATTTAAAAAATAGCTTTATACGTACGAAATCATACTGATTATTTTGTCATAAATAGTATATTTCCATAGGTTTTAGATAAAATGTAATTTGGTACTAAACTTATAGTATTGCTTTTAGAATTATCTAGGTTAAAGTGACAAGCAATCAAGTAGATAGGTATGATTGAGTCGAATTCATTGTTATAAGATCGATAGAAAGATTGAAAAGGTTGTGCACCCCTGAACTAGGAAATTGAAGTTTCGAGCACATTTGACTTATACACAACAGAGAAACATTTCTTGTTTACAACCCATGAGGGTTTAGCATTTTCAGATGAAGTTGTGTGTGAAGTCCCTGTAGAATGAGATGAAATCTCTTAGATCCTATAATCCACTACTGGGACATTTGTTGAATGGTGCTTTATTCTTCATCCCCACCAATGGTACTGGAGGCACCACGGGAGATATAGTGGGACTTAAACTGAACCTTAAATATCCATTTGGTCCTGACCGGAGATCGAACCAGTGGCCTTCATGTCGACAGTCCGAGCGCTTTACTTCACGCAAGATTAGAATTCACCACTTTATAAGCCACGACATGGGGGTTGTGTGGCTAACAAGGTCATTTTTAGAGCATTTTCGAAAAAAAAATGCTCTATTGTCCCCGTTTTGTCTGTCTGCCTGTCTGTCCGTCATCTGCCCTAGATCGCAACAACCATAAGTCCTAGACCCTTGATGTATATATCATTTTGTAGGTCTTGGCCTGCCAAAATGTCTTTTCTCCATTTCGCGGTCTGACCTCTGAGGGCCGAAAAAGGTGGCGTATTAAGTACTGTTTTTACTATATAAGCTATATTAATAAAGGAGCGCCCTATATCTCAACAACCATAAGTCCTAGACCCATGATGTATATCATTTTGTAGGTCTTGGCCTGCCAAGTGTACATCAAAAGTCCAATTCGCGATCTGACCTCAAAATTCAGTAAAATCTATGGCTGGCACCCGGAAAAAAAAAATACGGATTTCGTCCGGCGTAACCGAAAATGCTCTAAAATGTCCTTTGTCCAAACGGAAAAGACTTAAATTGCTTATTTTACTTCCCTACACAATGTTAGGTATCCATTTCACGATGGGTGGATTTGAATTTTGGGTAACTTTTACAAGGTCTAATTAAAAAAACCTGAAGGAGCGCTCACACCAGGCTAAACTCAAACTCGGGACTATTAGGTCGATGGTCTATCGCTCACCGCCCGACCATCCATCATTTCAGCGTTAACTTAAACGGACTTTGGACTTTAAGAAAGTACTCAAATGACATCATACTAATTTTGAGTGTGTGCTGTTCGGTAAAGGATTTAAGAAATGACATCTCGTCCTCACAGAGCCTCAGACGATTCTAAATTCAGAATGCATCCACTGTTGGGGTTATGACGGTCTTGCAGTTAACTTGCCAAAATCATGCCATATCTGAAAATTCACAAGTTTGAAAGGCGCTACTGGAGGAGGCTTGTCTCCCGTGGTGCCTCCATGGCCATTGCACTATCCGCCTATGGTGGGGATGAAATAAAGACACCATAAAACCCGTCCCATTAGTTGTTTATAGAATCTAAGAGGTTTCATCTCATCCTTACAGGCACTTCACACACACACACACACACACACACACACTGGTGGCAAGGTGGAGGCCGAACGGTCGTGTGGTAAAGCACTTGACTGTCGACCTGAGGGTCCCTAGCTCAATCTCCGGTGATGGCCAATGGATATTTCATGTCATGGCTTAAGTCCCTGCTATGTCTCCCGTGGTGATTCCATGGCCATTGCACTATCGGAACTGTGGGGATGAAAGAGTGGCACCATAAAAACCGTCCCACTAGTGCTTTAATTGATCAAAGAGATTTCATCTCATCCTTTCAGGGACTTCTCAAACTTGAGGCAAGAGGGGGCGAGTATATAAACTGGAAGGTGTAGTACAGGTGAGTACTTTCAACTTCTTTGTTTGCGTTTCCTACTGCGCCATCTCGACACATGGGCCCATCTGGGCTCTGGCCCGTGGGCCCCATCCGTACAAGCGTCCCGAGATAAACGCGATCATTTACTTTTCACTCTTTTGAGTGGTTATCATGAGGGCCTCGGCACTTTAGGGCCACAAAACCATTATGGCGGCCATGGTTCACTGTCTTTTATCAACTGTTAGTGAGTAGCTAACACAAAATATTGACTACTAGCTGTACCCTGTAAAACCTTTGCATAGAGTTACATCCCCTTAGGCTTGATCGGTAGGCTAGGTTATTTTTTGGTTTCGGGCAGATCCGATATTTTTATGATTGTATTTTAAACTGGAATACTGTTGTATTAATTCTTTACTTTCGATTTAACGCAGAACCCAAATCGCTATTATTTATACATATTATTCCAGTAAGAGTTAAACGTCATATTACCAACCAAGGTCAAGTTCATCCAATTTACCAAATCATCATTGATGTGTTATTATGATTGTAGAAGTATTTCATAAACAACAACTTGGTAATGATACATGTTTACGTACTCAATAAAACAGAGTTATCATATGTTTGATATACGTCAATATATATATATATATATATATATATATATATATATATATATATATATATAGTGTGTGTGTGTTTCCTTCACAACCCATTTTTTTTTCGTTGTTGAAAACGATGTCGCAGTTGGCAGCTGATGTTGATGTATTACCATACAGACAACTTGGTATATTTTTGGCTAATATCGATCGAATGTGACCCTCTTGTTCGATCCTGTCTGGCCTTTAAATCAACCCTTTCCCCCACCCACCCTCCCTTTCTCACTATTTCTTTCTCTACACAATCTCTTTTTAATATGAGACAGAGTACAGAATTTCAGTTAAAGAATATGTCTGTCTATCTGACCAGTAGATTCTCTCTCTCCTTCCATTAACGATGTCTGTCTGTCTCTCTCCGTCAGATTCTCCCTCTCTCTTTCTCTCTCCCCCCCCCACCAATCTCTCTGTCTCTCTCTCTCTCTCTCTCTCTCTCTGTCTCTCTCTCTCTCACTATCTTTATTTCTTACTCTCTGCCCCCCACCCCCATTCAAAAATCAAACAATGCTTACAGCAAACGAATGTCTTTCTATTCTTTCCTATCTGTTTATATTTCTATCGTCTGTTGCTACAATACAATGAATAAGTAAAACCATAGACACATATGCGTAGCTTTTGAACCAGTTTGAGTACATACGCATGCCACAATTCATGACAGGTTATAGTAATGCTCGGCCATGACGACTAAAAATGGCATCTGACTATACCATGCAAGCACACATTGTTAGCTTTAATAGTCAATATACTATATGTCAATATATATGTCTTATTTACTTCACTGACTAATCAACAAACAAGGACCGTATGATGCACGAGGTTGGGTCTGCGACCCCGGATGTTTTTTTTTGTTGTGGGTTGCTCTTTTGTATGTAATAATCAATTCTGTCTATCAATCAATCAATCATAATATTTATAAACCTTCAAAGAGAGATGAAAGGCATAATGTTATTTGTGTACTGTGTTTACAAAGCTACTACTGTAAGTGTTTATAAAGGTACTATGTGTTTAAGTGTTTATAAAGGTACTATGTGTTTAAGTGTTTATAAAGGTACTATGTGTTTAAGTGTTTATAAAGGTACTATGTGTTTTAGTGTTTATAAAGGTACTATTATGTTTGTTTAAGCAATGGGAAGAAAAAAATGTCTTACCAACAAATTACAGTTTATCATGCTACGATAGATCAGATAAATATGAAACATAAAAGCAATATATTAAATATTAAATCATAAGTGATCACAGAACTGAAACACAAAAGCAATATAATACATCATAAATGAAAGATTACAGTTTAAGAAGTAAGATGATTTGTTTTTATCCACAATAATAAATGAATGTCAGTAACGCAACGCAGGCGAAATATATTATTATAATATTAGGTGCTAGAAAGTTATGTTTTGAGAATTCATGCCTATAAACGCATCACTAGAAACATAGACAGTTCAACGGAGCAGAACTAACATCTTTGAAGCGAGTTTGCATATGTGTGTATGTACAGCTAAAAAAAAACGCAGCTGAACCGGACGTTTTTAGAATGATATAGTAATCCTTCATTCAATTCACTACCCTTGGCACAGATCTTTTAATACAGTGTCTATGACGGAGTGGAGAACCTAAGGCACGCGTGCCACAATCGGCACGCAGAGCCTCATCAGTCGGCAAGCGACTAAAATACCACTTTCTTTAATTTTTACTTGGATTGTTGGCACTTTGCTTTAAATTAGTGCTTTTTTTTTTGGTTGAATTTCGGGCACGCTGCCCCAAAAAGGTTCGCCACCACTGGTCTAGGGTTTCACTGAATTCTGCGTGGGTCGTCCTGCCTCACTGAATTAGGTCAAAATGTTTTAAGGCCTCGGTGAATTCAAGGTGCATCTTACAAACTGGATTTAATAGTTAGTGCAACGTAAACAAAAGAATAGGTTGGGCCCATGCGTCAAGACGGGCCAAACACCCACCCAGTCACACACACAGCCCCCAGATTCACCTTTATCAATAGCCTCCCCCTCCCCACTAAATAAACAAAACAAACAACAACTTGACTCCCTAACAAACTCCAAGTGGGCTGTTTGTTAAGGAGTCTATTGACTGTTTGTTAGGGAGTCAATTGGCACTGTTTGTTAGGGAGTCTATTGACTGTTTGTTAAGGAGTCTAATGACTGTTTGTTAGGGAGTCTATTGACTGTTTGTTAGGGAGTCAATTGGCATTGTTTGTTAGGGAGTGCACGGCTTTAGTCCCCGGTAGGTAGAAAGATCACCTTATGTGTCTATGTATCCGGTGATAATTTCCAGTATATTTAGTGTATGTACATCTACAATGACTTAATTAGTTATATGATTATGTTTCTCAATGTGCTACCAAGTATTTTTATTTGGTCTTTTTATTTTACGAACTAGTTATCAAAGGCCCGGTACCCGGACCGGCGAGTAGGCACACAGTTGGAGTTGAAAATGGTGATATATATTTTAGCGCGTTAACAATCAGTCTATATACTTGCAGTGGCCCCAAGGACATGAACAGATTATTGTAGCCAAAATACATTTGAGAATAGGGACACCTAATAATACATCAAATAAAGTTCATATGTTAAATAGTTCCTCCCAAAGAAAATAATCCTCACTATGGGTAAACATAAACAATAACTCTTAAAATCATATTCCTTCATAATATTTTAACGGACTCCTTTCCAAACAGTTATTCATTTAATGTTTTATGATGTTCAACATGGCGTATTTTAAAAAAAAAGAGAGACGTGAGTGAGTGCTTGTGTTAAGCAAAACGCTACATGTTTAACAGGTGGTTTATTTACTGTTATACACATCGTAGCATAGTACAATTAACTAAGAAAAATTGCCGACCCGGCAGTGCAGAACCTAGGGAGTTAGGGGCCCGGTGGCTTGGCCTCTTTGGGGGCTGCCCCTGAATTTTGACATGGGATAATTTTTTGACGCTTCTCAAGCTTGGTCCCGAGAAGAAAGAATCGTTGTGTAGCTTTTAGCTGACCTTCAATTAAAAAAATAGTATTCCATCAATGCAGTTGAGGCTGCAGACGCAGAAAACATTAGGCCTCTTAAAAAAGAAAGACATATCAAAGCTTTCAACATTATAGTTCTATGAAGCCAATGCCGAACCAAGGGATTTTAGGCATCTTCGGAAGCCGCTACATTTTGACATGAGATAATGTACTTAATATTTAGTTTAAAAAATATTTTGGGGTCCCTCCTCAAACTGGGCCCCCTCCATACACCCTCTGTGTGAAGCCCCCATCATAAATGGGTTAGTTTGCATTGTAAACGTTGTGTACGGCGCTACTAAATCTCAACCCTTATTCAATTCATTCATGTGACGTAATAGTAAAAAAATTAAAAAAAAGTGACGTATTTTAGGTTAGTAATAAAGGGAAATAATTGTACATTAGAAATAGACATATTTTAGAAATAAAAACAATTTAAACAATATAAATATTACATTATATTGAGGTATCCATAATTATGGTTTAAAATTTAAATTGTGGAACATAACACAGAATAGTAATTGAACGATTTTTGTAAATATTTCTTTTATGATAGCTTCTCATTGAATAACAAATTGAACACCATAAATTTATTACGATACTGTGAAATATACAAAGACCTATGGAACGACGATTCGCTTCAGGATCTGTTACGGAGAGTATCACAAAATATTTAGGCATGATTTTGTGTTACCTCTCCTAAGATCGCTTTATTGCCCTTTGGTAATGATTGAGGCGATCGAAAACATTATTACATTATGAATGCCATTTGGCATTCACGATCTTACCTGCCGTATGTTAGTGTGCGGTGTTTTGTCACCTCGGCACTAAACATATGGCTGGTCCAATGTCATTTCTGGCAGCCATGTTGAAACAATTCTTACTCGGCTGGCCAGTTGGTAGCCGGATCATGCATGTTAAGAAGAAAACAGTAAATGTTTCTGCCATCTTGGATGAATTGTTTATGCCGCCATGTTGGATGACAGACGGAAGTCGCGATGACAGACGGAAGTAGCGATGACAGACGGAAACCGGAACATATGATGTAAAATTGTATTATAGATATTTAAAAATGTTTTCATCAAAAAATGTATCCAAAAAAAGTCTAGAAACATTACTCAATTAACAAGAGTGATGAAGACTAAACCACTTGTCAATTCAGAAAAGAGGTCGTTATAAATAGCGTTCAGGATCAGTCACACCGATTGTGAATGGGATTATTAGTTAAGACAAACTGTATTGCTGAATATTGAACATGATCACAGTCTAAATTTCTAGCATAATGGTATGGCTGTTGGAGTTTACTAATCTAAGAATA
The DNA here is from genome assembly GCA_021962125.1 of Bulinus truncatus. Lineage (NCBI taxonomy): Eukaryota > Metazoa > Mollusca > Gastropoda > Planorbidae > Bulinus > Bulinus truncatus. The sequence continues at coordinate 6,711,601 of JAGDYQ010000031.1, read as the reverse complement.
GAATCGTATTATAACTGTATAATAAATCATATAGACAACGCTTATCTTTGAGTATCGATCATAGTTTTTCATTGCAAGTACAATAGTTTAACTGTTCGTGTTAAAAAAATCTAAGAACTATAATTGTATTTTCCTCATTCGGGTTTCTATCCCCGGAATAGTGGGATTCCAGAAGATTTTAAGTTCATGAAATTCTTCCAGTGAAATCCTCTTATCCCGGGATACTGCTTAAGTTAAAAAAATCTCTCTTTGTTGACGAAATACAACTATTTTCTTCACTCAAAGAAGTTTAATATGTTTCACAAATGCTTTCAGATGTAAGGACTCATATTTATTATTTCATCGATGCATAAAAAAACCACTTTGTTTATTAGCGGGAATGACTTTTGTATAGAAGTTGTGATTCAATCTTTGATTAGCAGCAGTTTACAGAATGTTTCTGGTTGATTAGTCAACTACTAGAGAATATAAAATGTTAAGTACTAGAGAATATAAAAAGTTAACTACTAGAGAATATACAAAGTTAACTACTAGAGAATATAAAATACGAGTCCACAAAAAACAAAACGATTTTCTGTCACATGGCCGTGAAATTAATTCATTATCATTGATGTATCGACCTACACTATGGATACATCTAAAATTAATCTTAGTGTATGTGGCGGTGGTGGGGGGGGGGGGGATGCGGCTTATTACAGTTGCTGTTTTATTCAAAGATAGACTGCCAATAAAATTAACATACATTCGGAGTCGCAGACTTTGATACTTCGTGTAATCAACAACATGGGCACAAATTTTGACACATACGTGTTGGTTGTACACATTTTGACACATACGTGTTGGTTGTACACATTAGCTTGTATTGATTAGTATGGTAAAAGGGCATTCTCAGCCTATGCATGTAATAAGATCTAGATGAATTGATAAATCTATAACTCTATAACCAGTCAGTAATATTGATTTTACTAAATGTATTGATGTTTTTCTTTGATTCTTATTTTAAAATAATCCATCCGATTTTTTTTTCTTAATAACTAAAAAAATTGTCCATTTCGTTATATTATCACAATTCTTCAATGAAACAAGCCATTTTTTGTATGAAAAATTTCACATTACATTTTCGACCTAAACAAGGATTGTATGTATATAACTTTATAAAATGATGTGAAGAAAAAGAAATTCTATTTTTTTCAGCTAATTTTTACAGAGATAAGCAAAACACTGGTAAATGAGAGACATCGATCAATATAAAATAAATCATCATTGTAAATATCTCGAGACATTGGTAAGAATTATGTCATTTTCATGATAATTATTATGGATTCTTTTGAACTGTGTCGTCTCCAGTCTTTCATTGATACAAATGATACTGATATATGATATATATATATATATATAATGTAATGGCCATCGACATATAATGTACTGGCCATTGGTACATTTCAAACTTTGCCTTTTTTTCCCACTCAAATTACATTCGATGTTTACTTTCAAAATATATATACTTGCTTAATTTGCTTGAATTTGTTGTTTTACTTTCTAATAATTTTTTTTTAAATTTACTACTTAACAGTGATTTATTTTAGATAGGAAGTCAATTGGCGCTGTTTGTTAGGAAGTCAATTGGCGCTGTTTGTTAGGAAGTCAATTGGCGTTGTTTGTTAGGAAGTCAATTGGCGTTGTTTGTTAGGAAGTCAATTGGCGCTGTTTGTTAGGAAGTCAATTGGCGCTGTTTGTTAGGGAGTCAATTGGCGCTGTTTGTTAGGAAGTCAATTGGCGCTGTTTGTTAGGAAGTCAATTGATGTTGTTTGTTAGACGAAGTTACAGGATAGGAAAAAAAAAACACTATTTAAAAACATTTCATTCAAAATCTACAGTATGTACCCTCTCATACCGAAAGTATGTGCCCTCTCATACCGAAAGTATGTGCCCTCTCATACCGAAAGTATGTGCCTTCTCATAACGACAGTATGTGCCTTCTCATACCGACAGCATGTGCCTCCTCATATGTCTGAAAACAAAGTAATACATTACAAAATTTACATTTGTTCTGAGTAGAGAAGCCAGCAGCCAATACATTACCACTACATGACACATCAATCACAGTGAGTTTGAATTTTTAAAAATCAAAAACATAATTTGAAAATTTGTAGGGCCCTTGGGGGCGGGGGGGGGCTAGTGTTTTTCTCGACGGCACTGGTGGCACAAGAAGAACTGATACTTTCCAAATTAAACAAGAAAATGATCACTATAAAAAAGTGAAATGATCACATACATATTTGACTGCCTTTAAGTCAAGGCAATTGAGCAGATAATGTTTTGATTTCTTGAATACGTTCCTCTGATACTAAGCTACTTTACATTTTTTTGGTACTCAGTGTATGTAGAGAGAAAAAGTACAACCGATCCTGCCCATACTAACTACTTAGATAAGTGAGTTGTGAAGATGATTTATTAACAGCTGACGAAGGTTAGCCTAATTAGAATATACGACTGAATAAAGAAGTAATATTATGTGAATTAATGAACTACTTGATATACAGGAAAAAACGTTGTTATTATTATAGCTCTTTACATTACAAAAACATCGGTAAGAATATGTATTCAGACTTCTCGTAAGAAATTTTTTTTAAGCCAATCTCTATTTATTTTGGTTGACACTTTTTTTTATAACAACAGCAACTGCCAGGTAGGACGATAAGTTGAGTTACCCTTACTTATTTTATTTTAAATCAAGTTATCGTCCTACCTGGCAGATAGTTTATCATGTATGATTTATATATGCCAGATAGCCAACCGTGAATATAATTTTTAAACATTTTTAAGACACACCCATTAATCGAACTAAAAACACGCTCACAGACACACAAACACACCGAGCCTCACAGCCTACTTAACAACTGATCACAGATACACAAACTCAAACACACAGACTAATCGATTTATTTCTAAATGCACAGAATTCATAATTCTTTTTATCTCCCAGTGTGAAATTGTCTTCAACACAATCCTGTATATATATTTAAAAAAAATAATAGCACATTAACTTTCTTACTGTTATATGTTATGAAATAGTCGAGGCAGTTGAGTCAGGCATTCTAAGAAATAACTAAAACCTACTTCTTATGTAGAGTCAGTCATTCTAAGAAATAACTAAAACCTACTTCTTATGTTGAGTCAGTCATTCTAAGAAATAACTAAAACCTACTTCTTATGTTGAGTCAGTCATTCTAAGAAATTACTATGACCTACTTCTTATGTCGAGTCAGTCATTCTAAGAAATTACTAAAACCTACTTCTTATGTTGAGTCAGTCATTCTAAGAAATTACTAAGACCTACTTCTTATGTCGAGTTAGTCATTCTAAGAATTTACTAAGACCTACTTCTTATGTCGAGTCAGTCGTTCTAAGAAATTACTATGGCCTACTTCTTATGTCGAGTCAGTCATTCTAAGAAATTACTATTACTAAAAACTACTACTTATGTCGAGTAAATCATTCTAAGAAATTACTATGACCTACTTCTTATGTTCAGTTAGTCATTCTAAGAAATGACTAAGACCTACCTTTTACTTGAGTCAGTCACTCTAATATCTCATCAAAACATTTTAAGCTACTTAATCTAGCCAATCTGCTAAATATTGAATACATGCGAACACATTTTTCACATTAAACTAGTTATTGTACAAAATCATTGAGACTAGTTAACCCCATTTCCTGTTTGAGTCAATCTTTTTTTTTCGAGGTCATAAAGACATCATAACCTATTTTCCATGCTGAGTAAGTCATTTTATAGCATCTTAAACCCAAGTTAACCTACTTTTATTATTGATTAGTTGATTAGTCGATTCGTGAAATCAATGCCAAGTGCTAACCTACTTATTTCCTTGAATAAGTCTTTTCTTCATTCAATCATTTAGTGTGATAGACCTAAGTTCTTTGTTGAAAAAGTCAAAACTGTTAAGACAGTCACAGAGCCACCATATAATTGTATAATAAATAGCTCATTGTCTTAACGTTCGAAAAAGCGCTTTAGAAAAGTGAGTTTGCAGATAAATGTTCTGTTAACATAAGTTAACAAAAAGTTAACACCCATGGAATTGTGAATATGTATTAATTCTAATATATATGCATACATTTCCTATCTAATTGTATACATATTTTAACAAAAATCGCAGCATTTGTGCAAGTGTACTATTCATCTACCTTCTCTGCCTCGGTACGACTCTGATGGACGGCCATACGGAGTAAGAGATATAATATTTCCCTGCCCTGTATAGTCTCAACAAGGTTTATTGCCAGCCAATATGTGAGTAGCAAGGAAACAAAAAATCAATACATTATTTCAAAATGTAAAATGTTATTTAGAACGCTGCTGTCAATAACTCACAGTATTAAAAAAAATCTATTGATTAAAAAAAAAAAAGATTTATGGCAAGTTGTGTTCAACTCTTAATCAGTGGTTAGATTATTTAGGTTCGCACCGGTTTGCATGAACCTGTGCTTGAAATTTTACGAGACTGGCGAATCGGTTGTTAAATAAAATGAAATAAACCCTTATGACTAGAATTAAAAAGTATATTTGATCTATAATATAATATAGCGTAGAACTTGTTATTAAAATGGTTGAATCCATCCACTGTTCTAAACAAATGTTGTAGTTTATTTTACTCACGACTTTGAACTTACAGATGAGGTACATTTAGTGTTAGGGAATGTCAACGTGTTAAACTTTAGCCCTGGCAGCTCAGGTGCTTTTGAAATTGAATAATATGATTATATTTTGGGAAACGACCAATAACGCAATTATTTTAATTCTGCTGGTATAGTTTGTGCAGTACTATAAATAGTATGAACTATAGTCCCACTAGTAATACTGAGTTTTTGCTGCCCAATGGTTTATATGTTTCCAAGTTCAATAAATCTCTATGTTTCAAAAGTGGCCAGGTTTTATCGGATTACCAACGCTGTAATTTCACTGATGACTTCATTCATGTTCAGTTAGCTTTTTTATATTACCGTTTTAAGATATCGCCAATCTAACTCTATATACTACAATGCTCTAACTCTTTATATTACAGTACAGTTATACTGATTAAATAATTTAAAAGACTGATCTTTGAAAACTTTCTGTAGTTCCCCCTCTACCCTTGATGGCCTAATCAAGTGCTTATATTTCTTATAAGTTAATCCAACATTGTTACTCACTTCATATATTACCATTTTGTTTTCACTCTGTATATTACATTGATAACTCAATTTATTTTACGTTTGACTCCCAATTGCAATTAAAAATGAAATTGTACTAAAACGACTCCCTTTTTATTAATGGATTGAAATGTCGGGGGGGGGGGGTCGTAGGCTGCTTACTTGTTGGCCTATCAATAAAATGACTTTGATTGAATCAACCTTATGGAACCCTAGTGTCCAAGTTTATTCTCAACTGGCAACAAAATACCTGCTGCATAAAAAGAAACCCATGGACTTGTATGAACAGTTCTATAAAAAAAAAAAATTAGCCTAGTGCCCCAACACAAGTGTGCCGCCCCCCCCCCCCACGGACCAGCCCATGTGTTAAGACTGCACCGGGTTCTGATTATTGGCCACACGCTAGCAATATTTTTTTCTGATGTTTTCTTTTCTTCTAGGCTTAACTGATAAATAAAAATAAAATTATGAACTAAAATATCACCAGAGAAAACCGACCCAACACCCAAACATTAATCTAAATATTTGTGTTCACCTTGTTTCTGATTTATTACATTTTTTAAAAAAAAAGTTTTACATCTAAAAAATAGGGTTTTATGTTATCACATTTATCTTATTCTGTGTGTGAAATCTGTGCCAAATAAAATATTTCGCTGTGCGAGAGAAAGAAAGATAACAGAAAGATATAAAGAGAGAGAGAGAGAGAGAGAGAGAGAGAGAGAGAGAGAGAGAGAGAGAGAGAGAGAGAGAGAGAGAGAGAGAGAGAGAGAGAGAGAGAGAGAGAGAGACCATGACCAGTTATGCCAGATAGATAACATATTACGTAGATAAATTATGGAGTTTTTTTTTAACCAGATATACCAAGGGGGGCTGTCCAACATTTGTTCACCAGTTTACGCTAAGTGCAATAACCTGTATGCACCAGTCTGCTACACTAGGGGCAGCTACCTGTATGCACCAGTCTGCTACACTAGGGGAAGCTACCTGTATGCACCAGTCTGCTATACTAGGGACAGCTACACGTGTGCACCTGTGTCTGCTCAATACAATATAAAGAAAAATTAAAGAAAATAGGACACATCAACTTTTGGCAAAACATCGGGAAATATAATATTTCTGGAAAATGAAGAACTTTCTATGTAGCAGAATAAACTTGGACACTAGGGGTCAATGGGGTTGGTACAATCAAAGCCGTTTTATTGATAGGCCAACAAGGAAGCAGCCTTGCACCCCCCGTCCCCCCGCTCCCCATCATCTAATAAAAAAAAGGCGACGTTTTAATACAATTTCATTTTTAATCTCATGTGGGACCAGTGGCGTAACCGGCGTTAAGAGGGGGAAGGGGAGAGCTCTGAAAATGTTCCAAAGTGGTAAATTTGGGGAGATTTCCAGATATGTTTTTGGGGGGGGGGGCATGGAAGAAGTTTCCGTAGGGACCCAATTTTAGCATCAGATTAAATAGATATTACTATTTAACGGCCCCCCCCCCTCATGCAATGAAAGCCCCAGGCAGTCGGCCAGTCAACTGGAGCCCACATGACAGCTATTAAAAATACCTATGGGCCTACAATACGTGTGTGGTCCAAAAGAACCATTGCTCAGGTGGGCATGCACGTGAAGACAGCCCTGGTATAATTACCTAATGCATTTCATAACTGTAATATAAACATTTTTTCCCCCTTTCTCACACTACGTGTCAAATCGACAGTATTCCCGCTTTGGTTGATTTTTTTTTTTAAATCGCCATTGTTAAGTGATGAACCACCATCTATGCTGTGAAGCAATGTAAATTAAAAAAAAAAAAACAAAACAAAAACAAACGAACTAGTCATTACTTGACCGAAACTTTGTTCCCGACACCACCCAAACACTTAGGTCATAATGACTGACTAACAACGTTGAAATCTATCTACCCAGAAGTTCAGCACAGCAACGAATTCATTCGTTTGCTAAAATGACGTCATCAGTGCAATGCAATGTAAGATCCCGCAGAGAAAAGTATTTAAATGAACTTTCACCCCCACCTTTCCACTCTTCACAAGGAGGAGACAAAAAAAAAGTTTCTCATTCAATTATTTCATGACGTCTGCTCGTTATATAAAAAAAAATTCTTGCGAAGAATAAAAAAAGCAACTTTTTTCTAAAAATAGAATAAGCTAATCGAGTATATTGTCATTATTTCATTAATTTCCTTTGACGAGGCACGTCGCACAAATCTATCTATCTATCTATCTATCTATCTATCTATCTATCTATCTATCTATCTATCTATCTATCTATCTATCTATCTATCTATCTATCTATCTATCTATCTATCTATCTATCTATCTATCTATCTATCTATCTATCTATCTATCTATCTATCTATCTATCTATCTATCTATCTATCTATCTATCTATCTATCTATCTATCTATCTATCTATCTATCTATCTATCTATCTATCTATCTATCTATCTATCTATCTATCTATCTATCTATCTATCTATATATATATATATATATATATATATATATATATATATATATATATATATATAATATCTAATCTGTGGCAAAGCGCAAACATATAAATGGATATCGTTTCATTTTGTGTGGAAAGGACAGTTCATACATTATGTAACAAGTGGGGGGGGCATTCGGTTTAGGTTCAAATCCTTTATTAATGGGTGGTTGTATGTAGTTGATATAAATGTAATTCTATTTTAATTTATTTAATAATTATAAAAAAAAAGATTAAAATAAAAAAAAAAACTTTTTAAGAAAAGGGGGTGTGGGGTGTGGCTAGGTGGTGTCTGACGTATAGTACATGTTACAGTTTGAGGGTTACTCATCTTTGTTAAAAATTTAGATTGTTTGGAGAGGGGGGGGGAGGGCGTAATTTTTTTTTTTTTTACAAATAATTTCAGCATTACATAATGTGTGTTTTAATTACTTATATAATCATTTAAACAATAAACATAATAACATTTAGTAGCTTATTGAAAAAAAAAGTATTTTCAACAAAAGAGATTTATCCAAATACTTCAGTATAATCTTCTGTGGTATACTTTTTCACCATGTTTACTGTGCCCAACCAAAGTCTGTTTACAATTATTAGACACACGTGACAAAATGAGGAGTGGAATAACTGGAATTAGAGTCCCACCTTCCTCGCCTACACAACATTTCAATATTGTACCTTCAGTGGGACGAATGGAGATCTCATTCTTATTATGTTGGACACAGAAAACCGTATGGAAATAACAACAAACAAAAAAATTTTCTTTATGTGCCTTACGTACCGAAGATTATCAGGTCACTCACTACACAATTAATTTGTGCAGATATGTGAAGTTAAGAAACGAAAAAACAATGCCCACGTGACTGGTCCATAATATCGCCACTGGGGAGGGTTATGGCAAGTTATGGGGGAGGGGGGAGGTGGCATGTAGTGGATATTGTCAGAAAAAAAAGGGGGGGGGTGGCTAAGATTAGCTAACGGTAGTCCTGGGTTGGAGAGGATGGGAGTTTGTATAGTGGGGTAATTAAAACATGGCATATATATATATATATATATATATATATATATATATATATATATATCCATTATCCACACACATAAACAAAGTGCTATGGAGGCACGACTAAACCCTTTTCACCACTCTGCCAGATTTCTCTGTGCTTTCAAAGTGAATATTTATTTCCCTCTTTCAGTTGAACTTAATTAATGGCATTTTTTGTTTGTTTGTTTGTTAAAATAAGTGATCTCAGAACTGGTATGACATTCAGGCAAAAACATCGGGGGTAAAGTATTTCGGGAAAATCACAAACATTCTATGTAGCAGGTATTTTGTTGCCAACTGCGAATTAACTTGAACACCAGGGTTCAATAGGGTTGATACAATCATAACCGTTTGACAGACTATGTCACCCTCACTATATAAAAAAAAACAGGTTGTTGTTGTTGTTTTGTACAATTTCCTACCAAATTTCATTTCAGCTCAGCACAGTGCCCAGCGTTTGGGGGGACGGATTCTATAAATGCCGTCAAAAAGTTATAAAATAGAGAAAATGCCGCCTCTGACAGACGACAAATAAGGTGCCGACAGGCGTCCCTCCCTACCCCCGACTAGTTACACCTTTGTTTGATCCCCGAAATATTTCTAAGTATCAGCGCAGGGTCCAAAAAATAATCTAATAACTGCTCCTGAAACTATTCTAATTTAGCAACATATCTTTTATTCACATTAAGAATTATACTTTTTTTTTAAATTGTATTCTTTTATTTTATTTGTTTGCGTACAATTTTTACTGAGTATCTGTTTCAATGAATGAAATGAACTAAAATATCCATCTTTTTATTTGTCATATATTTTATTTAAAGGAATGTTGAAAAGGGAATTGAAAAACTAGCAGAGGGAGAGAAAGAAAACCAGAGGGGGTTAGGCAAGGAGAGAGAGAGAGAGAGAGAGAGAGAGAGAGCGAGAGAGAGAGAGAGAGCGAGCGAGAGCGAGAGAGAGAGACGTTTATGATCATCTTTTAAAAATATTTATCATACCAAAGTCTATTTTTGTTTGCCTCAATTGGTATGAGAAAAAACAAACAAATATTACTTCCCAGACAGAAATAGACTTTGTACGTATGGATAGCGCCCACCTGACACATAAAGTTTGGCAATAGCTCACATAGGGGAGATAGCTCCATCTGCTTTTACATTATTCGTTTGGGAACTTTGTAATGTGTTGCCGAGAAATAAAAGAAAGAAAAAAACACACGCACACATTCATAGAGACACACCCATACACAATACAACACCACAGGCAATAATACACATACATTTATATAGACACACCCATACATAATACAATAGACAGGTAATAATACACATACATTCATATAGACACACCCATACATAATACAATAGACAGGTAATAATACACATACATTCATAGAGACACACCCATACACAATACAACAGACAGGCAATAATACACATACATTCATATAGACACACCCATACACAATACAACACCACAGGCAATAATACACATACATTTAAATAGACACACCCATACATAATACAATAGACAGGTAATAATACACATACATTCATAGAGACACACCCATACACAATACAACAGACAGGCAATAATACACATACATTCATAGAGAAACCCATATACAATACAACATCACAGGCAATAATGCACATTTATAGTATGCATATTAATATATAGAGTATTCAATATAAATCATCAAAGTTATTAAAATTAAAGACGTTATTACAAGCCGATATACATCAATGAACTAGATTCGCTCTTTTATTATACAGTACATTTAACGGTGGTACATTCTAATAGATTTTCTACTGAATCTAGTTAAACAAATATAATTTATATAACTTATTTCAGTCCATGTAATCAGGCAGGTCTGAGAAATGTGCATCTTCACCCCTACAAAGGAGATAAACTACACACAAATAAACGTAACATTTATTTAAACATGCATACAGGGCAGTTCTAATAGATAGGCAAACTGCCCCTCCCCCTTTTTTTTCCAGCATTAATTCTTATTAAATATGTCGGTGTAAGAGGACCTAAACTGGTATTTAGCCTGGGGTCCCCCGACTATCTGTGAAAATCTATAACTCGGACACCAAATATCAATAACAATCTGAGTCTAATATAATATAACCTTGATATCATTTTTGTATCGATCATGTCTTCAAAATTTCTCCATCAATATGCAACTTAATCTTTAGTCAATGCAACTAAATCTTTAGTCAATGTGACTTAATCTTTAGTCAATGCAACGTAATCTTTAGTCAATGCAACTTAATCTTTAGTCAGTGCAACGTAATCTTTAGTCAGTGCAACTTAATCTTTAGTCAGTGCAACTTAATCTTCAGTCAATGCAACTTAATCTTTCAGTTAAAACATGGATTATTATGATTAGTTCTTATTGGGAATAATAAAAAAAAATACAGCATTTACATAAGATGATTCAACAAATGGGTATTGTTCAAACATTTTTCAAACATATTGGGGGCCCAAAATCTGCAAGCTGTAGTGTAGCCCTATACCGCGGTTTTTTTTGTTTGTAATGGCCTCCCACATTGCCACTGCCCAGTGCCAATTTGTAATGTTGTCTAGGTCATCTAAATGTAACTTTGTCTAGGTCATCTAAATGTAACTTTGTCTAGGTCATCTAAATGTAACTTTGTCTAGGTCATCTAAATGTAACTTTGTCTAGGTCATCTAAATGTAACTTTGTCTAGGTCATCTAAATGTAACTTCGTCTAGGTCATCTAAATGTAACTTTGTCTAGGTCACCCAAATGTAACTTTGTCTAGGTCATCTAAATGCAGGGTTGTTAGTATCGAAGTATCGGTATCGGCCAATACAGTATCGGCGATACTTTTTCAGTATTGGTTGCTGTATTGCCGATCCTTTTTGTATCAAATATTGATTTGTGTATCGCCGATACATTTTAAACGAAAAATTTTTGATACTCTATACCAATACTTTTCTGTTGCCACTATTAGCTAATTGCAGTATACCAATAGCGATTTAATACATTGTATTAAAAGTAATCTTCATACATTCAATCACTACTTGTAATCATTGTAATTCTACCACTATTAACACCCCCCACCTCCCCACCAAGACAACTTGGCTCACAAGGCTGAAGTTGAACAAAACTTAAAGCGTGCTTGCATTGCACTGAGTGCAGTTTCCACTCCACTTACTCGGCAGGGTGGTGCAACTTCAATACAGTCAGCTATTCAGTTTTACTGCACGGCGGCAGAACCGGCTTAATAGTAAAGTTCTGCTGAAGTAGACAGATATCTTGAAGATAACTCATCAGAAATGCTGTCATTAGCACCCTACCCAACCTACCCAAGCATTAAGAAACTATATTGCTGAGTTGATTGGCTAGTGCTGAGTTGAGCGCCTGTTTTCATTAAGTTGGCGTATTTTTATGCCATTACGTTCTAGGCTAAGCAATGATTGTTTTAAAATGATGGTCGTCTTACGTGCTGCCAAGTAGTGAAATAGTAAGGAAAAGTTCCCTTAGCCCTGACGGGTCATCGGGGATTCATCTGTTTTTATAACCTCGGCATATGAAGGGATTGTGTGGTTAGAACAACGCCCAATCGCCTTTACTTCCCCAGCTTAAAGTCGGGTACCTATTTAAAACAGGATGAACTTGTGGAAAAATTCCCATTGTTCTCGCCGAGGATCGAACCCATGACTCTGAAGTCGACAGTCGAGTATCTACACCAATTGGCCATCCGTCAAGTACTAAAGTGACTAGCATTAAATTTGTGCTTTGACATTGTATTTTATTGTTTTCACTTTTTTTTTAAACTTGAAAAACTTGCACTTATTATTATTTTAAATAAAAATAGTTTGTTGTTCTCAAAAGTATCAGTATTGTATCGGTATCGATTTTGGCAATACGTTTTTACTTGAGTATTTGTATTGGTATTGGCGATACTATTTTCATGAAGTATTAGTATCGGTATTGACGATACAATTTAAGAGTATTGTTAACAACCCTGTCTAAATGTAACTTTGTCTAGGTCATCTAAATGTAACTTTGTCTAGGTCATCTAAATGTAACTTTGTCTAGGTCATCTTAATGTAACTTTGTCTAGGTCATCTAAATTTAACTTTGTCTAGGTCATCTAAATGTAACTTTTTCTACGTCATACAAATGTAAATTTGTCTACGTTACACAAATGTAACTTTGTCTAGGTCACACAAATGTAAATTTGTCTACGTTACACAAATGTAACTTTGTCTACGTCACACAAATGTAAATTTGTCTACGTCACACAAATGTAGCTATGTCTACGTCACACAAATGTAACTTTGCTTAAAGCTCACCCCCCCAAACCCCAAAAAAAAAAGTATGCACTGCTCTGCTATTATCGTTACAAAATATGAATTGATTTATTTGTTTTATTGAATTCACGACCACTTAAAATAGTTCACCTACTTTTAACATAAAAAAAAATGTTTTCTTCTGCCATGTGCTAGATGTCAATGACACGTTTAACCATGACATGTTGAACCACTTGACTGGTGCTTTTGGCGTAGATGCCGGAGTTGACTTAACAGCTACAGAGCTGAAACTTGGAGCGAATCTTTCCACTATTTCACCTCTCTTGACAAGCTTTAAATTTTTTTTTATTGTAATACATGTGACGAACTTCTTACAGATTGCCCAGTACATCTCTTTATCTATATAAATTGACCACCATACAAAAATCATTCATTTCTAAATAAGTGTCAGAATTAATTTAATATTGCATTACACATAGCATTGGGAGGGGCAGTAATTAACAATGTCCAGCTTTTATACATTAGACTCACATTTTAAATATGAGTGAATACTCTTGGTCCATTGTATAATTATTGCAATATTAACAATGTCCAGCTTTTATACATTAGACTCACATTTTAAATATGAGTGAATACTCTTGGTCCATTGTATAATCATTGCAATATTAACAATGTCCAGCTTTTATACATTAGACTCACATTTTAAATATGAGTGAATACTCTTGGTCCATTGTATAATCATTGCAATATTAACAATGTCCAGCTTTTATACATTAGACTCACATTTTAAATATGAGTGAATACTCTTGGTCCATTGTATAATCATTGCAATATTAACAATGTCCAGCTTTTATACATTAGACTCACATTTTAAATATGAGTGAATACTCTTGGTCCATTGTATAATTATTGCAATATTAACAATGTCCAGCTTTTATACATTAGACTCACATTTTAAATATGAGTGAATATTCTTGGTCCATTGTATAATCATTGCAATATTAACAATGTCCAGCTTTTATACATTAGACTCACATTTTAATATGAGTGAATACTCTTGGTCCATTGTATAATCATTGCAATATTAACAATGTCCAGCTTTTATACATTAGACTCACATTTTAAATATGAGTGAATACTCTTGGTCCATTGTATAATCATTGCAATATTAACAATGTCCAGCTTTTATACATTAGACTCACATTTTAAATATGAGTGAATACTCTTGGTCCATTGTATAATCATTGCAATATTAACAATGTCCAGCTTTTATACATTAGACTCACATTTTAAATATGAGTGAATATTCTTGATCCATTGTATAATCATTGCAATATTAACAATGTCCAGCTTTTATACATTAGACTCACATTTTAAATATGAGTGAATACTCTTGGTCCATTGTATAATCATTGCAATATTAACAATGTCCAGCTTTTATACATTAGACTCACATTTTAAATATGAGTGAATACTCTTGGTCCATTGTATAATCATTGCAATATTAACAATGTCCAGCTTTTATACATTAGACTCACATTTTAAATATGAGTGAATACTCTTGGTCCATTGTATAATCATTGCAATATTAACAATATCCAGCTTTTATACATTAGACTCACATTTTAAATATGAGTGAATATTCTTGGTCCATTGTATAATCATTGCAATATTAACAATGTCCAGCTTTTATACATTAGACTCACATTTTAAATATGAGTGAATATTCTTGGTCCATTGTATAATCATTTACAATAATAACAAATGTCCAGCTTTCATACATTAGACTCACATTTTAAATATGAGTGAATACTCTTGGTCCATTGTATAATCATTGCAATATTAACAATGTCCAGCTTTTATACATTAGACTCGCATTTTAATATGAGTGAATACTCTTGGTCCATTGTATAATCATTGCAATATTAACAATGTCCAGCTTTTATACATTAGACTCACATTTTAAATATGAGTGAATACTCTTGGGTCCATTGTATAATCATTGCAATATTAACAATGTCCAGCTTTTATACCATTAGACTCACATTTTAAATATGAGTGAATACTCTTGGTCCATTGTATAATCATTGCAATATTAACAATATCCAGCTTTTATACATTAGACTCACATTTTAAATATGAGTGAATATTCTTGGTCCATTGTATAATCATTGCAATATTAACAATGTCCAGCTTTTATACATTAGACTCACATTTTAAATATGAGTGAATACTCTTGGTCCATTGTATAATCATTGCAATATTAACAATGTCCAGCTTTTATACATTAGACTCACATTTTAAATATGAGTGAATACTCTTGGTCCATTGTATAATCATTGCAATATTAACAATGTCCAGCTTTTATACATTAGACTCGCATTTTAATATGAGTGAATACTCTTGGTCCATTGTATAATCATTGCAATATTAACAATGTCCAGCTTTTATACATTAGACTCACATTTTAAATATGAGTGAATACTCTTGGTCCATTGTATAATCATTGCAATATTAACAATGTCCAGCTTTTATACATTAGACTCACATTTTAAATATGAGTGAATACTCTTGGTCCATTGTATAATCATTGCAATATTAACAATATCCAGCTTTTATACATTAGACTCACATTTTAAATATGAGTGAATATTCTTGGTCCATTGTATAATCATTGCAATATTAACAATGTCCAGCTTTTATACATTAGACTCACATTTTAAATATGAGTGAATATTCTTGGTCCATTGTATAATCATTGCAATATTAACAATGTCCAGCTTTTATACATTAGACTCACATTTTAAATATGAGTGAATACTCTTGGTCCATTGTATAATCATTGCAATATTAACAATGTCCAGCTTTTATACATTAGACTCACATTTTAAATATGAGTGAATATTCTTGGTCCATTGTATAATCATTGCAATATAAAAAAAATTTAAAAAAAATTAAATAAATGCATTAACAACAAATCATTGACATCGATTCTAATCGGTCCCAATAACAAGGCAGTTGTTGCTAAGTGGCACTGTGCAGTTGTGCATAGGTTGATACAGTTATTGGACAATCAATCATTGCTATGCTATATAAATGTTCATCTTTATTTAGGAGTTATTATATTGAACACAGTTGATTTCACCGCTACCTTCAATCAGGGCCGTTCTTATGCAAAGTAAGGATTTTTCCTACTTTAAAAACAGTTTATTGATTCCATCCACAAGTCATTGATTATTTTTTTTTTCATGCCTTGCCATTGATTCCATCCTGAGTCATTGATTTCCGAAGAACAAGTCACGTGTTCTTTTTAAAAAAAGGATTTGTCTTGAGTGATATTTCAATACGGTCCTATCACACCACCAGGGCCGTTACGACGCCTCTTGACGCTGCATCTGACACCATAACACCTACTGAATGACTGCGTTGGGCTAATTTTAGAAAGCACTGCATGCTAAATGAGTGATTCAGATTTAGTGACCCAAACTTGATTACAGCAATGCTTTTAAAAAAAAATGTCAAAGTGACATTCTAATTTGAATATTGAATATAAATAAAAGCAAACAAGGCGAGCCTTTAGGGTCACCACTACCAACCCCCCCCCTCCACAGGCACACACCCATCCCCCAGTAAGAGTTCCTATCAAATCTGATACTAAAGTGCAGTGGTGGCGAACGTTTTTGGGGCCGCGTGCCCAAAATTCAACCCCAAAAAAAAAACAACAACACTTATTTATAGCTAAAGTGCCAACACTCCAGTTAAAATTAAAGGAAGTGATATTTTAGTCGCGTGCCGACTGATGAGGCTCTGCGTGCCGACCGTGGCACGCATGCCATAGGTTCGCCACCACTGCCAAAGGAACTCCCTTATGTAGTTTTGCCTAGGACAGCCTAGGCAAGCCACTCATTCTAGAGTGAAGCACAAAGCTAACCTATTATGTAATGACGTTTACATTTAACCTATATTAAGTCATGCCAACATTCCGTCCTTCTGCTCTCTGTCCGGTCCGTCGGTCAAATTTAGTTACCCAATGTGGACCGCGACTCAAAAAGTCTGCCCACCCCTGGCCCACACATAAAGCTGTATAGTTCTTTGTCCAGTCTCACTACCAGTCTCATTTATAAAAAAAAGTAAAAAGCAACAACAACAACATATCAACAACCTTGTAGCCCTGGACTTTCAAGTGGAGAGATGTAAAAAAAAGATGACTACCAAAAGGATTTAACACAATTACACAACGTCAGACTGTCATTTAACACAATTACACAAAGTCTGACTGTCATTAAACACAATTACACAACGTCAGACTGTCATTTAGCACAATTACACAAAGTCTGACTGTCATTTAACACAATTACATAAAGTCATACTGTCATTTAACTCGATTACACAAAGTCAGAGTGTCATTTAACACTATTACACAAAGTCAAACTGCCATTTTACACGATTAAATTAAGTCAGACTGTAATTTAACTCGATTACAACTAGTCAGACTATCATGGAATGTAAAGTCTGTTTTTCAAATATCTGATTTCATTCAGTGAAGTGTTAGGATTGCCGACAACAGATATTTCCTTTTTTTTTTGTTTTGAAAATCAATAGTTCATATTGAGTTTGTTTTTCTATGCACGTTTAAAGTTTCTAAGTTGACCACATTGAATTTACTTTCATTACTTGGCGTGGAATGACCGATTAGATGCAGTGTAAAATATAATGGAGCCAAACAGAAATATAGCCAGTGTACTAGTCGTTGTTCCTCAGGTGCTATTTGAATGAAGCATTACAATGTCGTATATGACATTTACATTTTCAGACAGATAAATAATTTATTGCTCCCGATTTGAATTATTGTTATCAGAGCAGTCAATAGAATATTTCGGGGCACTAGACAGAACCTTAAAAACATCAAGGGGGGGGTCTTAAGTACATGTCAGGGCCCCTATGTTATCATATTTTTACTGAAATGGGGGCAGTTTGTCAAGTGGGGGACATAGTGGCGTAGCGAGCTTAACTCGCGCCCGGGCACAATACCTTTTTAGCGCACCCCCTCCCATTCGAAAACCATATAATATTATATGTTTTGCGGACCATTTAGCGCCCCTTTGAGAGTAGCGCCCGGGGAATGATGCCCCCTTGCCCGCCACCCTCGATACGCTACTGGACGTATATGGTCGTCTAGTTTTACTATACATATGTCTCTCTAGCACACCTCAAAAGTGGGCGAAATGTCGGGTAAAGGAAGTTAATTAGTGTTTGATGACCCATTTCAGAGATATTAAATAGCTCGACGGCCAACCGAAAGACCTCGAGTTCGAGTCTCGATGAATGCTAGGAAAAGTAAAAGTGGCTGGTTACGAGGTAGCCACACAATCCCATAGAACAGCAGTGGCTACACAATCCCATAGAACAACAGTGGCCACACAATCTCATAGAACAACAGTGGCTACACAATCCCATAGAACAACAGTGGCTACACAATCCCATAGAACAACAGCGGCTACACAATCCCATAGAACAACAGCGGCTACACAATCCCATAGAACAACAGTGGCCACACAATCCCATAGAACAACAGTGGCTACACAATCCCATAGAACAACAGCGGCTACACAATCCCATAGAACAACAGTGGCTACACAATCCCATAGAACAACAGTGGCTACAGAAACAGATGAACTCTACTTCATTTGAGCCCGATGATCTGTTTAGGCTTTTTTTTTATTAAAGGAATCTGTACAAGAAGTAAAATATGTTTGCAGTGGTGACTGCTCACTAGACGTATAATGCAATTATCATAAGGGGGTTAAAGGTTAAACTCACATTGCCACAACAATAACAAACTCAAATCAACAACAATCATATATAGTGTTTTTTCACTCTATCGGCAGTTGTTTTCAGCAATTCATTATTTCCGCACAGTTGACCTTATGCGACCAAAGACCCCCCCCCCCCACCGGTAAATGTCATTAGCTTATGGCTCAGGGGAAACAAACTGAATGCCGTTGTATTTCCACGGAGCATAGTCTCTCCATGTTATGACGTATTTTTATGGCCACAAATCTAGTGGTGCCTTAGTGACATCGATCAGTTATAGATCAGCAAAGTGAGTGATTCTAAATTTAACCCAGATAACAAATGATACAATGTTTCTAGAGCTCATGCCTCGACCCTTTAGAAAGTACAGATGTATTTTATTTTTTTTTACAAAGTGCATATATGTATAATAACTGTAAGCACGGCTCGTTTTACCGCCGGGGATGCCGAGGATATCCCAGGCACTGAGACCTGTCATCCCTGGCTCTGCTTTAGCTAATATATCCCTGCCGGGGATGAAACCATAGACATTTATCCCCGGTTCTGCAGAAATTTTGTTTCATTCCCGGCACTGGTTTTTTTCTGAAATCGAGCACTGACTGTAAGCTTAAAATCATGGTTTCTCCATCAGAGCCATAGATAACTATTTCTGTGTTTCATTTTTTTTTGGTACCCTCTTTCCAATCTGAAAAGTGCAAAAACATTTAACAGCGAACTTTCGGCGCCCTACACCGTCGCCCTGTGTGGCTGCACAAACCCATAATACCCTTCATACACCAGTGTTCTCCATCAATGTGGAAACACATACAGTTGTTTTGTTGACAATCACTGTTTTGTGAAAACTTAACCTAGTTACAAGCAGATGGTAAATGTATCTAACACAATTTAAAAAAAAAATAAATAATTAAAGCTACATTCAATGAAACTTGTATCACTAACAGACATCTGGGTTTATTAAATATAATGAAACTAACATTAACAACATACTTCTGTGTTTATTGCATTCAATGAAACGTGTATTACTAACAGACATCTGGGTTTAGTAAATATAATGAAACTAACATTAGCAACATACTTCTGTGTTTATTGATTCAAATAAACGTGTATTACTAACAGACATCTGGGTTTATTAAATATAATGAAACTAACATTACCAACATACTTCTGGGTTTATTAAATATAATGAAACTAACATTACTAACATACTTCTGTGTTTATTGCATTCAATGAAACGTGTATTGCTAGCAGACTTCTGTGTTTATTACATTCAATGAAACTTGTATCACTAACAGACATCTGGGTTTATTAAATATATTGAAACTAACATTACCAACATACTTCTGTGTTTATTGCATTCAAAGAAACGTGTAATGCTAGCAGACTTCTGGTTTTATTACATTCAATGAAACTTGTATTACTAACAGACATCTGGGTTTATTAAATATAATGAAACTAACATTACCAACATACTTCTGTGTTTATTGCATTCAATGAAACGTGTGTTTCTAGCAGACTTCTGTGTTCATTACATTCAATGAAACTTGTATTACTAACAGACATCTGGGTTTATTAAATATAATGAAACTAACATTACCAAAATACTTCTGTGTTTATTACATTCAATGAAACGTGTATTGCTAGCAGACTTCTGTGTTTATTACATTTAATGAAACTTGTATCACTAACAGACATCTGGGTTTATTAAATATATTGAAACTAACATTACCAAAATACTTCTGTGTTTATTGCATTCAATGAAACTTGTATTACTAACAGACTTCTGTGTTTATTACATTTATTTTCACTTGTATTCCTAACAGACTGCTGGGTTTATTAGGTTTGTCTACGAGAAGTAGGCTACAGGAAAATAACACTTTATCATAACCATTCTCATGGATATAGACAAACTAATTGACTGTCTAAGCACTCCTCCCCCCACCCCCACTGCATTTTTATAGGATGACTGGAACTGGAAGTAGTGTTTTCAAAGGTTTAGGAATCTATTTTAATGATTTCAAATATTGTAAGGAACACCTTAGAAGCCAGTTGTTTTTTTCCACGCCATGTTTTTAACTTGTATAATGACTCGGTTAATTATTTTATTGATGCAGATGATCGTAGTTAAATCTCAACACGTTTATCTTGAGTTATTTCTAGATAAGACTCAATCTTGGTATGCGTTAGCCAAAATAATCATTCCTTTTAAAAAAAAAAGTAAAAAAATAAAAAAAAATGTTTTAAAAAATCATGTTAGTAATTTCTTTCATTTGCTTTCTTCTCCTTCATTTTTTTAAAGTCAGTAAATTAGAACTATTTGACCCACATCCTGACGAGAATTCCGTTTTTTTTTTAAAAAAAAAAGTTAATCTGAAAAGTACTTAGTGACAAGACCTAGATTTTGGAAGTTTTTATTTTCTTTCTTTTAGGACTGTAGTGGGAAAAAAATGTAAACTGCTATCAGACACAGAGTAGGTCACGAGAACCAGAGGGTCATTGTACTGCAGACGGGTAAGATCGACCAGTGACTCTATTCAACAAGTGGTCGAAGTGATGCCGCCAGAATTGCCGCTTCTCCACAGCACAGCCAATGGTTGTGGGCTGTTAGATCACGTGCCGTGTCCTATTAAAAAAACCTATTAAAAAATTTATACCTGAAACACAAGATCCAAAAGGTGGGGGGGGATTGGATTGTGTCCAAATTTGCTGACGTAATTATTTTTTTATGTCTGGTTTTGAGTTTAGTGGGGTAGATGATGAGGGAGGAAGGCAGGGAGGGGCAGGGAGGAGGGCAGGGAGGGGCAGGGTGTACCGACAGGCTAGACGTACCCCACTCCTGCTTTTCACACTTTCAACATAAATTATTCTTTTTGTTAATTTCCTATTTGATGTTGAATGACCGTGACTGTCACATTGTTAAATGATCGTGACTGTCACAATGTTGAATGACCGTGACTGTCACAATGTTGAATGATCGTGACTGTCACAATATTGAATGACCGTGACTGTCACATTGTTGAATGACCGTGACTGTCACAATGTAGAATGACCGTGACTGTCACATTGTTGAATAACCGTGACTGTCACAATGTTGAATGACCGTGACTGTCACAATGTTGAATGACCGTGACTGTCACAATTTTGAATAACCGTGACTGTCACAATGTTGAATGACCGTGACTGTCACAATTTTGAATGACCGTGACTGTCACATTGTTGAATGATCGTGACTGTCACAATGTTGAATGACCGTGACTGTCACAATGTTGAATGATCGTGACTGTCACAATGTTCAATGACGGTGACTGTCACAATGTTGAATGACCGTGACTGTCACAATGTTGAATGACCGTGACTGTCACATTGTTGAATAACCGTGACTGTCACAATGTTGAATGACCGTGACTGTCACAATGTTGAATGACCGTGACTGTCACAATTTTGAATGACCGTGACTGTCACATTGTTGAATGACCGTGTCTGTCACATTGTTGAATGACCGTGACTGTCACAATGTTGAATGACCGTGACTGTCACAATGTTGAATGACCGTGACTGTCACAATGTTGATTGACCGTGACTGTCACAATGTTGAATGACCGTGACTATCACAATGTTGAATGACCGTGACTTTCACAGTGTTTAATGACCGTGACTGTCACAATGTTGAATGACCGTGACTGTCACAATGTTGAATGACCGTGACTGTCACAATGTTAAATGACCGTGACTGTCACAATGTTGAATGACCGTGACTGTCACATTGTTGAATAACCGTGACTGTCACAATGTTGAATGACCGTGACTGTCACAATGTTGAATGACCGTGACTGTCACAATTTTGAATGACCGTGACTGTCACAATGTTGAATGACCATGACTGTCACAATGTTGATTGACCGTGACTGTCACAATGTTGAATGACCGTGACTATCACAATGTTGAATGACCGTGACTTTCACAGTGTTTAATGACCGTGACTGTCACAATGTTGAATGACCGTGACTGTCACAATGTTGAATGACCGTGACTGTCACATTTTTGAATGACCGTGACTGTCACAATGTTGATTGACCGTGACTGTCACAATGTAGAATGACCGTGACTGTCACAATGTTGAATGACCGTGACTGTCACAATGTTCAATGACCGTGACTGTCACAATGTTGAATGACCGTGACTGTCACATTGTTGAATAACCGTGACTGTCACAATGTTGAATGACCGTGACTGTCACAATGTTGAATGACCGTGACTGTCACAATTTTGAATGACCGTGACTGTCACAATGTTGAATGACCGTGACTGTCACAATTTTGAATGACCGTGACTGTCACATTGTTGAATGACCGTGTCTGCCACATTGTTGAATGACCGTGACTGTCACAATGTTGAATGACCGTGACTGTCACAATGTTGAATGACCGTGACTGTCACAATGTTGATTGACCGTGACTGTCACAATGTTGAATGACCGTGACTGTCACAATGTTGAATGACCGTGACTTTCACAGTGTTTAATGACCGTGACTGTCACAATGTTGAATGACCGTGACTGTCAAATTGTTGAATGACCGTGACTGTCACAATTTTGAATGACCGTGACTGTCACAATGTTGAATGACCGTGACTGTCACAATGTTAATTGACCGTGACTGTCACAATGTTGAATGACCGTGAATGTCACAATGTTGAATAACCGTGACTGTCACAATTTTGAATGACCGTGACTGTCACAATGTTGAATGACCGTGACTGTCACAATGTTGATTGACCGTGACTGTCACATTGTTGAATAACCGTGACTGTCACAATGTTTAATGACCGTGACTGTCACAATGTTGAATGACCGTGACTGTCACAATTTTGAATGACCGTGACTGTCACAATGTTGAATGACCGTGACTGTCACAATGTTGAATGACCGTGACTGTCACAATGTTGAATGACCGTGACTTTCACAGTGTTTAATGACCGTGACTGTCACAATGTTGAATGACCGTGACTGTCACAATGTTGAATGACCGTGAATGTCACATTGTTGAATGACCGTGACTGTCACAATTTTGAATGACCGTGACTGTCACAATGTAGAATGACCGTGACTGTCACAATGTTGATTGACCGTGACTGTCACAATGTTGAATGACCGTGACTGTCACATTGTTGAATGACCGTGACTGTCACAATTTTGAATGACCGTGACTGTCACAATTTTGAATGACCGTGACTGTCACAATGTTGAATGACCGTGACTGTCACAATGTTGATTGACCGTGACTGTCACAATGTTGAATGACCGTGACTGTCACAATGTTAAATGACCGTGACTGTCACAATGTTGAATGACCGTGACTGTCACATTGTTGAATAACCGTGACTGTCACAATTTTGAATGACCGTGACTGTCACAATTTTGAATGACCGTGACTGTCACAATGTTGAATGACCGTGACTTTCACAGTGTTTAATGACCGTGACTGTCACAATGTTGAATGACCGTGACTGTCATAATGTTGATTGACCGTGACTGTCACAATGTTGAATGACCGTGACTGTCACATTGTTGAATGACCGTGACTGTCACAATTTTGAATGACCGTGACTGTCACAATTTTGAATGACCGTGACTGTCACAATGTTGAATGACCGTGACTGTCACAATGTTGATTGACCGTGACTGTCACAATGTTGATTGACCGTGACTGTCACATTGTTGAATAACCGTGACTGTCACAATTTTGAATGACCGTGACTGTCACAATTTTGAATGACCGTGACTGTCACAATGTTGAATGACCGTGACTTTCACAGTGTTTAATAACCGTGACTGTCACAATGTTGAATGACCGTGACTGTCACAATGTTGAATGACCGTGAATGTCACATTGTTGAATGACCGTGACTGTCACAATTTTGAATGACCGTGACTGTCACAATGTAGAATGACCGTGACTGTCACAATGTTGATTGACCGTGACTGTCACAATGTTGAATGACCGTGACTGTCACATTGTTGAATGACCGTGACTGTCACAATTTTGAATGACCGTGACTGTCACAATTTTGAATGACCGTGACTGTCACAATGTTGAATGACCGTGACTGTCACAATTTTGAATGACCGTGACTGTCACAATTTTGAATGACCGTGACTGTCACAATGTTGAATGACCGTGACTGTCACAATTTTGAATGACCGTGACTGTCACAATGTTGAATGACCGTGACTTTCACAGTGTTTAATGACCGTGACTGTCACAATGTTGAATGACCGTGACTGTCACAATGTTGAATGACCGTGACTGTCACAATGTTGAATGACCGTGACTGTCACAATTTTGAATGACCGTGACTGTCACAATTTTGAATGACCGTGACTGTCACAATGTTGAATGACCGTGACTGTCACAATGTTGAATGACCGTGACTGTCACAATGTTGAATGACCGTGACTGTCACAATGTTAAATGACCGTGACTGTCACAATGTTGAATGACCGTGACTGTCACATTGTTGAATAACCGTGACTGTCACAATTTTGAATGACCGTGACTGTCACAATTTTGAATGACCGTGACTGTCACAATGTTGAATGACCGTGACTTTCACAGTGTTTAATGACCGTGACTGTCACAATGTTGAATGACCGTGACTGTCATAATGTTGATTGACCGTGACTGTCACAATGTTGAATGACCGTGACTGTCACATTGTTGAATGACCGTGACTGTCACAATTTTGAATGACCGTGACTGTCACAATTTTGAATGACCGTGACTGTCACAATGTTGAATGACCGTGACTGTCACAATGTTGATTGACCGTGACTGTCACAATGTTGATTGACCGTGACTGTCACATTGTTGAATAACCGTGACTGTCACAATTTTGAATGACCGTGACTGTCACAATTTTGAATGACCGTGACTGTCACAATGTTGAATGACCGTGACTTTCACAGTGTTTAATGACCGTGACTGTCACAATGTTGAATGACCGTGACTGTCACAATGTTGAATGACCGTGAATGTCACATTGTTGAATGACCGTGACTGTCACAATTTTGAATGACCGTGACTGTCACAATTTTGAATGACCGTGACTGTCACAATGTTGAATGACCGTGACTGTCACAATGTTGATTGACCGTGACTGTCACAATGTTGATTGACCGTGACTGTCACATTGTTGAATAACCGTGACTGTCACAATTTTGAATGACCGTGACTGTCACAATTTTGAATGACCGTGACTGTCACAATGTTGAATGACCGTGACTTTCACAGTGTTTAATGACCGTGACTGTCACAATGTTGAATGACCGTGACTGTCACAATGTTGAATGACCGTGAATGTCACATTGTTGAATGACCGTGACTGTCACAATTTTGAATGACCGTGACTGTCACAATGTAGAATGACCGTGACTGTCACAATGTTGATTGACCGTGACTGTCACAATGTTGAATGACCGTGACTGTCACATTGTTGAATGACCGTGACTGTCACAATTTTGAATGACCGTGACTGTCACAATTTTGAATGACCGTGACTGTCACAATGTTGAATGACCGTGACTGTCACAATGTTGAATGACCGTGACTTTCACAGTGTTTAATGACCGTGACTGTCACAATGTTGAATGACCGTGACTGTCACAATGTTGAATGACCGTGAATGTCACATTGTTGAATGACCGTGACTGTCACAATTTTGAATGACCGTGACTGTCATTATGTTGAATGACCGTGACTGTCACAATGTTGATTGACCGTGACTGTCACAATGTTGAATGACCGTGACTGTCACATTGTTGAATGACCGTGACTGTCACAATTTTGAATGACCGTGACTGTCACAATTTTGAATGACCGTGACTGTCACAATGTTGAATGACCGTGACTGTCACAATGTTGATTGACCGTGACTGTCACAATGTTGAATGACCGTGACTGTCACATTGTTGAATAACCGTGACTGTCACAATGTTGAATGACCGTGACTGTCACAATGTTGAATGACCGTGTCTGTCACAATTTTGAATGACCGTGACTGTCACAATGTTGAATGACCGTGACTGTCACAATTTTGAATGACCGTGACTGTCACATTGTTGAATGACCGTGTCTGTCACATTGTTGAATGACCGTGACTGTCACAATGTTGAATGACCGTGACTGTCACAATGTTGAATGACCGTGACTGTCACAATGTTGATTGACCGTGACTGTCACAATGTTGAATGACCGTGACTGTCACAATGTTGAATGACCGTGACTTTCACAGTGTTTAAGATGTGTTTGTATGTGCAACTTTAAGAACATCAATTTATGTTTGTATGTGTTGTGTTTGTATGTGTAACTCTATTAACATCATATTGTGTTTGTATGTGTAACTCTATGATCATCAAATTGTGTTTGTATGTGCAACTCTGTGAACATCAAATTGTGTCTGTATGTGCAACTCTATGAACACGGATAGTTCACATGCTTCTTTGTATCCCCGCCAACCATTTTTCTCCCTCTGTTTTAAAGGGCCCAGTATTTGTCCAGGGCCTGAACCGACCTTTATCCATCTCTGACAGTCAGATCTACTAACTATGTATCTTCTATCCTTGATTTTGTACCCATTGTGGTAAGAAGAAATGCGACAGTACTTCAAACTACTAGTACATTGTTTAGTCAAATTGTCAAGTACAATGAAGTCGTGGGGCAATGTAACCAAACTACAACCATTACATAACATTCAATACATAAATTAAACCGAGCGTCCATACCACTGTTTCTGGCTCCTACATGGCCAGTCTCACTACTGCTAGTCAGAGAATTTTATGGGCCAGCACGTCCCCTGGATAAAACTGTAGAATCAATAAATAAATGAGACAGGTGCCATCTGATGTATGTATGTTTTAAAGCGATGTATCCACAGTGCAAGCCAGTTTTAAAGGGATGTATCCACAGTGTTGGCCAGTTATGAAGCGATGTATCCACAGTGCAGGCCAGTTTTAAAGCGATGTATCCACAGTGTTGGCCAGTTTTAGAGCGATGTATCCACAGTGTTGGTCAGTTTTAAAGCGATGTATCCACAGTGTTGGCCCGTTTTAAAGCGATGTATCAACAGTGTTGGCCAGTTTTAAAGCGATGTATCCACAGTGCGGGCCAGTTTTAAAGCGATGCATCCACAGTGATGGCCAGTTTTAGAGCGATGTATCCACAAGGTTGGCCAGTTTTAGAGCAATGTATCCAAAATGTTGGCCAGTTTTGAAGCGATGTATCCACAGAGCAGGCCAGTTTTAAAGCGATGTATCCACAGTGTTGGCCAGTTTTAGAGCGATGTATCCACAGTGTTGGCCAGTTTCAAAGCGATGTATCCACAGTGCAAGCCAGATTTAAAGCGATGTATCCACAGTGTTGGCCAGTTATGAAGCGATGTATCCACAGTGCAGGCCAGTTTTAAAGCGATGTATCCACAGTGTTGGCCAATTTTAAAGCGATGTATCCACAGTGCAGGCCAGTTTTAAAGCGATGTATCCACAGTGTTGGCCAGTTTTAGAGCGATGTATCCACAATGTTGGCAAGTTTTAGAGCGATGTATCCACAGTGTTGGCCAGTTTTAGAGCGATGTATCCACAGTGTTGGCCAGTTTTAGAACGATGTATCCACAGTGTTGGCCAGTTTTAGAGCGATGTATCCACAGTGTTGGCCAGTTTTAGGGCGATGTATCCACAATGTTGGCCAGTTTCAAAGCGATGTATCCACAGTGTTGGCTAGTTTTAAAGCGATGTATCCACAGTGTTGGCCAGTTTTAATGCGATGTATCCAAAGTGTTGGCCAGATTTAAAGCGATGTATCCACAGTGTTGGCCAGTTTTAAAGCGATGTATCCACAGTGTTGGCCAGTTTTAGAGCGATGTATCCACAATGTTGGCCAGTTTTAGAGCGATGTATCCAAAATGTTGGCCAGTTTTAAAGCGATGTATCCACAGTGTTGGCCAGTTTCAAAGCGATGTATCCACAGTGCAGGCCAGTTTTAAAGCGATGTATCCACAGTGATGGCCAGTTTTAAAGCGATGTATCTACAGTGCAGGCCAGTTTTAAAGCGATGTATCCACAATGTCGGCCAGTTTTAGAGCGATGTATCCACAGTGATGGCCAGTTTTAGAGCGATGTATCCATAATGTTGGCCAGTTTTGAAGCGATGTATCCACAGCGTTGGCCAGTTTTAGAGCGATGTATCCACAGTGTTGGCCAGTTTTAGGGCGATGTATCCACAATGTTGGCCAGTTTCAAAGCGATGTATCCACAGTGTTGGCTAGTTTTAAAGCGATGTATCCACAGTGCATGCTAGTTTTAAAGCGATGTATCCACAATGTCGGCCAGTTTTAGAGCGATGTATCCACAGTGTTGGCCAGTTTAAGAGCAATGTATCCACTGTGTTGGCCAGTTTAAGAGCGATGTATCCACAGTGTTGGCCAGTTTTAAAGCGATGTATCCACAGTGTTGGCCAGTTTTAAAGCGATGTATCCACAGTGATGGCCAGTTTTGGAGCGATGTATCCACAGTGCAGGCCAATTTTAAAGCGATGTATCCACAGTGTTGGCCAGTTCTAAAGCGATGTATCCACAGTGTTGGCCAGTTTTAAAGCGATGTATCCACAGTGTTGGCCAGTTTTAAAGCGATGTATCCACAGTGATGGCCAGTTTTGGACCGATGTATCCACAAGGTTGGCCAGTTCTAAAGCGATGTATCCACGGTGTTGGCCAGTTTTAAAGCGATGTATCCACAGTGTTGGCCAGTTTTAAAGCGATGTATCCACAGTGTTGGCCAGTTTTAAAGCGATGTATCCACAGTATTGGCCAGTTTTAAAGCGATGTATCCACAGTGTTGGCCAGTTTTAGAGCGATGTATCCACAGTGTTGGCCAGTTTTAGAGCGATGTATCCACAGTGTTGGCCAGTTTTAGAGCGATGTATCCACAATGTTGGCCAGTTTTAGGGCGATGTATCCACAGTGTTGGCCAGTTTTAATTCGATGTATCCACAATGTTGGCCAGTTTTAGAGCGATGTATCCACAGTGTTGGCCAGTTTCAAAGCGATGTATCCACAGTGTTGGCCAGTTTTAGAGCGATGTATCCACAGTGTTGGCCAGTTTTAAAGCTATGTATCCAAAATGTTGGCCAGTTTTAAAGCGATGTTTCCACAATGTTGGCCAGATTTAAAACGATGTATCCACAGTGTTGCAGTATTGGCCAGTTTTAAAGCGATGTATCCACAGTGTTGGCCAGTTTCAAAGCGATGTATCCACAGTGTTGGCCAGTTTTAGAGCGATGTATCCACAATGTTGGCCAGTTTTAGAGCGATGTATCCACAAGGTTGGCCAGTTTTAGAGCAATGTATCCAAAATGTTGGCCAGTTTTGAAGCGATGTATCCACAGTGCAGGCCAGTTTAAGAGCGATGTATCCACAGTGTTGGCCAGTTTTAAAGCGATGTATCCACAGTGCAAGCTTGTTTTAAAGCGATGTATCCACAGTGTTGGACAGTTATGAAGCGATGTAACCACAGTGCAGGCCAGTTTAAAAGCGATGTATCCACAGTGTTGGCCAGTTTTAGAGCGATTTATCCATTATGTTGGCAAGTTTTAGAGCGATGTATCCACAGTGTTGGCCAGTTTTAGAGCGATGTATCCACAATGTTGGCCAGTTTTAGAGCGATGTATCCACAGTGTTGGCCAGTTTTAGAGCGATGTATCCACAGTGTTGGCCAGTTTTAGAGCGATGTATCCACAGTGTTGGCCAGTTTTAGGGCGATGTATCCACAATGTTGGCCAGTTTCAAAGCGATGTATCCACAGTGTTGGCTAGTCTTAAAGCGATGTATCCACAGTGTTGGCCAGTTTTAAAGCGATGTATCCAAAGTGTTGGCCAGTTTTAAAGCGATGTATCCACAGTGTTGGCCAGTTTTAAAGCGATGTATCCACAGTGTTGGCCAGTTTTAGAGCGATGTATCCACAATGTTGGCCAGTTTTAGAGCGATGTATCCAAAATTTTGGCCAGTTTTAAAGCGATGTATCCACAGTGTTGGCCAGTTTCAAAGCGATGTATCCACATTGAAGGCCAGTTTTAAAGCGATGTATCCACAGTGATGGCTAGTTTTAAAGCGATGTATCCACAGTGCAGGCCAGTTTTAAAGCGATGTATCCACAATGTCGGCCAGTTTTAGAGCGATGTATCCACAGTGTTGGCCAGTTTTAGAGCGATGTATCCACAGTGTTGGCCAGTTTTAAAGCGATGTATCCACAGAGCAGGCCAGTTTTAAAGCGATGTATCCACAGTGCAGGCCAGTTTTAAAGCGATGTATCCACAGTGATGGCCAGTTTTAAAGCGATGTATCCACAGTGCAGGCCAGTTTAAGAGCGAAGTATCCACAGTGTTGCAGTGTTGGCCAGTTTTAAAGCGATGTATCCAGAGTGTTGGCCAGTTATGAAGCGATGTATCCACAGTGTTGGCCAGTTTTAGTGCGATGTATCCACAATGTTGGCAAGTTTTAGAGCGATGTATCCACAGTGTTGGCCAGTTTTAGAGCGATGTATTCACAATGTTGGCCAGTTTTAGAGCGATGTATCCACAGTGCATGCTAGTTTTAAAGCGATGTATCCACAATGTCGGCCAGTTTTAGAGCGATGTATCCATAATGTTGGCCAGTTTTGAAGCGATGTATCCACAGCGTTGGCCAGTTTTAGAGCGATGTATCCACAGTGTTGGCCAGTTTTAGGGCGATGTATCCACAATGTTGGCCAGTTTCAAAGCGATGTATCCACAGTGTTGGCTAGTTTTAAAGCGATGTATCCACAGTGCATGCTAGTTTTAAAGCGATGTATCCACAATGTCGGCCAGTTTTAGAGCGATGTATCCACAGTGTTGGCCAGTTTAAGAGCAATGTATCCACTGTGTTGGCCAGTTTAAGAGCGATGTATCCACAATGTTGGCCAGTTTCAAAGCGATGTATCCACAGTGTTGGCTAGTCTTAAAGCGATGTATCCACAGTGTTGGCCAGTTTTAAAGCGATGTATCCAAAGTGTTGGCCAGTTTTAAAGCGATGTATCCACAGTGTTGGCCAGTTTTAAAGCGTTGTATCCACAGTGTCGGCTAGTTTTAGAGCGATGTATCCACAGTGTTGGCCAGTTTCAAAGCGATGTATCCACATTGAAGGCCAGTTTTAAAGCGATGTATCCACATTGAAGGCCAGTTTTAAAGCGATGTATCCACAGTGATGGCTAGTTTTAAAGCGATGTATCCACAGTGCAGGCCAGTTTTAAAGCGATGTATCCACAATGTCGGCCAGTTTTAGAGCGATGTATCCACAGTGTTGGCCAGTTTTAGAGCGATGTATCCACAGTGTTGGCCAGTTTTAAAGCGATGTATCCACAGAGCAGGCCAGTTTTAAAGCGATGTATCCACAGTGATGGCCAGTTTTAAAGCGATGTATCCACAGTGCAGGCCAGTTTAAGAGCGAAGTATCCACAGTGTTGCAGTGTTGGCCAGTTTTAAAGCGATGTATCCAGAGTGTTGGCCAGTTATGAAGCGATGTATCCACAGTGTTGGCCAGTTTTAGTGCGATGTATCCACAATGTTGGCAAGTTTTAGAGCGATGTATCCACAGTGTTGGCCAGTTTTAGAGCGATGTATTCACAATGTTGGCCAGTTTTAGAGCGATGTATCAACAGTGTTGGCCAGTTTTAGAGCGATGTATCCACAGTGTTGGCCAGTTTTAGAGCGATGTATCCACAGTGTTGGCCAGTTTTAGAGCGATGTATCCACAGTGTTGGCCAGTTTTTAGGCGATGTATCCACAATGTTGGCCAGTTTCAAAGCGATGTATCCACAGTGTTGGCTAGTCTTAAAGCGATGTATCCACAGTGTTGGCCAGTTTTAAAGCGATGTATCCAAAGTGTTGGCCAGTTTTAAAGCGATGTATCCACAGTGTTGGCCAGTTTTAAAGCGTTGTATCCACAGTGTCGGCTAGTTTTAGAGCGATGTATCCACAATGTTGGCCAGTTTTAAAACGATGTATCCACAGTGTTGCAGTATTGGCCAGTTTTAAAGCGATGTATCCACAGTGTTGGCCAGTTTCAAAGCGATGTATCCACAGTGTTGGCCAGTTTTAGAGCGATGTATCCACAATGTTGGCCAGTTTTAGAGCGATGTATCCACAAGGTTGGCCAGTTTTAGAGCAATGTATCCAAAATGTTGGCCAGTTTTGAAGCGATGAATCCACAGTGCAGGCCAGTTTAAGAGCGATGTATCCACAGTGTTGGCCAGTTTTAAAGCGATGTATCCACAGTGCAAGCTTGTTTTAAAGCGATGTATCCACAGTGTTGGACAGTTATGAAGCGATGTATCCACAGTGCAGGCCAGTTTTAAAGCGATGTATCCACAGTGTTGGCCAGTTTTAGAGCGATTTATCCACAATGTTGGCAAGTTTTAAAGCGATGTATCCACAATGTTGGCCAGTTTTAGAGCGATGTATCCACAGTGTTGGCCAGTTTTAGAGCGATGTATCCACAGTGTTGGCCAGTTTTAGAGCGATGTATCCACAGTGTTGGCCAGTTTTAGGGCGATGTATCCACAATGTTGGCCAGTTTCAAAGCGATGTATCCACAGTGTTGGCTAGTCTTAAAGCGATGTATCCACAGTGTTGGCCAGTTTTAAAGCGATGTATCCAAAGTGTTGGCCAGTTTTAAAGCGATGTATCCACAGTGTTGGCCAGTTTTAAAGCGATGTATCCACAGTGTTGGCCAGTTTTAGAGCGATGTATCCACAATGTTGGCCAGTTTTAGAGCGATGTATCCAAAATGTTGGCCAGTTTTAAAGCGATGTATCCACAGTGTTGGCCAGTTTCAAAGCGATGTATCCACATTGAAGGCCAGTTTTAAAGCGATGTATCCACAGTGATGGCTAGTTTTAAAGCGATGTATCCACAGTGCAGGCCAGTTTTAAAGCGATGTATCCACAGTGTCGGCCAGTTTTAGAGCGATGTATCCACAGTGTTGGCCAGTTTTAGAGCGATGTATCCACAGTGTTGGCCAGTTTTAAAGCGATGTATCCACAGAGCAGGCCAGTTTTAAAGCGATGTATCCACAGTGCAGGCCAGTTTTAAAACGATGTATCCACAGTGATGGCCAGTTTTAAAGCGATGTATCCACAGTGCAGGCCAGTTTAAGAGCGATGTATCCACAGTGTTGCAGTGTTGGCCAGTTTTAAAGCGATGTATCCAGAGTGTTGGCCAGTTATGAAGCGATGTATCCACAGTGTTGGCCAGTTTTAGAGCGATGTATCCACAATGTTGGCCAGTTTTAGAGCGATGTATCCACAGTGTTGGCCAGTTTTAGAGCGATGTATTCACAATGTTGGCCAGTTTTAGAGCGATGTATCAACAGTGTTGGCCAGTTTTAGAGCGATGTATCCACAGTGTTGGCCAGTTTTAGAGCGATGTATCCACAGTGTTGGCCAGTTTTAGAGCGATGTATCCACAGTGTTGGCCAGTTTTAGGGCGATGTATCCACAATGTTGGCCAGTTTCAAAGCGATGTATCCACAGTGTTGGCCAGTTTTAGAGCGATGTATCCACAGTGTTGGCCAGTTTTAGAGCGATGTATCCACAGTGTTGGCCAGTTTTAGAGCGATGTATCCACAATGTTGGCCAGTTTTAGGGCGATGTATCCACAGTGTTGGCCAGTTTTAATTCGATGTATCCACAATGTTGGCCAGTTTTAGAGCGATGTATCCACAGTGTTGGCCAGTTTCAAAGCGATGTATCCACAGTGTTGGCCAGTTTTAGAGCGATGTATCCACAGTGTTGGCCAGTTTTAAAGCTATGTATCCAAAATGTTGGCCAGTTTTAAAGCGATGTTTCCACAATGTTGGCCAGATTTAAAACGATGTATCCACAGTGTTGCAGTATTGGCCAGTTTTAAAGCGATGTATCCACAGTGTTGGCCAGTTTCAAAGCGATGTATCCACAGTGTTGGCCAGTTTTAGAGCGATGTATCCACAATGTTGGCCAGTTTTAGAGCGATGTATCCACAAGGTTGGCCAGTTTTAGAGCAATGTATCCAAAATGTTGGCCAGTTTTGAAGCGATGTATCCACAGTGCAGGCCAGTTTAAGAGCGATGTATCCACAGTGTTGGCCAGTTTTAAAGCGATGTATCCACAGTGCAAGCTTGTTTTAAAGCGATGTATCCACAGTGTTGGACAGTTATGAAGCGATGTAACCACAGTGCAGGCCAGTTTAAAAGCGATGTATCCACAGTGTTGGCCAGTTTTAGAGCGATTTATCCATTATGTTGGCAAGTTTTAGAGCGATGTATCCACAGTGTTGGCCAGTTTTAGAGCGATGTATCCACAATGTTGGCCAGTTTTAGAGCGATGTATCCACAGTGTTGGCCAGTTTTAGAGCGATGTATCCACAGTGTTGGCCAGTTTTAGAGCGATGTATCCACAGTGTTGGCCAGTTTTAGGGCGATGTATCCACAATGTTGGCCAGTTTCAAAGCGATGTATCCACAGTGTTGGCTAGTCTTAAAGCGATGTATCCACAGTGTTGGCCAGTTTTAAAGCAATGTATCCAAAGTGTTGGCCAGTTTTAAAGCGATGTATCCACAGTGTTGGCCAGTTTTAAAGCGATGTATCCACAGTGTTGGCCAGTTTTAGAGCGATGTATCCACAATGTTGGCCAGTTTTAGAGCGATGTATCCAAAATTTTGGCCAGTTTTAAAGCGATGTATCCACAGTGTTGGCCAGTTTCAAAGCGATGTATCCACAGTGTTGGCCAGTTTCAAAGCGATGTATCCACATTGAAGGCCAGTTTTAAAGCGATGTATCCACAGTGATGGCTAGTTTTAAAGCGATGTATCCACAGTGATGGCTAGTTTTAAAGCGATGTATCCACAGTGATGGCTAGTTTTAAAGCGATGTATCCACAGTGTTGGCCAGTTTTAAAGCGATGTATCCACAATGTCGGCCAGTTTTAGAGCGATGTATCCACAGTGTTGGCCAGTTTTAGAGCGATGTATCCACAGTGTTGGCCAGTTTTAAAGCGATGTATCCACAGAGCAGGCCAGTTTTAAAGCGAAGTATCCACAGTGCAGGCCAGTTTTAAAGCGATGTATCCACAGTGCAGGCCAGTTTAAGAGCGATGTATCCACAGTGTTGCAGTGTTGGCCAGTTTTAAAGCGATGTATCCAGAGTGTTGGCCAGTTATGAAGCGATGTATCCACAGTGTTGGCCAGTTTTAGTGCGATGTATCCACAATGTTGGCAAGTTTTAGAGCGATGTATCCACAGTGTTGGCCAGTTTTAGAGCGATGTATTCACAATGTTGGCCAGTTTTAGAGCGATGTATCAACAGTGTTGGCCAGTTTTAGAGCGATGTATCCACAGTGTTGGCCAGTTTTAGAGCGATGTATCCACAGTGTTGGCCAGTTTTAGAGCGATGTATCCACAGTGTTGGCCAGTTTTTAGGCGATGTATCCACAATGTTGGCCAGTTTCAAAGCGATGTATCCACAGTGTTGGCTAGTCTTAAAGCGATGTATCCACAGTGTTGGCCAGTTTTAAAGCGATGTATCCAAAGTGTTGGCCAGTTTTAAAGCGATGTATCCACAGTGTTGGCCAGTTTTAAAGCGATGTATCCACAGTGTCGGCTAGTTTTAGAGCGATGTATCCACAATGTTGGCCAGTTTTAAAACGATGTATCCACAGTGTTGCAGTATTGGCCAGTTTTAAAGCGATGTATCCACAGTGTTGGCCAGTTTCAAAGCGATGTATCCACAGTGTTGGCCAGTTTTAGAGCGATGTATCCACAATGTTGGCCAGTTTTAGAGCGATGTATCCACAAGGTTGGCCAGTTTTAGAGCAATGTATCCACAAGGTTGGCCAGTTTTGAAGCGATGTATCCACAGTGCAGGCCAGTTTAAGAGCGATGTATCCACAGTGTTGGCCAGTTTTAAAGCGATGTATCCACAGTGCAAGCTTGTTTTAAAGCGATGTATCCACAGTGTTGGACAGTTATGAAGCGATGTATCCACAGTGCAGGCCAGTTTTAAAGCGATGTATCCACAGTGTTGGCCAGTTTTAGAGCGATTTATCCACAATGTTGGCAAGTTTTAGAGCGATGTATCCACAATGTTGGCCAGTTTTAGAGCGATGTATCCACAGTGTTGGCCAGTTTTAGAGCGATGTATCCACAGTGTTGGCCAGTTTTAGAGCGATGTATCCACAGTGTTGGCCAGTTTTAGGGCGATGTATCCACAATGTTGGCCAGTTTCAAAGCGATGTATCCACAGTGTTGGCTAGTCTTAAAGCGATGTATCCACAGTGTTGGCCAGTTTTAAAGCGATGTATCCAAAGTGTTGGCCAGTTTTAAAGCGATGTATCCACAGTGTTGGCCAGTTTTAAAGCGATGTATCCACAGTGTTGGCCAGTTTTAGAGCGATGTATCCACAATGTTGGCCAGTTTTAGAGCGATGTATCCAAAATGTTGGCCAGTTTTAAAGCGATGTATCCACAGTGTTGGCCAGTTTCAAAGCGATGTATCCACATTGAAGGCCAGTTTTAAAGCGATGTATCCACAGTGATGGCTAGTTTTAAAGCGATGTATCCACAGTGCAGGCCAGTTTTAAAGCGATGTATCCACAATGTCGGCCAGTTTTAGAGCGATGTATCCACAGTGTTGGCCAGTTTTAGAGCGATGTATCCACAGTGTTGGCCAGTTTTAAAGCGATGTATCCACAGAGCAGGCCAGATTTAAAGCGATGTATCCACAGTGCAGGCCAGTTTTAAAACGATGTATCCACAGTGATGGCCAGTTTTAAAGCGATGTATCCACAGTGCAGGCCAGTTTAAGAGCGATGTATCCACAGTGTTGCAGTGTTGGCCAGTTTTAAAGCGATGTATCCAGAGTGTTGGCCAGTTATGAAGCGATGTATCCACAGTGTTGGCCAGTTTTAGAGCGATGTATCCACAATGTTGGCCAGTTTTAGAGCGATGTATCCACAGTGTTGGCCAGTTTTAGAGCGATGTATTCACAATGTTGGCCAGTTTTAGAGCGATGTATCAACAGTGTTGGCCAGTTTTAGAGCGATGTATCCACAGTGTTGGCCAGTTTTAGAGCGATGTATCCACAGTGTTGGCCAGTTTTAGAGCGATGTATCCACAGTATTGGCCAGTTTTAGGGCGATGTATCCACAATGTTGGCCAGTTTCAAAGCGATGTATCCACAGTGTTGGCTAGTCTTAAAGCGATGTATCCACAGTGTTGGCCAGTTTTAAAGCGATGTATCCAAAGTGTTGGCCAGTTTTAAAGCGATGTATCCACAGTGTTGGCCAGTTTTAAAGCGATGTATCCACAGTGTTGGCTAGTTTTAGAGCGATGTATCCACAATGTTGGCCAGTTTTAAAGCGATGTATCCACAGTGTTGGCCAGTTTTAAAGCGATGTATCCACAGTGCAGGCCAGTTTTAAAGCGATGTATCCACAGTGATGGCCAGTTTTAAAGCGATGTATCCACAGTGCAGGCCAGTTTAAGAGCGATGTATCCACAGTGTTGCAGTGTTGGCCAGTTTTAAAGCGATGTATCCAGAGTGTTGGCCAGTTATGAAGCGATGTATCCACAGTGTTGGCCAGTTTTAGTGCGATGTATCCACAATGTTGGCAAGTTTTAGAGCGATGTATTCACAATGTTGGCCAGTTTTAGAGCGATGTATCAACAGTGTTGGCCAGTTTCAAAGCGATGTATCCACAGTGTTGGCCAGTT
The DNA here is from genome assembly GCA_021962125.1 of Bulinus truncatus. Lineage (NCBI taxonomy): Eukaryota > Metazoa > Mollusca > Gastropoda > Planorbidae > Bulinus > Bulinus truncatus. The sequence goes on along the minus strand of JAGDYQ010000031.1, from coordinate 6,672,944 downwards.
TTAGAGCGATGTATCCACAATGTTGGCCAGTTTTAGAGCGATGTATCCACAAGGTTGGCCAGTTTTAGAGCAATGTATCCACAAGGTTGGCCAGTTTTGAAGCGATGTATCCACAGTGCAGGCCAGTTTAAGAGCGATGTATCCACAGTGTTGGCCAGTTTTAAAGCGATGTATCCACAGTGCAAGCTTGTTTTAAAGCGATGTATCCACAGTGTTGGACAGTTATGAAGCGATGTATCCACAGTGCAGGCCAGTTTTAAAGCGATGTATCCACAGTGTTGGCCAGTTTTAGAGCGATTTATCCACAATGTTGGCAAGTTTTAGAGCGATGTATCCACAATGTTGGCCAGTTTTAGAGCGATGTATCCACAGTGTTGGCCAGTTTTAGAGCGATGTATCCACAGTGTTGGCCAGTTTTAGAGCGATGTATCCACAGTGTTGGCCAGTTTTAGGGCGATGTATCCACAATGTTGGCCAGTTTCAAAGCGATGTATCCACAGTGTTGGCTAGTCTTAAAGCGATGTATCCACAGTGTTAGCCAGTTTTAAAGCGATGTATCCAAAGTGTTGGCCAGTTTTAAAGCGATGTATCCACAGTGTTGGCCAGTTTTAAAGCGATGTATCCACAGTGTTGGCCAGTTTTAGAGCGATGTATCCACAATGTTGGCCAGTTTTAGAGCGATGTATCCAAAATGTTGGCCAGTTTTAAAGCGATGTATCCACAGTGTTGGCCAGTTTCAAAGCGATGTATCCACATTGAAGGCCAGTTTTAAAGCGATGTATCCACAGTGATGGCTAGTTTTAAAGCGATGTATCCACAGTGCAGGCCAGTTTTAAAGCGATGTATCCACAATGTCGGCCAGTTTTAGAGCGATGTATCCACAGTGTTGGCCAGTTTTAGAGCGATGTATCCACAGTGTTGGCCAGTTTTAAAGCGATGTATCCACAGAGCAGGCCAGATTTAAAGCGATGTATCCACAGTGCAGGCCAGTTTTAAAACGATGTATCCACAGTGATGGCCAGTTTTAAAGCGATGTATCCACAGTGCAGGCCAGTTTAAGAGCGATGTATCCACAGTGTTGCAGTGTTGGCCAGTTTTAAAGCGATGTATCCAGAGTGTTGGCCAGTTATGAAGCGATGTATCCACAGTGTTGGCCAGTTTTAGAGCGATGTATCCACAATGTTGGCCAGTTTTAAAGCGATGTATCCACAGTGTTGGCCAGTTTTAGAGCGATGTATTCACAATGTTGGCCAGTTTTAGAGCGATGTATCAACAGTGTTGGCCAGTTTTAGAGCGATGTATCCACAGTGTTGGCCAGTTTTAGAGCGATGTATCCACAGTGTTGGCCAGTTTTAGAGCGATGTATCCACAGTGTTGGCCAGTTTTTAGGGCGATGTATCCACAATGTTGGCCAGTTTCAAAGCGATGTATCCACAGTGTTGGCTAGTCTTAAAGCGATGTATCCACAGTGTTGGCCAGTTTTAAAGCGATGTATCCAAAGTGTTGGCCAGTTTTAAAGCGATGTATCCACAGTGTTGGCCAGTTTTAAAGCGATGTATCCACAGTGTCGGCTAGTTTTAGAGCGATGTATCCACAATGTTGGCCAGTTTTAAAACGATGTATCCACAGTGTTGCAGTATTGGCCAGTTTTAAAGCGATGTATCCACAGTGTTGGCCAGTTTCAAAGCGATGTATCCACAGTGTTGGCCAGTTTTAGAGCGATGTATCCACAATGTTGGCCAGTTTTAGAGCGATGTATCCACAAGGTTGGCCAGTTTTAGAGCAATGTATCCACAAGGTTGGCCAGTTTTGAAGCGATGTATCCACAGTGCAGGCCAGTTTAAGAGCGATGTATCCACAGTGTTGGCCAGTTTTAAAGCGATGTATCCACAGTGCAAGCTTGTTTTAAAGCGATGTATCCACAGTGTTGGACAGTTATGAAGCGATGTATCCACAGTGCAGGCCAGGTTTAAAGCGATGTATCCACAGTGTTGGCCAGTTTTAGAGCGATTTATCCACAATGTTGGCAAGTTTTAGAGCGATGTATCCACAATGTTGGCCAGTTTTAGAGCGATGTATCCACAGTGTTGGCCAGTTTTAGAGCGATGTATCCACAGTGTTGGCCAGTTTTAGAGCGATGTATCCACAGTGTTGGCCAGTTTTAGGGCGATGTATCCACAATGTTGGCCAGTTTCAAAGCGATGTATCCACAGTGTTGGCTAGTCTTAAAGCGATGTATCCACAGTGTTGGCCAGTTTTAAAGCGATGTATCCAAAGTGTTGGCCAGTTTTAAAGCGATGTATCCACAGTGTTGGCCAGTTTTAAAGCGATGTATCCACAGTGTTGGCCAGTTTTAGAGCGATGTATCCACAATGTTGGCCAGTTTTAGAGCGATGTATCCAAAATGTTGGCCAGTTTTAAAGCGATGTATCCACAGTGTTGGCCAGTTTCAAAGCGATGTATCCACATTGAAGGCCAGTTTTAAAGCGATGTATCCACAGTGATGGCTAGTTTTAAAGCGATGTATCCACAGTGCAGGCCAGTTTTAAAGCGATGTATCCACAATGTCGGCCAGTTTTAGAGCGATGTATCCACAGTGTTGGCCAGTTTTAGAGCGATGTATCCACAGTGTTGGCCAGTTTTAAAGCGATGTATCCACAGAGCAGGCCAGATTTAAAGCGATGTATCCACAGTGCAGGCCAGTTTTAAAACGATGTATCCACAGTGATGGCCAGTTTTAAAGCGATGTATCCACAGTGCAGGCCAGTTTAAGAGCGATGTATCCACAGTGTTGCAGTGTTGGCCAGTTTTAAAGCGATGTATCCAGAGTGTTGGCCAGTTATGAAGCGATGTATCCACAGTGTTGGCCAGTTTTAGAGCGATGTATCCACAATGTTGGCCAGTTTTAGAGCGATGTATCCACAGTGTTGGCCAGTTTTAGAGCGATGTATTCACAATGTTGGCCAGTTTTAGAGCGATGTATCAACAGTGTTGGCCAGTTTTAGAGCGATGTATCCACAGTGTTGGCCAGTTTTAGAGCGATGTATCCACAGTGTTGGCCAGTTTTAGAGCGATGTATCCACAGTGTTGGCCAGTTTTAGGGCGATGTATCCACAATGTTGGCCAGTTTCAAAGCGATGTATCCACAGTGTTGGCTAGTCTTAAAGCGATGTATCCACAGTGTTGGCCAGTTTTAAAGCGATGTATCCAAAGTGTTGGCCAGTTTTAAAGCGATGTATCCACAGTGTTGGCCAGTTTTAAAGCGATGTATCCACAGTGTTGGCTAGTTTTAGAGCGATGTATCCACAATGTTGGCCAGTTTTAAAGCGATGTATCCACAGTGTTGGCCAGTTTTAAAGCGATGTATCCACAGTGCAGGCCAGTTTTAAAGCGATGTATCCACAGTGTTGGCCAGTTTTAAAGCGATGTATCCACAGTGCAGGCCAGTTTAAGAGCGATGTATCCACAGTGTTGCAGTGTTGGCCAGTTTTAAAGCGATGTATCCAGAGTGTTGGCCAGTTATGAAGCGATGTATCCACAGTGTTGGCCAGTTTTAGTGCGATGTATCCACAATGTTGGCAAGTTTTAGAGCGATGTATTCACAATGTTGGCCAGTTTTAGAGCGATGTATCAACAGTGTTGGCCAGTTTTAGAGCGATGTATCCACAGTGTTGGCCAGTTTTAGAGCGATGTATCCACAGTGTTGGCCAGTTTTAGAGCGATGTATCCACAGTGTTGGCCAGTTTTAGGGCGATGTATCCACAATGTTGGCCAGTTTCAAAGCGATGTATCCACAGTGTTGGCTAGTCTTAAAGCGATGTATCCACAGTGTTGGCCAGTTTTAAAGCGATGTATCCACAGTGTTGGCTAGTTTTAGAGCGATGTATCCACAATGTTGGCCAGTTTTAAAACGATGTATCCACAGTGTTGCAGTATTGGCCAGTTTTAAAGCGATGTATCCATAGTGTTGGCCAGTTTCAAAGCGATGTATCCACAGTGTTGGCCAGTTTTAGAGCGATGTATCCACAATGTTGGCCAGTTTTAGAGCGATGTATCCACAAGGTTGGCCAGTTTTAGAGCAATGTATCCAAAATGTTGGCCAGTTTTGAAGCGATGTATCCACAGTGCAGGCCAGTTTAAGAGCGATGTATCCACAGTGTTGGCCAGTTTTAAAGCGATGTATCCACAGTGCAAGCTTGTTTTAAAGCGATGTATCCACAGTGTTGGACAGTTATGAAGCGATGTATTCACAGTGCAGGCCAGTTTTAAAGCGATGTATCCACAGTGTTGGCCAGTTTTAGAGCGATTTATCCACAATGTTGGCAAGTTTTAGTGCGATGTATCCACAATGTTGGCCAGTTTTAGAGCGATGTATCCACAGTGTTGGCCAGTTTTAGAGCGATGTATCCACAGTGTTGGCCAGTTTTAGAGCGATGTATCCACAGTGTTGGCCAGTTTTAGGGCGATGTATCCACAATGTTGGCCAGTTTCAAAGCGATGTATCCACAGTGTTGGCTAGTCTTAAAGCGATGTATCCACAGTGTTGGCCAGTTTTAAAGCGATGTATCCAAAGTGTTGGCCAGTTTTAAAGCGATGTATCCACAGTGTTGGCCAGTTTTAAAGCGATGTATCCACAGTGTTGGCCAGTTTTAGAGCGATGTATCCACAATGTTGGCCAGTTTTAGAGCGATGTATCCAAAATGTTGGCCAGTTTTAAAGCGATGTATCCACAGTGTTGGCCAGTTTCAAAGCGATGTATCCACATTGAAGGCCAGTTTTAAAGCGATGTATCCACAGTGATGGCTAGTTTTAAAGCGATGTATCCACAGTGCAGGCCAGTTTTAAAGCGATGTATCCACAATGTCGGCCAGTTTTAGAGCGATGTATCCACAGTGTTGGCCAGTTTTAGAGCGATGTATCCACAGTGTTGGCCAGTTTTAAAGCGATGTATCCACAGAGCAGGCCAGTTTTAAAGCGATGTATCCACAGTGCAGGCCAGTTTTAAAACGATGTATCCACAGTGATGGCCAGTTTTAAAGCGATGTATCCACAGTGCAGGCCAGTTTAAGAGCGATGTATCCACAGTGTTGCAGTGTTGGCCAGTTTTAAAGCGATGTATCCAGAGTGTTGGCCAGTTATGAAGCGATGTATCCACAGTGTTGGCCAGTTTTAGAGCGATGTATCCACAATGTTGGCCAGTTTTAGAGCGATGTATCCACAGTGTTGGCCAGTTTTAGAGCGATGTATTCACAATGTTGGCCAGTTTTAGAGCGATGTATCAACAGTGTTGGCCAGTTTTAGAGCGATGTATCCACAGTGTTGGCCAGTTTTAGAGCGATGTATCCACAGTGTTGGCCAGTTTTAGAGCGATGTATCCACAGTGTTGGCCAGTTTTAGGGCGATGTATCCACAATGTTGGCCAGTTTCAAAGCGATGTATCCACAGTGTTGGCTAGTCTTAAAGCGATGTATCCACAGTGTTGGCCAGTTTTAAAGCGATGTATCCAAAGTGTTGGCCAGTTTTAAAGCGATGTATCCACAGTGTTGGCCAGTTTTAAAGCGATGTATCCACAGTGTTGGCTAGTTTTAGAGCGATGTATCCACAATGTTGGCCAGTTTTAAAGCGATGTATCCACAGTGTTGGCCAGTTTTAAAGCGATGTATCCACAGTGTTGGCCCGTTTTAAAGCGATGTATTGACAGTGTTGCAGTGTTGGCCAGTTTTAAAGCGATCTATCCTCGGTGTTGGCCAGTTTTAAAGCGATGTATCCTCAGTGTTGGCCGGTTTTAAAGCGATGTATCCACAATGTTGGCCAGTTTTAGAGCGATGTATCCACAAGGTTGCCCAGTTTTAGAGCGATGTATCCAAAATGTTGGCCAGTTTTGAAGCGATGTATCCACAGTGCAGGCCAGTTTTAAAGTGATGTATCCACAGTGATGGCCAGTTTTAAAGCGATGTATCCACAGTGTTGGCCAGTTTAAGAGCGATGTATCCACTGTGTTGGCCAGTTTAAGGGCGATGTATCCACAGTGTTGGCCAGTTTTAAAGCGATGTATCCACAGTATTGGCCAGTTTTAAAGCGATGTATCCACAGTGATGGCCAGTTTTGGAGCGATGTATCCACAGTGCAGGCCAGTTTTAAAGCGATGTATCCACAGTGTTGGCCAGTTCTAAAGCGATTTATCCACAGTGTTGGCCAGTTTCAAAGCGATGTATCCACAGTATTGGCCAGTAGTAAAGCGATGTATCCATAGTGTTGGCCAGTTTTAAAGCTATGTATCCACAGTGTTGGCCAGTTTTAGAGCGATGTATCCACAGTGATGGCCAGTTTTGGAGCGATGTATCCACAGTGTTGGCCACTTTTAGAGCGATGTATCCACTGTGATGGCCAGTTTTTGAGCGATGTAGCCACAGTGCAGGCCAGTTTTAAAGCGATGTATCCACAGTGTTGGCCAGTTTTAGAGCGATGTATCCACAGTGATGGCCAGTTTTTGAGCGATGTAGCCACAGTGCAGGCCAGTTTTAAAGCGATTTATCCACAATGTTGGCCAGTTTTAAAACGATGTAACCACAGTGTTGGCCAGTTATGAAGCGATGTATCCACAGTGTTGCAGTGTTGGCCAGTTTTAAATCGATGTATCCACAGTGTTGGCCAGTTTTAAAGCGATGTATCCACAGTGTTGGTCAGTTTTAAAGCGATGTATCCACAATGTCGGCCAGTTTTAGAGCGATGTATCCACAGTGTTAGCCAGTTTTAGAGCGATGTATCCAAAATGTTGGCCAGTTTTAAAGCGATGTATCCACAGTGTTGGCCCGTTTTAAAGCGATGTATCAACAGTGTTGGCCAGTTTTAAAGCGATGTATCCACAGTGCGGGCCAGTTTTAAAGCGATGCATCCACAGTGATGGCCAGTTTTAGAGCGATGTATCCACAAGGTTGGCCAGTTTTAGAGCAATGTATCCAAAATGTCGGCCAGTTTTGAAGCGATGTATCCACAGAGCAGGCCAGTTTTAAAGCGATGTATCCACAGTGCAGGCCAGTTTAAGAGCGATGTATCCACAGTGTTGGCCAGTTTTAGAGCGATGTATCCACAGTGTTGGCCAGTTTTAAAGCGATGTATCCACAGTGCAAGCCAGATTTAAAGCGATGTATCCACAGTGTTGGCCAGTTATGAAGCGATGTATCCACAGTGCAGGCCAGTTTTAAAGCGATGTATCCACAGTGTTGGCCAGTTTTAAAGCGATGTATCCACAGTGCAGGCCAGTTTTAAAGCGATGTATCCACAGTGTTGGCCAGTTTTAGAGCGATGTATCCACAATGTTGGCAAGTTTTAGAGCGATGTATCCACAGTGTTGGCCAGTTTTAGAGCGATGTATCCACAGTGTTTGCCAGTTTTAGAACGATGTATCCACAGTGTTGGCCAGTTTTAGAGCGATGTATCCACAGTGTTGGCCAGTTTTAGGGCGATGTATCCACAATGTTGGCCAGTTTCAAAGCGATGTATCCACAGTGTTGGCTAGTTTTAAAGCGATGTATCCACAGTGTTGGCCAGTTTTAATGCGATGTATCCAAAGTGTTGGCCAGTTTTAAAGCGATGTATCCACAGTGTTGGCCAGTTTTAAAGCGATGTATCCACAGTGTTGGCCAGTTTTAGAGCGATGTATTCAAAATGTTGGCCAGTTTTAAAGCGATGTATCCACAGTGTTGGCCAGTTTTAGAGCGATGTATCTACAGTGTTGGCCAGTTTTAGAGCGATGTATCCACAGTGCAGTCCAGTTTTAGAGCGATGTATCTACAGTATTGGCCAGTTTTAGAGCGATGTATCCACAGTGCAGGCCAGTTTTAAAGCGATGTTTCCACAGTGTTGGCCAGTTTTAAAGCGGTGTATCCACAGTGTTGTTGTTTTAGATTGATGTATCCACAGTGTTGGCCAATTTTAGAGCGATGTATCCACAGTGTTGGCCAGTTTTAAAGCGATGTATCCACAGTGTTGGCCAGTTTTAGGGCGATGTATCCACAATGTTGGCCAGTTTTAGAGCGATGTATCCACAATGTTGGCCAGTTTTAAAGCGATGTATCCACAATGTTGGCCAGTTTTAGAGCGATGTATCCACAGTGTTGGCCAGTGTTTTCTACAGCCAGTAATGAAGAAATAAATTCCTGACGCACATGAAAGAAAACCATTTGCTTTTATAGCCTCTTGTTTATATACTTAGAAGTTAACTTATCAACCCAAACTAATCAACTTCAAAGAATACATCACACCTGCTATACGAACATCCGGTCAGCTGATGAACAAGTTTTTGTTACTGTTGTTCGCAGCTATATATCGATAGAGACTAATGACATTTTTGCAAGAAATCAAATTATTGTTAATTTTTTTTTTAAATTTTGCCAACAACGAGCTAAGTTTTGAAATGATCTAATACCCGGGATATCCCGGGATAAAGAATTCCCCGGTTAGAGTTACTTGAGCTTAAATATTCAGCCTTGATCCCGCTATCCCGGGAAAGAAATCCTAGTTGTGTGGGAGCTTGGTCACAGAGTGGATATAGTATGTCAACTGACCAATAAGTTATGATTGTAAACTGACCAATAAGTTATGATTGTTTTATTTTTCACCTTGGGACCTTATATAACACATGCATAGTTTTTTAATGACCACAAAAAGGCCTGTTTTTTTTTTTGGAAAATGACTTTATGAGGTTTTGGTAAATGACTCCATGTTCGTGTTGTGTTGGTGTCTACATCAGACATTTGTTATTGTTGAATCACTGCACGAAAGTAATGTCCCTTTGATTAAGTGACTCATCGAGGTGTTTAATTAGTTGGTTGATCCATCAGGGATGCAGTGGCGTAGTGAGGGGGTGGGGCAAGGGGGGCATCATGCCATGGGATGCTACTCTCAAAGGGGCGCCAAATGGTCCGAAAAACATATAATATTATACTGTTTTTGAATGGGAGGGGGCGCTAAAAAGTTATTGTGCCCCGGGCGCTAATTAAGCTCGGTACGTCACTGCAGAGATGTGTTGTTGTTATTGATGTTGTGTGGACTGACAAAGTTAGATTGTGCTGCTGCTGTGACAAGACTGTCGACTTAGGGAATTAATGTATAGACTGGCGCAACTCACGCGCAAGGCTGCACAAAATAGATTTTTTTTTCATTTAAAAAAAATTATAAATATTTACTTAGAAATATTTTGGAAATGTGCTCAACAGTTGTATCAATATTTCTAAATAAAATATCTAGATGCGGACAGTGCTCGATTTAAGAAAAAAACCAGAGATGGGGATGAAAAATAAATTCTGCAGAGCAGGGGATACATGTCTATGGTTTCATCCCCGGCAGGGATAGATTAGTTAAAGCAAAGCCGGGGATGACAGTTCTCCTTGCCGGGGATATCCACGGCATCACCGGCGGTAGATCAAGCCCTGGATGTGGATAAAATTATTCAGATTGCTCAAGTGCCATCGTTACATCCAGATAAACTGTTTAATTCCAAATTTTACTTTGAAATGATGTTAACTGATCGATGACTATTTTTTTTTCCTCTAATTATTCCACATTAAGTTGACATTAAATTGTCTGTATTTCCATTAAACCGAAAACTCCGATGCAAAATTAAGATATTAAATAATGTCTGCTTGTCAAAAAGATGGATGTCTGTGTGGTGTGGAGCGATTGACTGTCAACACATTGGTACCGGTTTCGATTTCCCTCAAGTTCTCAAGACCATCGACCTTAAATAGGTCATTCGTTTGGGGGGGGGGTTAGTCGACTGGGCCCTTAATATACCGCTGTTACAGGAACAGATGATGTCTAAACTACGCCTGCCCCGAGAATTAACAAGATTTAAGGACATACTTTATTGTAAACGGCCGTTTATCAAACAGAATGTGGATGGGGGAAAGGAGGTGTTTGTGTGTGTGGGGGGGGGGAGGATCAGGGCCGGATCTAGACTTGATAATAAGGCCCTAAGCTATTTAAGACATGCGGCCCTTTATTATAAGTCCAGATATTAGATGTCAGTACCAAATATTTAAAGTATACATGACAATCGCTCACTTGGACAATTGTTTGGTGGGGGCCCCCAAAAAAGTGGTTGCCCTAAGCTATAGCTGGTTTAGCTTATACGTGAACCCTGCACTAGGGGGTGGGGGCTATGTCTGTGAGTGAGAGAGAAAACTTCGACTCCACCTGTGCAGGAAAAAAAAAAGACACAACAACAAGTCTAATTGTAAAACTCAATACAGAAACATATATATATATATATATATATACACACATATATATGTTTGAATTGCTGACACCGCATGTCCCATACACGGGGGTATATTCAGTGGGGTGGGGTCTCTGTAGTTCCATGCCACCCGCATGATTGCATGATATTTAAAAAAGTACAATGAAACAGATTTCGAGTGTGGGTGTGTGTGTGTGTGTGTTGATTTTTGTTGTCAAGTCAGCAAAAAATGAGTGTGGCTGTGAGGATGGGAGGGGGGGGGGGAGAGAAGAGGGAGCAAGCATCCAGGATACAGTAGTTCATGTACAGACAAGAAAAATAAACCATGCTGTTGTCATCGTATCGGTCAATGGCAGAGCCGTGACACTAGACTCGGCAATACAGATGGAGGGGGTGTGTGGGGGGGGGGATTGAAGGGGTAAAGAGAAGCAGGGAATCAATTCCTGCCCGTGGAAACAGGTTGTACAGAGGCTGCATGGTCCATGTTATCGCTTCACTTCAAATCTTTCATCCATGATGCATTGCGGCAGTCAGTCTTGCGATTTTTTTTTTTAATGAACTGTTAAGTAGAGCATGACGGGGTTTGGAGGATCTGTCATTTAAATGAACTGTTAAGTAAAGAATGACGGGGTTCTGAGGATCTGTCATTTAAATGAACTGTTAAGTAAAGAATGACGGGGTTCTGAGGATCTGTCATTTAAATGAACTGTTAAGTAAAGCATGACGGGGTTCTGAGGATCTGTCATTTAAATGAACTGTTAAGTAAAGCATGACGGGGTTGGGATGATCTGTCATTTAAATGAACTGTTAAGTAAAGCATGACGGGGTTCTGAGGATCTGTCATTTAAATGAACTGTTAAGTAAAGCATGACGGGGTTCTGAGGATCTGCCATTTAAATGAACTGTTAAGTAAAGCATGACGGGGTTTGGAGGATCTGTCATTTAAATGGCAAGGTTGGTGACGAAGGCGAATAAATCGGTCAATGAAATGACTATCACGGTTTCGAGTGTTTTGTAGTACACAAGACAGACACACACACAAAACAAACACACACATACAACCACACAAGACAAACACACACACAAACACACTAGACAAAACACACACACATAAACACACTAGACAAACACACACACAACACACAAGACACACACACACACACAAACACACAAGACAAACGCACGCACAAACACACACAAACACACCTAACAAACACACAAGACAAACACAAATAAACACACAAATAAACACCAATATGCGTTTACGTGTGAAGAGACATTGTCTGCAAACGATTTGAACCGCGGGCCACATTGGGTTTCTCAAATTTGACAGACGGGCCGGATAAAGAGTGGATGGATGGAGCAGTTATATGAAATGATATAGGTTAAAGGTTATGGTCAATGATGTGAACATCCGGAAAATAGCGGAGAGCGGGTCGGATCCGACAAATAGCCGAACCGGTATTTTCAACCGATGTCTGTATCTAGCCTATAGGTAAAACATCTACCCAACAATCTACTATGTCACTTCAATTTACCAACATCCTATTTACCTATCTTCAGCCCTAACCCTAATCTTAACCATAACCCGAACTTTTACCAAAACTCTAACCCTAACCTATATATTTATTCTTCAAACCTTTTTTTTTATATAAATTTATGACCGGAACTTAAGCACATCAAAAAATAATTCGGGCAAGCATTCTTTGTGATTCCAAACAATCGGAAGATCAATAACGCGTCATCATTTCAGTTCAATAATTCACACCTCTTCATTACCAGGACAAAAGGCCACATTCCATTGGCTTTTGTTGTACTTAATATTAAAATAAGTAGTATTGTGCTAAGCTATAGACTCTAAAAGTATTCTTCTTGTTCCTTTTACCCCCTGTTGGAGCATAAGGCCTCAACATATTCACCTGGACCTCAACATATTCATCCCTGTTGGAGTATCGGACCTCAACATATTCATCCCTGTTGGAGCATTGTACATCAACATATTCACCCCTGTTGGAGCATTGGACATCAACATATTCACCCCTGTTGAAACGATTTGGGCGATATTATTGAATTGGGCCCATTGCATCCTTGGCTCTTTTATTTCACTTCTGATGGCTCTTCTTATTGTACCAAACTAGATATGACTCATAATGAAGAGTAAGCTAATATACTACGCTGAATTAGTCTCTCAATGATGAGTGAGTCGATTTACTACGCTAAGTATGGATTTTAATCATGAGTGAGTTAATGTACTACGCTATGTATGGCTCTTAATCATGAGTGAGTTGATGTACTACGCTAAGTATGGCTTTTAATCATGAATGAGTTAATGTGCTACGATATGTAAGGCTCTTAATCATGAGTGAGTCAATGCACTATGATAAGCATGGCTTTTAATAATGAGTGAGTTAATGCACTATGATAAGCATGGCTTTTAATAATGAGTTAATGTACTACGCTTAATATGGCACTTAATAATTAGTGAGTTAGTGTACTACGCCATCTATGACCTAAATGTGACTAATAGTCTTATTTTGTAATACACTGAATATAATGGCTGCTTCCATTTAGTGACATGTCAACTGTTAAGCCCTTAACTGTGTCCTGAAATAAAACATGCTGACAACTGGATTTTAACATGTAATGTATAGCATTGCTAAGGTATACATATTGGACTCTTCTAAGCTGACACAATAATCCTTGTTACATCAATATATGTTTTTTTGTTCTCGAATTAAGTGTGCAAGTATGAAAAGATACCCAGGTTAAGACAAGAAATAATAAATAGTATTATTTGGTTTATCAAAACTAAACACTTTATGTTGTTGTTGTTGTAGTCTCAGTAAGTACTATTCTTTCAAAAATATAGAGAGCCTCAAAATATTTTTGGCTTCGGACAGATCCGATTTTTTCATGATTTTATTACAATTTAAAGATGAAATATGTTGTAGAAATACAGAAAAACAAACAAACAAATATTTCAATGGAATTATTTTCACATTTGGGCCTTTGGGTTTCATGTTTGAAAACCGCAGAAACCATTCAAAACTGTAGTTTTAAAAAAAAAAAAAATTATCGAATCAAGACGACGGCAAGACGCCATTTTGAATTCTTGATTTTTACTTTCGATACAAAGCAGAAGCGAGACCGCTATCCGCAGAAACTATTCAAAACTGTAGATTTAAAAAAAATAAAAATTATCGACTCGAGACGACGGCAAGACGCCATTTTGAATTCTTGATTTCTACTTTCGATACAAAGCAGAAGCGAGACCGCTATTATTTATATAGATTATTGAAGTACACGTTGTTCCAACACAGACCTAGCTGCATAAGTATGCACAGCTATTATAGCTAGATATCAATAACAACCTTGACTCTCCTGATCTAAAATTATAGTACTAGTACTACCTTCAAAGAAAATGTTTTGTTTTAAGCTGGTAATTTATATATTTCAATCTATAATCAATTAACAAAATGACATTCACAACCGTAGATGTACAAGTCTTGTATGTCTATGCTCACTATTCAGTGGCGTTTAGTTTTCTTTGAGATCATTGAAGACTCAAGTTTGACTTTTTATTTTTTTGCTGCAAAGCACTTTGTGTTTCTTTCCCCGTTAAAATTTAAAATAGATCTACTCAAGGTTGGTTAGAGTAGCAGGCGCAGATGAAAACTTTGGGCCCATTAAAAGAGATAACAAGAGGGGAAAATACAGAGCCATTCAGAAGTCGATGTTCCCGGGCGCGCGCCACGAGAGTCGTCCTTTATACCCGTCTGTTAGGGAACTGGGTTGTTAGTAAAAAATTAGAGCAGTGAAGCCAGGGACACTATTTGAATATATATATATATATATATATATATATATATATATATATATATATATATATATATATATATATATTAATAAGAATTACATTACTCCATTGTTTAAAAAAATATATTCACGGGATGGGGAGCTGTCGACCTTAACGTCTTAAGGGTGGTGGGGGGGGGGGTGGAATCTAATTGAGAACAAGGGATAAAATAAAAAAAATTTTTTTACCACCACCCCCAGTTGTATCGAATGTAGATACTTTCTCTACTTGTCTCCCCTTTCCTGGAGAATGTTCTGTTGTGTATTCTCCCCAGAGAGATTTTTTTGGCAATGGGCTGACCAGGGCATTTAGAACTTTGGCTCCATTGGCACCATTAGGCTGTAGAGAAAAAAAATGTTAATATGAAAGAAGTTGATGTTGTGTGTGTGTGTGTGTGTTACAGCTCTATGCAATTGCACTAGTATAAAATTATTTATGTTCTTGAAGAAGGAACTAACCTACACTTGTCAAAACGGACTGGTTCTCAAATATATATATATATATAATTCTGATTATTAAAACTGAGAATTTAACTTTAAATAAAAAAAATAAACATCAACAAACGATCAACAGTTAGATCGGAAAAAAATATCACATTTGAGCACGCTTTAGTCACGTGACACTATGACGTGTACTATGTTGGAATGTCATCAGTTAAAAAGAACCAACCAACAAAGGCCTAAGAAGTCAGGTGACACTGTAACACTTCTGCAAAGGTTTTCAACAAAGGACTGAGACAAAGAAATGTCTACTTGACTTACAATAATACTTGAAGTGAGGTTTCAAACCAAAGGAGCGAAATTTTAATTCAATGTCTCCTTTTTTTTTATTAAGCTAAAGGAAACTATAGCTCACATTGTTATTGTTATATTCTTCAAATAGATTTTTATTTCATATGTTATGATTGTGCTATTGTCAACTTAGCTAGAGCAGAATAAGAAAAAAAAAGTTTGAAATATTTCATAACTTTTAGAACTAAATGACACAGCACCTAATTTGACCTAACAAATCAGCTACTGCGATATGATCGATATGATCGGCGATTAAGTGTATCATGGGGTACCGACGGAGCCCCTTAAAGCCCCTTAAATTCATTTTCTATTTATTTACATTTAGTTTACAAATATTGGTAAACCATTTTTTTTGTTAACGTTCTCATCTGCCTCTCTGTTGACGGGGGTCCACTCATTTCTACTGCATTCCACGGATCGTAGCCCCACCGTTGATTTGACACTCACCTGTGTGTGAAGCTCCTGAAAGGATGAGATGGAATCTCTTTGATCCCATGAAACACTAATGGGATCGGTTTTTATGGTGCCCTTCGTTCATCCCCACCATAGCCAATAGTGCAATGTCCATAGGGGCACCACGGGAGAGATTCAGCCATGGCCTGAATTGGTCATCACCGAAGATCGAACCAGTGACCCTCAGTCGAGCGCTTTACCATCCGTCTACCAACACTCGCCCATAGAACTATTAATCAGCGCGTAGCTTTACAGTCTTTTTAAATTTACATAGTAAAAACATAAACAAAAGTTAGTATGTGTATTAGGGCTGTACCGGATTGAAATTTTTAGATCCTGCAGGAATCGGAACCGGAATCGGATTTAATATTTGAATCCTGCCGGAATCGGAACAGGAACCGGATTTTACCAAATTAAATAGTAACTCTTCCGAACGAAGTAATAAGTTCTCGCCTAACATAAAAAAGATATAAGAATGAAAAATAGAATAAAAATTTAGTTTTTAAGTTCTAGATAGCAAAAACCAGTACTAACCATTTAGATCTTGAAGACTGTGACTAAAACCCCGTCCCCAATCTTTAGCTAATAAAGCTAACTTTGTCAAAATAACAGGTTCTTTGTTTTAAAAATTTATTTTAATAAAGCTATACCTAATTTAACTTGATTTTTATTACATTCAAACAAAGAAATGGATAACATATCTTAGAAAGTATAATAAACATGTTTATTAATAAATGAATTCCAAATATATATATATAGTTTAGTCTTCCATAGTGACGTCACCAAACCTTGTTATTTCATTCATACTTTCCTTTAAACCATTATCTGAATATTTCTCATAAAACGCAAATTAAAATGCATTTCAAATCTAAATCAATATCACTTTAATGTTCAATTAAAATGTATCTTCAAGTTATATATCATCTAAATATGCGAGGAAATTTATCCAAATCGTGACAAAATCCACTAAATTAAAAAATTTGCAGAAAAATTATCGACCTTTTTTAATCTGTAAAAACCCAAAAATATATCGTTGTCTGCTCTTTAAAGAAGTTAAACTTTTATAGCTAAACAATATAGTTTATAGAAATTACGGAATCAAAAGTAGCGGAAGGTACGGTGTCTTATTACTACTAGACTAAATACGATTTAAATCTTACTTTTTAATATATTTTTACTTACATATAGAACTAAAAGCGATCGACGTTATTGTAGTTTTAAAATCAAAGGAAGTTATTGTTTTAATTTAATTGTATAGCGCTAAATATTTCAAAATTATGTTGAGCTAAAAAAATTTTCTTACAAATTTCAAACAACAAAGAAATCCGGCTTAAATCCGGCACATTTTAACCGGAACCGGATTCGGAACCGGATTTGTTAAAACTGCCGGAATCCGGCTTAACAGGAACCGGAATCGGATTCCGGTACAGCCCTAGTATGTATGCTTGTGGTAATTTACATAGACAAAACATAAACAAAAGTTAGTATGTTAAACTTCAGGGCTCTATTTACCGCCGGGGATATCCCACTGAGAACTGTCATCCCCGGCTTTGCTTTAGCTAATATATCCATGCATGGGATGAAACCATAGACATTTATCCCCGGCTCTGCAGAAAATTTTGTTTCATCCTCGGCTCTGTTTTTTTTCCTTAAATCAAGCACTGGTAAGCTTGTGGTAATTTAAGAAAGTCAGTATAGTTATAGATAATAAATTGAGCTACACGCTATTAAAATAAATACAAACACAACAGTTTGAGAAACACTGGAGAGATGAACATTCTCTTTGGCTGTCGACCATGGCGGCTGGCCCATATATACTTATAAAAAAAAAACAGCTCATCTGGTCATATATCGTGTCCACGAGGACCGGATGACGTCACTGCGTCCTCATCGCTCATCCATTTTATATTCAGTGTCGATTACCCATTTGGTCGGTGGCCAGCGGGATGCAGCCTTGACCGAAATACGACACGCCCCATTTCGTCATGGCTATAAATAGAATTAAAAAAAAAAGTTCCACCTAATTACCTGACGTCTGCACTGACACACACACACTCTCAGGCGCACACGACCATTACCTATATAACATTACAGACAGCAGGCCCCTGCAGCCAGTAAGTCTAGGGCCACCCCCTAACTAACTCTCACAACTTGGGGCCCATACCACCCGGGGCCCCTCCCATCCTTTTAGGCTACACATTCGTTTCGGGAATTTAATTCAACAAAATAAATTTTGGAGGCGATGAGTCTCCCCAAGGCTTAGGACGCCCTCTAGCTTTTACTAAGTCTTTTTTTTTTTTGACGCCCAGGAAGAATTTGGGAGCCCTCCGCTCACGTGCTTGACAAGGCCGCAGAGCATCAGAAATTGATAGGAGTGTGTACTGGATTGAAGACCCTTTGGGACTGGGGGGGGGGGGAGGGGAGGGCCTTTGCGGTAGCCATAAGAGCAGATTTGTGAGTGATTACCTTCATGAAACGGGCCTGCATACATTTCTTGACAATACTCCATAGACCTTTTGGTCTATTGCAGGGTCGACTTGACCTTTTTCTTTTTTTTAGCAAATGCATGTTAAAACGTCAAGCCCTTGCCAGATTTTTTTTCAATTTTTTTTTTTGTAAAGCCAAAAAACAAAGGAGGAAAAAAAGATTGGCTCACATAAACACAATGCTTGATAATGGTGAAATTTTCTATTTTTTTTTTCAGTTTGAGAAGTTTGAGTGGCAGGTCATGGTAAGATGGAGGTTGTGTAATGTGTTAGCTTGTTGCATTGATCTCTAGTCTAGTTCTGGCACAGCCGTGTTAATCGATCT
The DNA here is from genome assembly GCA_021962125.1 of Bulinus truncatus. Taxonomy (NCBI): domain Eukaryota; kingdom Metazoa; phylum Mollusca; class Gastropoda; family Planorbidae; genus Bulinus; species Bulinus truncatus. The sequence continues at coordinate 6,654,793 of JAGDYQ010000031.1, read as the reverse complement.
GCTGCAGGGGGGAAAAGGTTAACTTGCTGGGTAAACAAAAAAAAATTAGGTCAAGCATCAGGTCAACAAAAAAAACTTGGTAGGCGCGACAATTATCGAAACAATTAACATGACGTATTGTAACAGTAATATAATTAAAAAAAAACCAGCATGAAAGCTGACAAGTCGTCTGCTGTTGGTGACAGAACAATTACAGGTGAGCACATTCAGGGAATAACTGTCACATACTTACTGTGATTGGAAAAGGTTAACATGTTGATTTGTGTAGGAAACATACTGAAAAGAAATACACCCACACACAATTTGAATGTTGATAGTTGCAGGGAAATAAATTGGTAAGCAACGTACAATAGCTTTTTTTTTTCAGAAGGATGTAAATCTGTCAAAATTTCCCCCATCCCTTTCCCTCATTTTTTTTTAAATTTACGTAACCTTCGATTTTGGGGCTGATGCCACCCCCCCCCCACCCCCGTGTACCCTAGCATGGCACGACGCTGGAAACACACGCTTTTATTTTTAATACGTGCAGGTCATGAACATTGCAAGAAACACACGCTTTAATGTAGATATTTGCAGAAAGTAAATTTACGAGAAACAGACTTTTCAATGCATACCGTTACTGTAGAATACTGTAGATATTGCTTAGGAAATATAACAGTCTGAAATCTTTACACCTTAATTGTTGAGATATCCTACTCATAAAGTGCTATTCTTGGCGTGCGTGCAGAATGGGATGTGTTAGTTTTCATATCGTGCGGTGTGCGTTGTAACCGTGTATTGTAACCGTGTATGATGAGGTGCAGAATGGATAACAAAGAAATATACGAAATACTGCGATAGAAAAGACCATGCGGCCTTTATTGCCATGAACAGAATACGATATGAACAGAAATAACAAAGAAATGTATGAAATACTGTAAATGTAATAGAAAATAACATTTCGCTTTTATTGCCATGAACATCCTTAAATACAACGCATACACCGCACGACTGGATTTAAAAAATAAACCAATCAACATATTGATTGTTTTTGAGAGTCTACTTTGAAAAAAACAACAACAACAAATTGTTCTATTGATTTATTTTAACTCCAATGTTTTATATTAAAGAACATTCCAGGAAACAGAATGCTACGTATTTTTTTCTCCACAATAAAATTCTAAATAGGCGTTAAAGGGTTATAGTGTGTGTTAGATGTCCTCATGATATATTTGCTATGCACTCTGTTGGCAGAAATTATCATTGTTCAAGTTATCATAATTAAAAGAAAACCGTTACATCAGTTTTGATAGTAACCTCCAAGGACGATAAATGGATTAGTATTAAACACATTCACTTAATTAACATGTTTTGGCTTAAATTTAAATAACTGGCCCATCCTCCCCACCAGTGCCGAACCTAGGGATTTGGGGTTCCGGGGGTGGGCTGCTTGACATCTTTGCGGGCCCCTGCATTTTGACATTCGACACCATGACATGAGATAATGTACTTAATATTTAATGTAAAAAGATTAAGGGGGGGCTTTGCTTTCGAATGTAGACCCCCTCCCCCCACCCTAGGTACGCCTCTGCTCCCCACACGTTAGGATTTATTTTCGTATTAAAAAACTAGAACACAATCTGGTATCACATTTTGTCATAGAAGACGTTTTAATTGAATCCAAATATTTATTTTATATGGTGTACCGCTGTACTGGAAATATAAACAGAAAATGTTCAGTTGTTTTTATCAATTTCACTGTGACTGTGTGTGTGTGTGTGTGTGTGTGTGTCAGAGTGTGTTAGAGTCTGTGCCACTGAGCTATACATACTTTTGAGCTCATTGCTAAATGTTTGTATGTGTGTGTGTGTTTGTATTGAAGATAAGAATGTAAGAACACAGTTAATGTTACATATACTTTCTTGACCTGAAGATGAACGCGACGTGTGGGCAGTACGAGTGCTCATTACTCTCAATATTTCTGTCATTATGTAATTTGTTACAAGACGTAATTTGAAAGCGTTATTTTTGTTTATGTGCACCAGCTAAGAGAAATATTTGGAAATAATCCCCTACATCTTTTGTTACATATTTTAATATATATTTAACAAAAAAAAATTAATCAAATTAATATTTTTTTTGAAATTTAATAACTATAAATCCATTTCATGTTTTAATGAAATCTACACCATGTTCTACCCGTCTTTCAATGACATTTTGCTACTTAAAACTGTGATGATAGCCTGATGGCAATAAGAGCTATATGAGGTCATTCATTTTACTTGTTGTTATTTAATGTTAAGTTTAACCTGGCCTGAGGATATTGGGAGGAAGGGGGAGGGGTAGAAGCTGGGGGGGGGGTGTGAAATGGTTAATTGAACCGGGGCTTACTGGCTGAAGGTGAGTTTATCAAGTCAGACAAGCTTGAATGTCATTACAATTTTTAAATGTGTATGTTTTAAATATGTGTATTTATGTTTTAAATATGTGTATTTATGTTTTAAATATGTGTAATTATGTTTTAAATATGTGTATTTATGTTTTAAATATGTGTATTTATGTTTTAAATATGTGTATTTATGTTTTAAATATGTGTATTTATGTTTTAAATATGTGTATTTATGTTTTAAATATGTGTATTTATGTTTTAAGTATGTATATTTATGTTTTAAATATGTGTATTTATGTTTTAAATATGTGTATTTATGTTTTAAATATGTGTATTTATGTTTTAAGTATGTGTATTTATGTTTTAAATATGTGTATTTATGTTTTAAATATGTGTATTTATGTTTTAAATATGTGTATTTATGTTTTAAGTATGTATATTTATGTTTTAAATATGTGTATTTATGTTTTAAATATGTGTATTTATGTTTTAAATATGTGTATTTATGTTTTAAGTATGTGTATTTATGTTTTAAATATGTATCTTTTAAAGTAAAGATACGAGTGGATCAGTGGACCATAAATTGTTGGTCACTTTGAATTTAAATATTGTTTACAACTAACATCAATCCACTTTTTAAAAAAAAAAGAGATACATATCACATATACACATATGTGTACACAAGCTCTCTCTCCCCCCTCTCTCCACCACGTCTTCTGTGCTCTCGGGCTCAGAATTTCTCTCGCCGTCCCATTCTGTCGATGACTTTTGACTACTTTATCACAGTACGTTACAGTTAATGCACCTACAAAAAATATCTGACAGTAGAAGTTGCATATCTAGTCTGAGAGAAAACGTCGACACGACGTACTCTGCGCACTGACATGCACGCGCGGCGCAGAAATCAATCAGAAACATAAGACAAGTTGAAGGAAATTCTTGAGAATCTTTTTTGTTTATTTTTATGTAATGACTCTTTGGTAATGTAGTACTAGTGAAATGCGGGTATGGCATGAGTTGTGTGTGTGTGTGTGTGTGTGTGTGTGTGTGAGAGAGAGAGAGAGAGAGAGAGAGACAGAGAGGAGCAGGAGTGAGAGGGAGAGGGAACTGGAGAGAGAGAGAGAGAGAGAGAGAGAGAGAGAGAGGGGGAAGCAAGAAGGAGCAGGAGAGATAGATAGATAGATAGATAGATAGATAGAGAGAGAGAGAGAGAGAGAGAGAGAGAGAGAGAGTTGTAGTAGGGATGGTTTGTGTGTGAAGAAGGTAGGTGAGAGAGGAAGTAAGCAAAGTGTATGTGTGTATGTTTTTGTGTGAAGAGATAATGTATGCGCGTGTGGGTCGCCAGTTATATAATAATGCTGACTAGCGTAAATTGGATTTGCAAAAGCATTCATGTTCATCTATCTATACATAGATTGGTTTAATTTGCATCTTAAACTATTATTTTTTTGCAAGTACTAGTATTCATCAGTACAATAAATAAATATCTGTATGAATTGGTGGTAAACTGTTGACCTATATCCCATCCTCCCAGATTAAAAAAAAAAAGTCGAACTATCCAGGGAGTCAGGAGAATTTTTTTTTTATAACACGTGACTCAACCTTGACCTATATTCCACACGTGACTATTTACATTTTTTTTTTTACACAAAAGGGGGGGGGTGGGGGTAAATTATTAGCCACATTAAGCAGTTACCGTTTTGTTAAATAAAGAAGGGAAATAGAAGGATGACACACACTTAAATGACTACATATACAAACACACACACACACATACATACACACACATCTAGATATCTATATACAGAGCCGTTGTTTTTTTTTTTGATAGGCGAAAACCACTTATGTCCTTCCCCCCCCCCTCCTCCCACAATCTCTTTCCGATAAAAAGTCACAGACAAAATATCTGATACTATAGGGGCACCCTACACGCACCTTGTCTTAGTCCCCACCCCCCCCTCCCTGTCCCCTAATATATATATAACAGCCTCTGAAATGGTCGCATTGATGCGCATGTTCACCCGAGCAACTGCTTGCCCCCCCCCCATTAGTCTATTAATGCTGCGTTTTCTGAGTGCATTTTTTGAATGGGGCCCACACGACGGGGGGGGGGGGAGGGTGGGCATCATGCCCCGAGTGCTACTTACAGAGGGGCGCCAAATGGTATATTTTACATATAATATTATATGGTTTTCGAATGGGGGGGGGCGGGGGATGTCGCTAAAAAGGTATTGTGCCCCGGGCGCGAGTTAAGTTCGCTTCGCTTCGCCACTTCTTACATGTCAGGAGTACCTATAGGAAAAGATCTATAGGATTTTGTATTGTAAAGATGCCCTTTTGGTATTGGGAGCGGGGGGGGGGGGGTCATAAAGACTTTACAAAAAATGGTCGTTTTCAACATGCTGGAATTAACGGCAGAAATATGCGAAGAAGAGCGGCAACAAGTAACCGACACGTTTTGTTGGTGGAGGGGCGTCTTCTGGTAGTAACGTGGCACAACGACACGTATCGAATTAACGAACATATTCTATGATATATAACACAACAAGTATCGAATCAACGAACATATTCTTTGATATATAACACAACACGTATCCAATCAACGAGCAACTCTTAAATTCATTTTATTCTATGATATATAAGTAAGTCACCTAGGAGATGATGTCTCTAACCGTCTAACTGATGCATCTAAGACTATACATATTTCTGGACTAATATTTCTGGCCCTAATCATTTCAGAGCTGATCTATATTATCTATTTAAAAAAAAGCACATTTCACCCCCCTCCCCCCAACCGTTCCTCTAATCCAACAAATTTTCCGTAGGCTAAAGCTAATTTAAAAACAAAAACAAAAACAAATAATGAATATGCCCACGATTCCAAGTCTCGCGACAATTCCCTCTACTCTCATTGGACGACCAATCATAAAATCTACGTCCAATAACACGGAATTTACTACATATTTGGTTATTCGGGTTCTTCCAATGCACAGATTAGATACAATGTATAATATGTGTTCCAATGTGACGGATACAAATTTAACAAATACGAATCAAAGTGTGCATTGCTAAACATTTCGCCACATTATGAGCTATTAATTCATAATTACGGGTGTGATTTATTCATCATCATTACAGAACATTTCTCCATTCGACGACAGGGGTTCCCAAAATCATGTGTTCGGATTGAACCCCATCTCCATGAGGCGAGAGTAGAGCAAGTGGGTTGCTTCAACCTACATAACAAGATCCGCCACTGTATTGCCCCCCCCCCTTATCTCTGCGAGATTTACTGGCATTCTTCTCATATCGTTTATCTGACACGTCTGTGGTAAACATGAGAAATAAAATATCAAAGCTCCATTTTTTTTTCAGACCATCGAACAGTCAGTAATAGCAGACGATCGATAACGTTGGATAAGTCAGTAATAGCAGACGATCAGGATTATGTCAGGACCAACAGTGAGTCAGTCAAATGGAATGAAATAAGAGGGGAAGGGTGGATTAAGCCTAGATTTGACCCGGAAGTTCAGGTCAATAGATGATAACAACTGGACTTAAAGAGTTAGAAAGTAAAGTTGGCAGGAGGAAAAAAAAAAGCGCGTTTCCCTAATGATGGTCAGAAATCTACTATAACATATAGTCATATACTATACCAAGGCAGTTTTATTAATCAATTATGCATGTTTGGGGCTCCTATATTTGAACGAAGAGGCCATTTTGGCAGTGGGGAGCCCTAAGTAATCACCTTAATTATCTATTCATAAGTACGGCCCTGGCTTATTTGTACACACATATATGTGTAATGAAACAACTCTATCAGGGTTACGTGCATACACATATATGTGTAATGAAACAGCTCTATCAGGGTTACGTGCATACACCTATATGTGTAATAATACATGTTATTTCAGGCAGTAAAGGTTTGTCCATGATAAGTAAGTAAAATCATTATGGTTATTTGTTGAATCAAACATTTACTTTTCTTTATGTTTTAGATAATTCAAGATATCTTTATTTTGTGCCTATTTCTGGGTGTATTTCTGGGTGTATTTCTGGGTGTATTTCTGGGTGTATTTCTGGGTGTATTTCTGGAAAACAGTTAATAGTTAATGCTTGTAAACATAAGTTTTATGTGTATATCAGAGACGTTCTCGGGTGTGTGTGTGGGGGGGGGGGTAGCAGCTCAGCTAAATAGACCTCAAGGGTCCTTGTGATACCTTATGAACTCATTATAATCGATACATCTGTATTCATATTTAATAATTCATTTATGCACATAAATATGTACTAACTAATGACTAGGTCAACATTTATTTGTGATATGAGAAACTGATCATGATAGTTAATACTGACAGAGGCCATGATAGGAGATACTGACAGAGGCCATGATAGTAAATACTGACAGAGGCCATGATGGGAAATACTGACAGAGGCCATGATAGTTAATACTGACAGAGGCCATTATGGGAAATACTGACAGAGGCCATGATAGTAAATACTGACAGAGGCCATGATAGTAGATACTGACAGAGGCCATGATAGGAGATCATATTGAGAGAGGCCACTTTGGAATGGACTGAAATGTACAACATACCTTATTATTACAAAATGGTACAGAATGATATATGATACAGACTGATATATATATATATATATATATATATATATATATATATATATATATATATATATATTATACAGATAGCCCATCGCTGTATAAATTGTCCTCGGTTTTGTGTTAAAAACTATCGCACCATTGTTGTTATTCGCTTTTGTTTCCAGTGACGCTTTCCATTCATAAAAACACACAGACCTATTTACACCTTTTTGTTGGTTTTTTTTTTGCAAAACATGAAATATAACTGAAAAAATTTTATTTGCTGTATAAATATAAAAATGTGATTATATATCATTTAATGAATGAGTTCATGGGTTTTTAGTGAGCTTTATATATATATATATATATATATATATATATATATATATATATATAATAAACATTTCTATCCAATGAACTGACTGATGAGAGTAAATATCATTAATGGCGGAGATGAAAGCATTGTTTCAAAACGAGGCTTGTGCAATCTGTATAATATATAATCTGTGGTACAGACCAGAGGTGTGCGGATCTTGAAATTTAGCGTCCGCGTCCGTCCGCGGATTTCTATCAATGATCCGCGTCCGCAGAATCTTACAACATTGGTCCGCAGTCAGTTCGCGCGTCCGCATTGCTGAAATTTAGCTGTTTAAATGACTTGAAATTTTTTATGGTAACGGTAAAGAAGATCCGCGTCAGTCCGCGAGTCCGCAACTTAACCATACGAAGCGTCCGCTGTCAGTCCGCGGATTCGGAAATGTCTGCGGATCTGCGTCCGCAAGCGGACGCGTCCGCTATCCGCTCATCTCTGGTACAGACATGTAAATATCTTCAAACAAACGAGTTCCCATTATTATCCCAACGTTATAGACATTTTTACAACATGAGTTTTCATATATATGGTCTGTACAATCAAAAGTGTGCAAATTGACATGTTCTTGCTTTTTTTTTTTTAATCAGCCATGATTTTTTCCTAATACAATCAGATTTACAAAAAAAAAAACAACTTCATTGTCATTGTGATGGGAAGCTGGATTGGGGGTGGAGGGGAGGGGGGTGGAGGGGAGTTATTTTAGTCCGACGAAGAATTTTTGTTTGAATGGTGTTATTATGGGATTGGGGGGGGGGTGGAAGAGAATTAATTTACGAGACGGTAAACAAAAACTCAGGTAGAGTAGCTTTACAGAAGGTTAAGGTCACACCGTGAACTATGTGTGTCATGTAATAGAAGAGGTTAGGCTGATATGTGCATTGGAATGACTACATTTTTGACTGATTGAAAGAGTACAAACTATGTAGGTGTATTTGACAGTGGCTGAGTTGGAGGGGTGGGGGGGGGGGTAGAGAGTTGTCCTATCTCGTCGCCCGATTCCGTGTCAATTGAATTCTGTGTGTCGCTGAATGAGTGACTGGTGAAATTGTGATAGTTTTGTCAAAGACAGCTGGATCAAGTATATATATATATATATCTTCATTTGCCGAGTTTTAAAAAAAAAAACAGATGAATTCTACATTTCATCTGCTCCGATGGCCATTTAGGACTAAGGGAACTTCACTTACGTTTTAATAGATTAGGAGGAAGATTATGTGAGTTTGCTAATAGTTTGAAATAGAGATTTGTGTGTGTTTGGTAATGGTTTGAAATAGAGGTTTGTGTGAGTTTGCTAATAGTTTGAAATAGAGGTTTGTGTGAGTTTGCTAATATTTTGAAATAGAGGTTTGTGTGAGTTTGCTAATAGTTTGAAATAGAGGTTTGTGTGAGTTTGCTAATAGTTTGAAATAGAGGTTTGTGTGAGTTTGCTAATGGTTTGGAACAGAGGTTTGTGTGAGTTTGCTAATGATTTGGAACAGAGGTTTGTGTGAGTTTGCTAATAGTTTGAAATAGAGGTTTAACAAAAGGATAAAATTGTGCACCAGGTTGATAATATAAATACAGACATACACTGCATGCATTGAAGGAAAAAAACCACATTGATTTAACCACCTAGCAACTTCACTATTACACTCTGAGAGTGCCCATGAATATTTGGACCAAATGCACAGATTAAGACCCTCCTAAATCCCCGTCATTCTCCCCCCCCCCACCCCGTTAAATCTTCAGAAGTGAATCATAATATCTCTAAGTTAAAAAAAAAAGTCAACACAAACTGTCGACAGAACTAAATGAAAGCACGACTACAAGAGACTACGTGAGACTACGTGAGACTACATGATCTATGTCAGTGATTCTCAAACTTATTCAAGTTATGGAACACTTTTTTTTTAACTTTAATTTTCTACGAAACAATTACAAATATCTACTTGTACTTAAAGGCAGAGAGTTGAGAGCATTTTTTTAAAACCAAAAATCTATTACAGAAGGAAGATATCCACAGAGGTGGAGGGGGGGGGGGTAGTCGACGTTGTTCTTTGAAAACAATTTTGCTATTGTTATTTGATTTTTTTTTATGACACTAGAAGTGACTTTTTGGAACACATGTGTTCCGCGGGTTACGGGGTTGAGATGCACTGGCCTACATAAACTCAGGTCTTGGGTATGTCAATTAACGGTTTCCATTACCTGACTTACTGGCAGAGCAGGTTGTCTTGTAGGTCCACCAACTGACATCTAGGTAAAAAATGAAGCAGTGGCGGCGATACAGGGGCCTGGTGGGTGCGTGATTTTAGTGAGCCCCCGGGGGCCCACGTGATTCTTTTTGCCAGATGGTACCCAAGTCTTTCACGATCAGAAGAAAGTTATTAACTAAAATCCCCCCAGATAAAATAGACTGCTGAATGACCTTCGTAGTCCACATCCAACTTCCCTTACCACACACACATATATATATATATATATATATATATATATATATATATATATATATATTAGGGTGTGTCAAAAAATTTTTTTTTGGAGTTGGGAATATGAAACATATTCAAAAAGTTGCATATGGTCCTACTGATTGTAAAAATGTAAAATTTGTAAAAATCAGATAATGTCTTCCACTCCCAACTTTTAGTTCAAGGGGGTACGGGGCGAAAAAAAATGCACTATGTCTAAAAAAAAAACATTTTTATTTTTTTTTTTTATTTTTAGATACTAAAACATGTCAATAATAACTACGAATTAATTATATTGCAGAAAATTTTTTTTAGATCAATTAAAATGTATTTTCAGAATGTTACTCATTCAGAAACTTCAATAATTAAAAAACTTAAAAGTCATTTTTCTCTGAAAAAATTTTGTTGACATTTTGCTTCACTATGGCAAGAAAATCTCAAAAACCACCTGTCAGATTTTGATAAAACTTCTAATTTTTATGTAGAAGAGGGGCATTTATAGAATGTCAGAGGCTTTTCAAGAAATTTTAAGTCCTTTTTTTTTTTTTTAATTTTCAAAATTAGCATTTTTTGCTTATTTTCACCATACAAAATTTTTAAAATTCATAAAAAATGTATTTATTACATTATCAAAAAAGTACTTTGACATTCCCTAAAGTAAGCTTTTCTGATTATAAAAATGTACATTGTATATGAAACAGTCTATAAATATTTCAGAAATATTTGCCACAAAAAGGTCATAAATTTCAAGATGGCGGCATGCCGCACCCACAAATATCAATATGTTAATATTTTTTTTTAACAAAATTATTTTTAAATCTACTATATTATTACTAAGATATTAAAATGTCTTAAACTTAAATAATAAAAAAGATTTTGCTTTGACCCAGGTACCCCCCAATGTATGACATTTTACAACATTTAGAATGTTTGGTATAAGTAATATGAAATTGTACAAATCTATAAATCGTTCATGCAAAAATATACAATGTACATATGAGTAATACTGTTTATGGATTGTCACAGGAAACTTGCTTTGCTTTCAATTTTCGGAAGAACAACCCTTGATTTCTTTGTTTGCAAAACCATCCCATGTCGAGAGCTATGTCCGTACAGTTTGAAATGTCCGTACACTTTCAAACTAACAGCAGTAACTTCTTTAATTGCTCTTTCAACAGCTTGAGAGTGACAGGGAATTTGACCCAGTATGATTGGGTTGTTGCGTTTAAGTTCATCATCACAAATATGTTCCAGCAGAGGAGGGGATGTCACTGCACAAAGATCCCAGTTAATCATCTGATCATATGATTTAGCTGCAATATTCAGGATTATGTCATTTTTGTTGAAAAATTCTAACTCTGCATGGAGCTGGTTTATGTCGTGCTGTTATGATTTTATTTACTGCATACCTTCCAATTTCTTCATCATTGTCCTAACTGCAGCCAATAGAATGTTTTCTGGATGTGCAAAGTAGCAGTTATTTTCCAATACAGGCAATATAATAGATTGATCAGCAGTATCAAGGTTCTGAAGCAGTTGTATCATATAGAAAAAGTTTCTAGCCCCACTTTGACAAGATGGATCGCAAAAATCCTGTTCGCTTTTGTTAACCATCTTTGCTCTCATCAGTATGTTCCTTGGCTGCCCTATCTCTCCAAATTTTTCTATGTCGACGCATCTTTGCTGGATCCAGAGCTGTAGATGGTGTTAACATGTTTAAGTCCTTCAACACAGCTTTAACGATAAGACATGTATCCCTATTGTTTAGTTTACATCGATCCACTGCTTCATATTGATATCTGTTTTGTTATTTGGAACATTCCTCATCGCTGGAGAAGTCTACATCAAGTAGTTCATCATCTTCAGCATCCTGATCTGGAATATCATTATCTTTCTCATCATTGACGTTATCATTTGTGGTTCCTATCTGATCGCCACCCTGCATCAATGAATGTTTTCTTTTCTGTCGATTTTGTAATATTTTTGATGTTTGCTTGTCAACATTGTCTATGAACATATTTCTTGCCGTCTTTTGATCCACCCAAAATGCCCACTCAAGCACATAAATTATTACTGATTGTGGACATTTACAGTCTCCTCTATCCCTAACATCTGCATCTTTTTACTCGAACAATTATACTGGTAATGTCATTTGTAGGGATACTAGCCTGGTCATATAATTGTTTAACTTCATGCGCTAATGCGTGAGCTCGTGAATGAAGGCTATGATTGTATTGTTCCATTTTAAGCATCCACCAATAGCCTTGAAAACATCTTCACTGGTTGGAAGTTGTCTTTTAGGCAATTCAGCTGCTGACCCAAACACAGAATGTACAGTTGCACTTCTTGTAGAAGAACTCATATTCATAGAAGAACTTAATAAAATAATTGAAAAATTAATCAAAAATGAAATAAAACAACCATGCGTGATCCGATAATGAATACATGGTACACCAGTTATATTGAGAGAAAAATGGATGCAATGCTTATCCCAGTTGTCTGAACTAATTAGTTATTCATAAAAAAGGTTATAAAGATAAAACACAAATTTTATATGCATATCATTTCTTTTTTGAATAACCTAGGTCACAAATTTAACATGTTCAGTCACAAAAAACTCATAGTAAATATAGTAAAAATTTCGAACAAAAGTTGGGAGTAGTAAAACTATGTAGTTTTCAAATATTTGTACATATTCCATGTAATACCATGATGTAACAACTTTTTAATAATGTTTCAAAAAAAAAAATTTTTTTTGACCCACCCTAATATATATATATATATATATATATATATATATATATATATATATATATATATATATATATATATTAGGGTGGCCCAAAATAACTTTTGTCAAATTTTTTTGGAGCATTTTGTTTGTTGTGTTTCCTTTGACTTCAAAACAACACAGAAAAAAATGAATATATAACTTTATTTAGTACTGCCTCATCGACCCTGAAATTTTTAATCATTTTGAATGAAATTTGAATGTGAGTAAGTATATATAAAGCACACAGAAAATGCTAGAAGGTTCTCGCAAGTTTTAGAAAAATCTATACAATCTAGAAGGTTCTATGAAATCTCTAGAAGGTTCTAGAAGCTTCTAGACAAACGTGGAAAACTTGAGAAGGTTCCGGGAAATTCTAGAAATCTCTAGAAGTTTTGATTTTCATATAAATAGCCAGCTTCACCAGTGCATTTCAATTTATTTATAAAAATCAAGTGTTATAAGATCAAATGTTGCGGCTATATAAATATCATTAATTTAGTTATGACTACTAGGTTGAAAAGTGTTGTTCATTACTGGCATAGAAGTTGACACAACTCTTGTTTATTGAGCTAGGTACTTCCCCTAATTGAGCCTACTGGCTCATTCAATGTTTACAAACACAGCCGTCTGGCAGTCAGTTGGTTCTATTTTTTCATGAATTATTTCTTTGCTTGTGTACTGTCCAGTTGACATGTCAATATTTATTGAGCTAGGTACTTCCCCTAATTTAGACTACTGGCCAGTGGTATGTTTACAAACACAGCCGTCGGGTTGACATTCGGTAGAATTTTTTCATGAGGACATACCAATGTCCATTTAGCTAGGTACTTCCCCTAAATGAGCCTACTGGCCAATGGTATGTTTACAAACACAGCCGTCTTCAATAAGACATTTGGGGGTAGTACAACTGGACCGGATGTGTTGCTATTCAAGCGCTTTAAGACGTTTTGGCCAAATATAAGACAGGCAGAATTTAGTATTTGCCACGAGGTTCGACTGGAGCAAAATCTTAAGAAGTCATCACATTTTGTTCAAATATCCTCAAGATATTTGCCACGTGAAGATTACAAAGAACTTCTGACTCCCCCCCCCCCTTGGGGTGCGTTTTCGTGTTCCAGGAGCTTATCACCATGCAAGGTGGATGTCTAAAATAATCTACATCATGAATATTTATCTCCTCCGTCATCAATTCAAGCTGACTAAGCATGAAGACAGATCAATTGCAGAATTTGGTACCTTTGCATCCTTGGTTTACATTAAAGCTTGTATTCAGTGTCCCACTCTAGCAGACGCACGTCTGAATGATCTGGATTTCATCAAGGTTCTTATTGATTATAAGAATGTTTCTCCCTTCATTTCTCAGAATGCATTGAAAACGATTAGCTGACATCTCTGGTACCATAGTGCAGAACTTATTCCTCTGGTTCTCTTTTCTCAATGTGTCTCAGCGGATGAGAAAAACAGCCTTGCTGTTTGCTTGAGGCAATTCAAGGAGAAATCTTCCGATGATCAGAAAGAAGAAAGGTGCATCCGCAGCACAAATGTTCCTTCAGCATTTCTTAATGTGACATTAAAGGATTTTGTGACCTCATCATCGCTGCTCTTCTTTAATGCTCTTCTGCTTCCTACAAATTTTCTCATGACTGATGCTTCCACCTGGCAACAAACTCCATCCATTCAGAAGGCAACAGCAGTGGTCTCTTCCTTGAAAGTTGTCAATGATTGTGTCGAGCGGGGAATTACGATGGCGTCATCATTCAACTCATCTCTCACCAAATCAGAGGAGAAAAAGCAGTACTTGCTCCAAATTGTTGAACAGCATTGCAAAGAGTTTCCAGATGCAAAAAAATCAACTGTGCTGAAGAGATCGCAACTTGAAGACCTTCAGGACTCAGAAAGCACAGACTAAAAAACTTTTAAAGTGTATTTTTGAATGGCGTACTTAGAACTACTCTGCAATACAGTCAGGTTAATGTGTCATGTAACTAGTATTATTTTACTGTTTACTTCCTACTGTGTAATATAATTGTTCTTTGTATCTAAAAAACAGCATTTTAACCCTTGCAAAATTTTCATTTGAATACCATAAAACACGAGATAACAAGTGCACTGAGGCAGTATTAATTGGAGCCCAAATGGTGTGAAATTTGCTATAAACATGTTTTAAATCACAGAGAACCAGAAAACTAAAATGCTCATGATAAAAAATCAACTTTATTTTTTTCCATTATAAAGTGAGCCACCCTAATATATATATATATATATATATATATATATCGAATACTTGGGTTAACAAATAAGCAATTAAGCCTGTTCCATTCTGGACCCAGGACGTGTAAGCGCATTTTCGTGTTATGATTCAGTACGTTTGTTAGCTTTCAGTAAATATTTGTAAATTTTGGAAATGTTTATAAATTCAATTGTGTAATGCATATATCTGTAAAAAAAATATTATAAAGACGTTTCTTTATATTTGAAAAAAAAATATTTTCTCTTAAATCTAACTACAAGTGGTTTGTGGTTACTGAAGTAGGACTCATAATTGAAAACATTCTAAATTGTAGTCATTTAATCGTCCGAAAACTCCGTCAATTGTTGCATAGCTCTGATACTTTCAATTAAACTCAGAACACAAGCTTACTATTTCATTTGATGAGTTTCTTAATAAATCTTGGTGAAACTACGTGCTGCAGTATTTCGCACCAAATGAATGGGTTATTGAACGTACAAGGTGTAGAATGGGGCCATATATATAATATATATAAGCCCCTTAGGAGCCCTGAAGCCCGGCCCTCAGAGGTCCTATCGCGAAATGAACTTTTGATGTACACATGGCAGGCAGGCCAAGACCTACAAAATGATATATACATCATGGGTCTAGGACTTATGGTTGCTGAGATATAGGGCGCTCCTTTATTAATATAGCTTATATAGTAAAAAAACGGTACTTTATAAGCCCCCTTTTACGGCCCTCTGAGGTCAGATCGCGAAATGAACTTTTGCTGCACACATGGCAGGCCAAGACCTACAAAATGATATATACATCATGGGTCTAGGACTTATGGTTGTTGAGATCTAGGGTGATGACGGACAGACAGACAGACAGACAAAACGGGGACAATAGAGCATTTTTTTTTTCGAAAATGCTCTAAAAAAGAAGACAGAGAATACATTGCAAAGGATTTTCCATAATGAAAAAAAAATCTCCAAACACAATATTCTTTTAAATCGTTTATGAAATTCATCACGCCTTTGCATTTTAATGTTTAATCTATTCTTGCACACGCAGTTGACTAATATATACAAAAAGTTGAATGCATCCACATTTTGACCTCAAGTATTTCTTACATTTTATCAACATGCAATAATGTCCTGGTATGATACAATCACACACAAAATCAAAACGGCAGCAAACTTAATTTTTTTTAATCCGGTTAAATTGTATGACTAAAAATAAAAAGATACAATGAATTGAAACAGGATAAAGTAGTAAAGTACTATCATTAAAGTTATTAGGTACAATCAATAATTGCCGAGATTTATGCGAGAAAAGTATTGTTAAGCATTCATACATATGCAATGATTACAGTGCAATTATTCTGAGGCATCAAGACCACGCTCTGGGCATGAGGAGAAAGTCATTGACATAAATATTTAGGTCTATTCAATGTCAAACCTAAATGACAGCCAACAATTATATTTTAGTTTAGGACAAGATCCTGTCATCATTGTTATCTCATTCATAGCAGAAAAGGCCGCTGAAACTGGAAATGAAACCTTAACACATGTCATATATAGTAATCGGATTTAAAATGACTTAAAATTGGTGGCAGGTATTGTCAGGCCCACCGACAGAAATTTCGGGCTCCTGTGGCAGGGCTGTCACAGGCCCCCCCCCCGTGATGATAATAATATTTTCAAAAGTTGATTGGCCAGCTCGGTCCGGCCCCCCCCTAAAACTCGCAGGGCCCCTGGGCATTTGCTCCCCCCCTCTCCTGCAACCCTCTCGGCGGCACTAGGTATTGTCAGGGTCTCAAGTTGACCCATCAGCAGCCCTTATAATAGCCGAGCCGGATAAAGGTTGGTAGAGGCCCTTGAAGTTAACATTTTTGTGCTGCTCCTCCCCTTTAAATTTAAGGAAGGTTGGCTTTTAGTGAGACCCTTTCAAAGTTGGGACCCAGAAAGCGTACTCGATGCCACCCCCCCCCAACCACCCTGAAATCCGCCTCTGATTTTTTTTTCGTTAGTCAAATATTTAAATCTTTTTTTTTTTTTGCATTGTATCACATTCATATTTACATAAGTATTTGTAATTTTGAATGTAATGCAAGAATGATAATTTAGAGGTGATGGTATCGGTTAAATTCGAACAGGTAAGAGCTGACATCATCACGGCCCAGAAAGTTTCAACAAGTAATACATTATCTCATTTGTTGAGAATGTTTCGACCAGGCTTGCGGAGCCGCCATATTTTTTTTCGGCTCCGGCTCCCACAAATTTTGACGGCTCCGGCTCCCTATTAAGATAGTATCACACGAGACAAAAAATTGTGTAATTGCTCCACGCTAACATCCCGCTGATAAAAAGTTATGCAAATTTTGCCGCGTTCACCCCCATGACTCAGGTCATGAACGGGGGGGGGGGGGGGGGTCAGCCCTCTAGCCCCCTCTGGCTACGGGCCTGGACCCGGGTACCAATAAACTCCGATTTTTATTCGGACCCCGTTCCAATAAACTCCGATTGTTATTCGGACCCGTGGCAAATATGCACTTAGCTTAGCTATACATAAACTTTATTATTGTTTTTTGTTTATTTTTTTATAATTGTTTGAATTGTATGATTTAATCGTTACTCAGTGTCTAGGGTTTCACTAAGCGGACTCTGTATTATTATTTTTTCGGGTTCCGTCTAATAAAGTTTAAATATAGCTAAGCTTAGTGCATATTTGCCACGGGTCCGAATAACAATCGAATTTTATTGGGACCCGGGTCCGAATAGCCACAGCCTTATAAATGTATCTGCTCTGTTTCAGATATTCTGTTTATAATAAAATTGTTAAATACAGAAAGCTACCATTTTGTTTTTAGTCTATTACAAATTGTAGGAGGCAAACAATCAAATTTGTAATTTTAAAGCTAAAAAAAAAATTCTGCTGTAAAAAAAAACCATTTGGGAGCCGTGGAGCCGCCAGATTTTTTCGGCTCCGGCTCCAGCAAAAAGTAGCGGCTCCCGGCTCCTCGGCTCCGGTTCCGCAAGCCTGGTTTCGACTGTACAGTAACGGTGAACAATAAGAGGCCTTCATTATGTCATTATGCGGTAAATACATAAATTGGACCATTCCGCCAATAAAAACATTTCCCAACACCTGCACTGTTGTTTCCAAACATAATTAAATGTTGCGACATAAAAACCCGACATAAACAAAGGCATCATCACCCCACCTCCACGATGGTCAGCAGAGATAGAACGTCTATTGGCCATGCGTATTACTTAATAACAAACCTTTTTAATGGGGTTAGTAAATTGGTTTAAAAACATACTTCGCTATGATTGTATCCATGTTTGTAGTCATTGTCTTTCAAGAGTTCTTGTGTAGAGAGACAGCATGCGATTAACTGTGGTAGGCAGTGGGAAAAGACAACAAAACTTTAATTAATAGTAGCAACGATGTTCCAAAAAAAAAAACACAAACGGCGGCTGACATTCAAGAACATCATGTCATTTTAAACCAATCAGAGTTGGAATTTCATTCATTGTTGAATCTCATCCGCGGGTAAAGTCAGATTGATCGGGTCCACACCACTGATGTTACATTCAAGTTAGGTCATTTCATACAGACACCCTAATTTTAAATTTAGGAGCCTAATGTAGCCCGCGGTTAAAAAAAAAAGTGTGCCCACCCCTGATCTAGTTCATGTTGCTGATGACGTCATCAAGTTTCTGATGCCAAGTATTGTACTTCAAACCCAAACATTTTTTCACCGCGCCAGTTCAAATTATTTATTTCCTCGGTAAACTTTGGAATGTATCAAACAGCTGGAGACAAACAGCTTGAGACGAACAGCTTGTGACAAACAGATTGTGACAAACAGCTTGTGACAAACAGCTTGAGACAAACAGATTCTTCTCAACTGGTGACAAGTAAATTTGATAGTGAAATCTTTTTTTTCCCTTCCTTTTCGATTTTAGAAATGTAAATACTTATAATACGTTTACTTTAAGCAAACTATAATAACAAATAGATAAGAACGAGTATAAATAAATACACAATATTAAATATAACCTCCATGTATCTAGCTTCTGTTTATCAGCCTGTATGTCAATGTGAAAATAGTTTCCGATAGAAAATTGTCGAGTGATATGCAATATAAATTTCAGTCTGATTAGACCCCCCCACGGGGAACAATTTGGCGAGCCCTGGGCTAAAAAGCGAACGGGGGGGGGGGGGGGGGAGCCACAAAGTTCAGAATAACAAAAATAATAATAAATGAATAAACAACACACGCATCAAAATTAATATGTTCTTTATCTGGATGATATTAGACCAAAAAAAAAACCCATTGTTGTTAAATATAATGTTGCAACATAATGTTGTTTATGTTCTAGAGCGGGGGGGGGGGCACTTAGTGGAGCTCGGTGCTGTTATCGTAATTATCATGTTAGAGGAATTATCTGGGTTAAACGGAGAAAAAGGTGCATACATATTTATATATATATATTTGCCAATGTAAGATTCCAATTTACCGATTAGGTATAACTGATACAAAAGAATCAATCAATAAATGGTGGAGTGAAATTATTTATTAGCAAATAACATTTTATGAGTTAATTACTGCTATCTCTACCTCTCCTTTATCATCCGTTCAACTTAATATCGATTTTTCGCTCTTGTTGTTTTCTAAACCCAACAATGGTACATGATGTTCACTTCCTCCAGCTTACTTTCGTTTAGGGTGACTGCATTCGTGTTGGTGGAGTTAATTTTCAAGCATAATTATCATAATATAAGTATAAGATTGAACGTTACGTGAAATAAAAAGTTCAAGAAATAAATCGTCGTTTCTTCGATTCCTGTGTGCGAGCAGCTGCTGGTAGTGTCTCTCTTCATCGACCAGCAGTAGTCCGCCAGCATGATTGCGTCCCAACTCCCTGGTACCTTTCCTCCATTTGGCTCACGTCCTGATGGAAACTTTCTCCTGCTCATCGCCCCAAGATTTTCAGGAAACTTCTCCATGTGTGAGAACAGGAAGTGCATCTTTTATACTCATCAAACACACGAGTTTTTGGAAGTCCTCTATCATGCTGCTAATAAGTCTGGCGTGGTTTGCCGCCTTCGTGTTCCCCAGGAAGTTGTTTACCACAAACGATTTCAGGCGGCAAACTCAAGCGTGTTCATGGAGTTTTTGAACTATGTGTCCTTTGTGAGCTACCATATCTGTGGGCCGTCGAGGCTGCCGGCCTTCAGCTTCTCAATGGTCAGTTGAGGAAATGCTCGGCACATGTGGTTGAAGCACCTCCATTCCTTGTTTCATTAACCCAAGCTTCATGTGTAGCGGTGGGATCAATATCTTCTCCCGGTCAATAAGAGGTTTGTTTATGATTTTTCTCGCCCCAGTTACTAACTGCCTCGCGCAGGCCACTCTTTCATAGTGCTTGGTTTTGTCACGACTGTCCCACATACATAAAGCATGTGTACTTCGTTAACCCGGACTGCTATCCAAGTAGAAAGTTCACCATCTTCAAGTCGACGCAGATGATCCGTTGGTGCTCATATTGGATTTTGTCGAGCACATACTTCACAGCTTCATATTTCTCTTAAAGAGTTGTGGAGTGCGCAAGAGGGATTGAGACGAACTGGTTCCCTGTTAGAGGAGCACACACTTCAAAGAGTGCATGCAGCTTCAATGAAGAGTCGCCAATCTCTCGGATCGTATTGAGGACCGCCGAGTTTATCAAGAAGACCGGCGACATCTCGGCAGTTCACAATGTTCTCCTCCATGAAGCAGCCCATGCAGTCCTCATGCCTTCTTACGGAAAAAGATACGCCTGTTCATTGCCAAGTAGATTTTTCTTAGGAAGAAGTCTTCGACAAGCTGGAGATCCCAAAACCATGTCATTAAGCCCACATTGTGAGAACGGCTGCGGACCATCTTGTGATTCATACTCATTTTCTGTATCTCCTCCTCGTCTGAAGTGGTGGCCTCAACGTCGCTGTTAGGAAGATCTCTGAACGCTGGTACAGATGAATTTCTTCGCAGTGAGCAACTGACTACGGGCAGATGATAGGTTGGGGTACTGGAGACTGCTGATTTTCCTGGTTGATGCCAGTAGTATTTATGACGCAGAAGGGAAAACCGATGCATGGTCAAATGGCTCCTCCAAAACCATAGGAATCCCAAACTTCAGTGAATTTTTCGCGCCCTTCGTCCAACGCCGGATGTATTCCACGCACGTGTTGCACACCGTGTGGGGTGCCCAGTACTTATCTTGGTCACCCAGCTTGACTATAAAGTAAGCCTGGTAGGCGTGCTTCACAAATCTTGTGATGTTCTTCCTGTCCGCTGACAGCGCGTATTCTCCGCAGATGTAGCAGAAAAGTCATGATTATTATTCCTGCATAACCGTCGCGCTGAAGCCATATAAATAAATTGAAATTACCAGCATTATGCAACGATTGTAAGCCAGTGAAATTTATAATCAATTTGGATTGGCTTATTAAACCCATTTAATGCATTAAATAATCAAGTGATAATCCAGATTGATGATTTATAAATGAAATATAATTATCTCTGCTTTATAATTGTGGTTATTTTGCTGCTAATTTCTATGCAGCTAATTCAGAGAAATGATTGAACTCAAAACCCCTGGATATTAGAATACGTATAGCTCAGGGACGAGGCGTGACTTTTGCAAGGGTGTTACTGGTCATTATTGATATAAAACTTTCTTTACGTACAATACTTCTACCAATAACCTAATAATTACACGTTAAATTACCTCTACTATGACGACTATTTATAGTTTAGCTCTATTCGTCAGATTCTTTTGTATGAATAACTCTATCACTTTGTCATTGAAAGTATTTTCCCCACTATTTCGAGAAAAATGAATATTTCATTGACATCAATGACATCCAGTTACTCTGTTCTGATATTAGCTATTTTGCTATTACGTATATCTCTTAGATCAGTAAACGACCTTTCGACTGAAGAATTTTCGCAAGAATTGCTAAAATTTTAATTACAAAGTTTGGCAACTTATGTTTTAAATCGGTCATTCTGGATTTATAATTTGTATTAGATATATGGTTGGGGTGCTTTTTTTACTATTCGATTAAAAAGCTTCGATTTAAAGGTAGCAACATATTTGATGTGTTGGCAATATAGGTAGATCTCAATTGTCAAAAGTTTACTACTTTGATCTAATAAGACGCTGAGAACTTTCAGCTGTACTGTCGTTCTCTGAAGTAATTGGGCTAGTAAACAAGCCAAATCTATTACGCGCTGGAAAGTGCAACAGCAAATATCTCTATATATATATTTCATACAACATCAAGAAAAGACGCAAGACGTAGGACTATTTATAGATTGTGGAATTCCCGATCACAGACAACACCAGCGGAAAATGAGGGGGGGGAGGTGTTAAAGTGGGTCAAAGTGGATCACAGCAGGTCGTAATCATGTTTTTATGTGCTCTAAGTACGAAACTATTTCATTTATCCCCGTCGCGGTAAATTCTGCATCCAGAAATGAGGTCGCTGTACTTAAAATAACGTTATAATGTCAACAAAAAAACCACATTTAATAATACAATTATGTGTGTTCTGAATAGTGTAGGTACTGTAGGATGAAGGTTAGACGAAAATAATCTTATTCTGTTTTATGCAAGTCTAAAAAATACAAAAGCAGAGACTGTCATGACTTGAATAAAAAGATTTTTATATCAAATAACACTATAGTGTAATGGGGTAAGCGAAGGGGGTGAATTGAAGCAGACACAAAGCGAACCAAAATAATTAAAACACCCACCACCCGGAAATATGTTTGTTAGAAGCTGGATGAAAAAGATTACAATTATAAAAATCCTTAATCTTACAAAAAAGGCATTAATATATAAAACCAATAAAGAGAATTCAGTCTGGCACATTGAGAATCAAGTCACACAGAGAATTAATTCAAAAATCTGTAAACAACCAAATAAAAAAAGAGTTGCTGGAAGGTACCAGATAGTGACCATAAAGTCTGCACATGATAGGTCAAAGTTCAACTTTGCATACCATGTATGTCAGCCTGTTATTTTGTTTGATTGCTTATTTAAAAAAAAAATAATTACAGTAATTATATTGATTGATAAGGCGGCGTATGTTACGACGCGGGACGGCTAGTGAAAATAAAAATTCACCACGTAAAAGCTACATAAGTTAATTTAACAAAATTACTATAGTGACTTTTCTTAATTTTTTTTTTCAAAAATTAAATGAAAAAGCGGAAAAAACAGAGGATGGGTATTAAACGTGAAGATTTACAATACACAGAAAAAAATATTTGGTAATCTCACAACATCTAGAATATTTTAATGTGAAACGTAGCAATTATATTCAAAAGAAAATTATAAATCCAGTAATTGATTTAAAACATAAATTGCCAAACTTTGTAATTAACTTAGCGATTCTTGTGAAAGTTCTTCAGTCGACATGGCGTTTTCTGACCTAAGATATATACCAATATCAGAATAAATGGATGCCACTGATGTCAATGAAAAATTCACTTTTCTTAAAGATAAAGGGGGAAAATACTTCTAATGACAAAGTGATTGAGTTATAAAAGAATCGACGAGTGGAGCTAAACTATAAGTGGTCATCATAGTAGAGGTAATTTAACATGTAATTTTTAGGTTATCGGTAGAAGTATTGTATGTAAAAGAAAGATTTTATATCAATAATGACCTGACAAAGCAAATTATTAGATTATTTAAGGATAGTTAACATATAAAGAGTTTATAAAAGAAGGGACACTTATTTCATCATTAATAAATGATTAGTTACTTGATTGAATTTTTTTTGTCTAACATAAAGACATTGTAACAGTATACACTTATATTTGGTAATATTGAGTCACATAATAAAATTTATGTTGAATTAAAAAAAAAAAAAGATATTGAATCACAAGTTTGAATTTGTTTTTTTGTGTGTTTGACACATCAAGACATTGCTATAAAATGCATTCATAATTTGTTACTGATAATTAGATTTATTACATCGATGATTCAAAATTGTTTGATCTAAGAAATGTACTTGTATGGTAATGATTAATACTGAAAAAATTTGAGATATTGTATTAAAGAGAATTGTTTTAATAGTTCAAAAATATATCAATGTTTAATTAATGAATATTCATATAATGTAATAGATCATTATACACATGAAGTGAAGTAAAAATAAGTGATATTGGATGATTATATTGAGTATTGTGATGTAATATTACATACACACATTTGTAATTATATTATAACTAGCTGTACCCCTGCAAAGCCTATTGATAAGATGGATTGTATATGTAATGAATATTGACTTTTTGATGGCCATAGTTGTACATTAGGGTATGACTAAAATATAAGCCTATATCCACATATCATATTTGGTGGAGATTTGTATCACAAATAAAGAAAATATGGGTAATTTTTGTTTTGCATACAAAGAGTTCACCCTCCAATCGACACAAACATTTTAGAACATACACATTTTCAAAAATTTTGATAAAGGTTTAACCATTACAAATAAAAATTACATAAGAATAGTATTGATAATTGTTACAATGTACATTTCTATTGTGCATTAGTTAAAAGAAATTTAATGTTCAATTTTTCAATGGAATTGCAAAGTTGAAAGTAAATCATGCATCACTTTAATTGCACGCTCTGCACAGATATTAGAACGCTGCATTGGTATAGAAGTTTAATCTGTGGGACCCAATGCTTTTGTTGCCTTCAAAGTCTTTGTATGCTGCTTACAAGCGTATGATAAATTATCAAAGCTAGTAGTATTGAAGCACTGGGCAGAGAACCAGATGTCAGCCCACGTACCACTGATGAAATCAAGGTTTTAGCTGTTTGAAGATACTCTTCAGAACGAATGATGACAAACAATAAGTTGCCCTTGAATTCCATCTCATAACTGATTTTTGAAAGTGATTGAAAATTGACTTTTGGGAAGATTCCTCTAGTTTTGAAAATCCTGTAGCATTATGCTAAAGCCATGTCATATCGCAAGCACTCTTGTTCTGATTTCTTTAGTGGTGCCCAGAATTATCAAATGATGTGTTTTAAGTTGTTCATAATTTTCACATGAAACAAATGAGTAGCTGATGTTTGGTGAAGTTGTTGATGTATCAAAATGATAATTCATAACTGTGTTTCAATACTGTATCTAGTATGTGGGGTTACCATCCAATGTATACAGCTTTTTTCTAATCCAACATCTTGAAAGTGTTTGTGTAACAGTGTGACTGCACCATTCTTCTTCAAGAAGCTGCTGCAGTTGAGTCAAAAGACAATCATTTTTATTCATTGAGTATAGTTTTAATTCGGGAAAAGTGGAGAATTCCGAGAAAAAGCAGTTTGGCAGGCCATGGCCCTAAATGGGCTGTAGAGTCAAAAAAGAAAGAAAGAAGAAGTTTTTTTTTTCACTGTCTCCCCTTTTGCATTTGTCTGCTGAAGAACAGCGAGTCTGACCTCGTTTGATTTCACTTTATAACGACAACCTCTTATGCTTTATTTTGTAAGGTCAATCCATCAAAGTGTAAGCACCAGTGTACTTTTTTAAAGTTTTCCTTGAAATTACTTTGTAGTTTTTCTCCTTCTTTTTATTAGACCTGTGTAGAAGCTGCTTTGAGTTGGAGTAGATTGCAAACTCCAGTTCCCGACTTTTTGAACCTTCCTTGTACTCAATTTAGCTGCAGCCACTAAACGCACTGAAAAAGAGGTTTTTTTGTCTTTTAGACTTAAATGGTTTCTCATTATCTTTACTAATACTGGAACACTGTTCTTCCTCACAAAATCTTCTTTATTCACATATTCTTCTGTATCCAAATTTGGTAAGATACTTGATTCAAGACTTTCTTCAATAAAGCTTTCTGTGACTGGCACTTTCCTTTAAGTAATTTTTTCCTAGGGTGAATCTTTTGTGAATGTTCTGAGGTACAGTAGCCTACATTTCCATTTGTTGAAATCTGAAGTACATAGAACTCTCTGTCTTCTGGGCACAACCACTTTCTTTCTCATCTCTTACATTAAACATCGCTGCGAAATCATAGTTTCCAGGACTTCGACTATGTCTTTCAAACTTCTTAACAACATTGTATGATCATGTCTTTTCTGCTTTTTACATCAGAAGCAATTGTTTTATATCATCTGATCACGATATGTAGTTCCATTGGATTTTTTCGCATTTGAACAAGACTGTCAACAGTCTTTGGTGATTTAATGCCTTTTCGGAAATGCATTAGATTTGAAGACCAAATTCTCTTGCTCGTCTCGGAAGCTGGAGCATTTTTGACAGAACTGCTCTGAGACAATCCAGAAATGACACAAAAACTAATTATGCATATAATAGTTGCCAACCAAGAACAAAATTAAAGTTAAAATACTAAATGTGGGTATGACATACGATTTACTGGGCGTGTGGAGGGTAACCTTTTTAACAGTTGAGGGTTGTTATTGATTTTTTTGCACAGATATGATAAATATCCACTTGTGGCAATATGGGGAATAAAAAATAATGAAAAAAACTCTTTAGTCATATACCTATTGTGACAGATATGTACTTAAAATATGTTGATTTTTAACATAGTATAAGTAGATTAAATTGTTTTTTTCTTCAATATTTTCACATAATTCAAATTACTTAATGTTAATATATGAACTTTTTAACTAGAAAATGTTGGCACATTTTTTCGAAGGGCAGGTAGGCTTAAAAGGCTGTATTATCTATATTTTCCGGATTCTAAATTTGTATGAAATCTGTACCGTTGATCCGAATTTTTATTTCGTCAATAGTCAGTTATAACTCCATCTTTATGCTTGTCGGTTGTATAATGTTTGTGAATTATGTTATATTTATCAATCGGTCACCATCATCTTTCATATTATATATTCTCATTGACATGAATAGTGCATTGTAAAGAGGTAATTTATATAATAATTTCTTCATAGAAATTTTGTTGTTATTGCGTAAAATTAAAGTATAAATTAACAATTCTGACTAATGAAAAGTGAGAAATATAGAGGGAAGGTCACGACTATGATATACCATTAACCAGACCCCCAACCGGCGCCGCACGCCGGCTACGCCGCCGAATTTTCATCCGCCGTAAATCCGCTGAAAAGTATGCGGAGCACTGCATTAGCCGCCGTATTTTGTCCGCCGTTAGATTAACTATCGCCGGAAGCTTGACAAAAACTATTCAGAATTATCTTCTCCAAACCCAATATAATGGCGACAAATAAGTCTTCTTGTCATCATCCTTCTTTTTCTTACAGTCTTAATTTATTAAATAATAATTAAAATACAAATAAATAAAATAAAGTTTTAGCTAATCTTTGTCGTAATATACGATTTATAGCTCATTTATGGCTCAACGATCTTCTAAAAAAGGTAAGCCTAAAAAAGCTAAATAAATTGTTTCAACTAACACTAAATAGATTCCAGTTTTTAGTCAATAACTGATGAATTTTATGTTAAATAACATTTCTAATGTTAAAAATATATTTGATGATTTTAGTTGAACTCAAATGTCAGCAAATGTCTTCTAAACCGGGAAGAGAGGCAGTACATTAAAAAAATCTGCAAGTAAACCTAAACCGCCTAGCCAACATGGAAATTCCAATGCGCAATGCTGGAGATACTTTGGTGGCCTGTTTTCTGCTGATGGAAGAAATGATGATGAAGATCGATTTTATTGTTGTCAACTGTGTCTCACTGCTCAGCAATTAATGGGTGAGAAGGGTCACATTTCAAAATTAACAAATTTTGCCAGAACAACATCAAGTGGCAATATGAATTTTCACTTAAGTGTCAAGCACAAAGTGTCCGTACAAAGTGAAGAAAGTCAAATAAAATTTTGGGATATTTCCGTAAGTATGAAGAAGGTAGCAGTCAATGTCAAGCGAAATCAAGTCATGAGATAACATGAGATATTATTATCTGGTTCTGCAGAGACTTGCTTGCCTTTGAAAATGTGGCTAAAGATGGTTTTGTTGATTTCTTCAAAATTAATTGCCCATCTCTCAACATATCAGCACCAATAACACTTGCTGGAAAAGCCCTGGACGATGTTTACCAAGCCGTCAGGTCAGCAGTCAAAACTAAAGTGGCTGAAGTAAATTCACTTTGTCTGATGTTTGATGGATGGACCGATCGCTACCGGGCTATCAACTATCTTAGCACCAGGGCCTCCTATTTAGACCATAAAGTTGTCACAATATGCCGTCACGCATGACTTACTCTTTCTGCACATAACCTTGCTGATCATGTATGTTCTGTCTTGAAAGCTTTTCTGTTGATCACAAAATGCTGTTCATATTTAGCTGCCATGATGGTCCTGCAAATATGATAAAGACTTCAAAGCTTTTGAAGGTTGACTCTAATCAGCACTGTACAGCACACGCATTGCACCTTCTGCTTACTACCGACAACATCAATAAAAATGAAGACGTTCTGCAGATATTGCAAAAGTGCCGCAACATTGTTACTGCACTTCATTAGAAGACCGCAATCAGAGAAGACGATGCAGCATTCACAGAGGATAAAGAAGTGATAAAGACCCTAGAAGAAGGCATGTCGACAGTGTGTGAATTGGTTCTTGTAGACGATCAGTTCAGTGCATCAATAGTGGATGCCTATGAGAGCAGTACTAACGCCATCGTTGACAGTCATAGACACAATCATAAGTCAGTGAAGACATCATGTCCAAGCGTTGGAATTCACCACTGCTGTTGATTCAGTCTATACTTGACTTGAAAAGAGAGGTTCAAAATACTCTCAAGCGTATTGTCGAGTTGATATTTATCTTCATGAAGATAAAATTGAATTTTTAAGTGAACTCGTTACCTTTCTGAAACCATTTCAAGACCTAACTGATCTCTTCAACTTTACAATGTCAACTTTATCAACTATTCCACTAGTGATAAGGCACATAAGAAAGATCTGCACTGCATCAAATGCTGATGATGACAAAATACGAACTATCAAGTTGTCAGTTCTCAACCAGCTTGACCATCGATTTCTATAAATGATCACATTAAGCTGCATCAGCTGCTTGATCCAAATTTCAAATCATTGATTCCACAGTCAGAAGCAACCATAATTCTGGAGAATGCAATACAGTCAGCAATGGCCCGTGGATTCATCATGCTATGTCTAAAGCTGATGTATCGCATTCGCAGCTAGTCAGTGAAACATTTTTCTGAAGAAACCCGATGTAAGTGATTGCTAATGGAGCTGATGAATGAGTAACTACAGTCACCAGACTATTGTACTAATAAGGTATTCTTCGTTAATTATGGCATTGAAACAGTTTTCGTTTTATTTTGCTCTCAATAGACCAGTCAGTTTGTAGTGAAATATTTTTAAATACATATACTGTGTACTATAATGAAATGTTTTATAAACTAGCAGCTAGTACTGTTGTGTTTTGATTTTTGAACATTTATTTGTGATGGCAGTGGAAATTGCAAACTATTTTACGGCGCCTGTTGTTCAGTTTCGATGAAACCTTGCTTTCGGCGTAGCAGTGCTGCATCATTCTCGTATCCACAACTTACTCAACTGGCTCGTCTTCACCTATCATCATCAGCATCATCTGTACTTGTGGAGTGCATGTTTTTGGTTACTAGTTTGATAATGAACAGCAAACGATCAAGTCTAACATCTGATAAATTATATCGCGCGTTTGTTTTATTCATGACAGTTATAAATTGATATTTTAAGTGCTTAAGTAGGTATTGAGTGGCAGAACTGAATAGAGGGAATGCATTAATGCACTGTATTAGCAGGACAGCAATATAAAATCACACATTTGGTTGCTAAATAATGCTAAATTTTTCCCCAAGAGCAAAAAGGTTGCTTTTTTGCCGAAGTTTTATCAACTATTATTGTCAGCCGAATTTTAGCCAATTATTTCGTAATCTGAAGAAAATCAGCTTTCGCAATTGAATTTATTGACTCAATTTACGGTAATTCGGCTAATCCGCTAGCCGAAAAATTATGTCATCTAGCCGAAACTTAAAAAATCATTTGCAGGTTCACAACAAATGACCCCCCCCCCCCAAATAACCCCGAAAATGGTGGTAGCCCAGAAAACTCCCCACACTGTATAAAAGATATGTTATTTGTTACTGTATAAATATATGAATTCAGTAAAGAAACTCAACATTTTTATGTCGAACAGACACCTGTTTCCATTCCAAGATTGGGAGGTTTTTTTTTTCTTACATAGGATTTAATCTCCACAGTTCAAATAACAACGTAGTGAAACTTTTAATAAAACCAAATAAAATACTGAAACCAAGTAACAATATAAATAAAAATTATATCTATAGAAAGTTAATTATTTTTAATATCATATCTCTGGAATGAAAGCTTCGCGATACTAAAAACGCCTCGGTGATACTTTTGATTCAGTAGCATAGACCTGGTCAATAGACTCCTTTATTAAGTCTATATGCATGCTATTCGTTACAAAAAAATGAACGTGATATTATATAGAAACAAAAACATATTCAGATTCAACTTAAAAAAATAATTTAGTAAAATGTATTTAAAAACGTACTTCGATCTCCTCTAATATAGAATAATCCTTTTTATTTTACACTTTATGTTATTTTCAAGAAAACAATGAGCAAAGTCCATTTCACTACATGCCGTATTTCGCTACTATGTTTCAAATAGAACTAATGCATTTATCTTTGCTACAAACTACTAAATTACATTTTCTAAAAAAGAAAGAAAACAGAACTCAAAATTCTAATTTCTATGAGTTTCAAATCAAAAATCATTTTTCCAATAGTTTTCAGACTATGCTCGTTCTTCCAGTCATTTATAATAACAAATATATGGCATAAAGATATTTACAATTGACATACTATGACCTGGACGACCATGTAGAATGCCTGGTGACTGTTGAATACATCCAAACCAGTTGTATTAACTATTCCAGTCTCTGGATGTATGCTGAATATTTTATTATAGTTTCTGGATTACCTAGTTCAGAAAATGGTCTTTTTAGAAAAGTTTACTAAAAATTAAAAGCTGTTTATTGTATATGTTTTACTTATAAAGACTTATTATTCAATTGAATATAACGATCTAATGCTTATCTTCAGACCTTATATATCAATTTTGGTAGGACATTTTTTTAAATTTCCAATATAGACACTTGTGAAGTGTCTATGGCGGTGTTAGACTAGATGGATTAGAACACGAAGTCCACAACCTGCTAGTCGCGTTACTTCCAAAGCGCCGCTGAGTCATCCATTAAAAACAAAATGACGTGTATACACAGGACGCGCCGTACTATGGTGCACTGATTGCTAATCACCCAGGGGAAACCTTTGATGGACAGCTACAAATCTTACATTGAAGAAAATATTTCAAACTAAA
Source organism: Bulinus truncatus (assembly GCA_021962125.1). Lineage (NCBI taxonomy): Eukaryota > Metazoa > Mollusca > Gastropoda > Planorbidae > Bulinus > Bulinus truncatus. Next base: position 6,623,577 of record JAGDYQ010000031.1, on the reverse strand, counting down.
TAAAGGTTATCAATAATAAATGTATGCAATTGTGTAAGCAGTTATACTTTTCTTATGCCATTTGTATACATTACATCGCAATATTAAACAACACAATTGTCTACTGAATGAAGTCTAAACTAAATATTTTAAGTAGGAGAAGGATGTGTATGGAAAGACTAAGTCTTATAGAGTACTAACTAGAACTTTTTCATGTTGAACATGTGTTACTAAAAACTACGAAACCCTATTTGATGTGATAAAACTCTCGGATATTGCATGGAGTGTCATTACTTATTACTAGGCTGTACCCCTGCAAAGCCTTTTGCATGAAGATAGACTATTGTAAAGTTAGTGTCCAACATAGGGATTTGGGAGCCCCTGGGCTTGTCCTCTTTAAAGGCCTATGCATTTTGACGTTCGATACCATGACATGAGATTATGTACTTAATATTTAATTTAAAAAATAATTTTGAGGGTCTCCTCAAGCTGGGGCCCGGCGGGACTTCCGATTTTGACTCTCACCCCACCCTAGATACGCCTCTGTGGCTCTTGCACTATCGGCTTTGGTGGGGATGAAAGAAGAGCAACATAAAACCTTCCCATTAGTGGTTTATAGGATCTTAAGAGATTTCATCTCATCCTACAGGGATTTCACACACTGCTCATGTTAAGAACTAGTGATCGGTTATAAGATTTTTTTTTGGGCTAACAAATTTAGAATTGTTCATTTTGGTGTCACCTCTAAAATAGTGTCATCCGGTGCGGCCCGCACCCTAGTGACGCCATTGGGGAAGTTCAGGGACGATTATTTTCTTCAGGGGGAGGGGTGAGCGACATCAATTTGTTTGCACCCGGTAGGCACATAGGCCAGTCATGTCACGTTATATAAGAGCTTGGTATCTTGCTTATGTATTTTGAGAAATGTTGTTCAGAGAGATTAATATTATTTATTTCTTACCGACTAAAAAAAATAACTCGTTTGTCGCCCTTTAAAATCTTCAGCATATATATTACTGGGTTTTTTAAGTCGGTGATCTCTCCCTGTAAATAGAAATAATTTGAAAATGACCTGGCGATTTACTTACCACTTAATTATTAAGTATATTAATTTAAAAATACTGTTATGTATATATATATATATATATATATATATATATATATATATATATATATATATTCCTATTCCCGACTTTGCTGGACAAAAAGTTCCCCGACTGACCATTTTTCAGACTAGTTAAAAAAGGTGGACACATACGCGTCCCCCGAATGACATTGCTTATTTCTCAACAAATTAAACATTAGAATAAAAAAATAAGTCATGCAAATTATAAAGTATATCCTTCTAATTGTTATTTTAAAAAAAATCAATCGATTTTATCATCAGAAAATGATTTTATGAGTGTTTTAAAAAATACTATATATCTGAAAGGTCCGAAAAATGGTTAGTTGAGGGACATTTGTTCAAAACCTAATCTCTTTTAATTCCTGCCATAGATTTTTTTAAAATTCTTCATACAATTTAAATTGTATTATGTATTAAAATACTACACTTCATTTTTACATTTTTACCCCATTTTTATAGTTTTATTCAAGATATACGTTTTCAGCTAGGATTACAACCCGTTTTTCTGCCGAATTCATTTTTATCCTTTTTTTTTCTATTTATTAAAAAACAAAAAATTATTTCGGCTTTATCATGTAAGTAGCTTTTCTACATCTGTTGATATAATTTTAGGTGGAAAACTTTAAGGGATAATTTTTTTAAATGATTTAACTGATTTTTAGGCATGTATCGCAGTTTACGGGATATATAGCTAGTGTCCCTCAAGTAACGAAAGGTAAAAAAATGTATATGTGCATTTTCAAATACCTGTTAGTAAACGTAAAACATTTATATTTTAAACATTTTCTATGAATATAATTTTCATTATAAAGAAAACAAACAGATTTTTTAAAAATTATACGTAAGTATTTAAATAAAATAATAATAAAACACCATACATGTGCCGTGGCATCTTATTATATATTTTTCAAATGAGTTTCTACAACAAACTTAAGTAAATACGCATGCATCTCTTATTCTTTGTAGTTTGGATATATTATTTTTTGTTATATCACAATCTTAATTGAGTAATTGGTCATTTTTTTGTGATAGAATTAGTTCAACTTTACTTTCCTATACATTCCAACTTAAAACCACCAAAAGTTGACCTTAATTTCACTGGGTTCATGTTTGCGTGACTGATAGATCTTTTTTGCCTACACCTGCCACGCGTAGCCTACGTCGTTCATTGGTCACATATGGCATGGGCGTGGAAAAAGTAAGTTTCTTATTAACGGCTATCTAAACGATGATTTGCTGTTAATACGATTGGTCGAGATAAATTATTGGTGAGTGTTATTCAATTCTTATAGGAAAATTCAGTGAATTTTATAATAGGAACCATTTTCATATCTTTAAAAGCTAACATTTAAGCTTATTCCAGTTAAAGATGAATTATTTTTGACCGAGTATTTTGTATTTTGTTGGCTTTTTGTCAGTTAAATGTAGCAGTACAATGTTTGATAGAAAAGCCGAACACTTAAGACAGTAACTAAACTACAATGTTGCATTAATGTATTCTTTTGTAACTTCCTAGAATCATTTTAGGTAATATATAAATATAACAAAGACATTCCATAATTGCAGTTATGAAATAAAAAAAGTTCATAGTATAGTGCAAACGTTAACTTCCTTCTGCATCACAATAATTAAATTCTCTTCTGAATATGGTAGTATATATATATATATATATATATATATATATATATATATATATATATATATATATATATATAATAAGAAGGATGTGTTGGGTAGATAAAAAGCAGAGGTGTAAAGAGTGGGAGAGGTGAAGAAGGAGGACATTTCCAGATGTTAAAAGTCGGTGCTAAATTTCACACCAAATCTTTCAAGCTGAAGGTCAGCCGGCTTGAATTTTATCTCCACAGCCTTATAGTTAAGGTTAATTTTATTTCAACTAGATAAATAGTACTACTTACGCATTGAATTTTATTGATAATAAATATAAAGAATGCTTTTCATAATTAAAAAAATCTTTATTAAACACACATAACGACACAGCCATAAAAAAAGTACATATACACACATGCAAATGAAAGAATAGAAAGCTAATTGACCAAAGTTGTACAATGTTTGTGTGGACTAGTTCTAATAGTAACATAATTAATTAGTGTATTCTATCTGACGTGACTCAAGATATTTTATTTATAAGCTATGTGATTGACAGTTACAATAGTGCAATTATAGTCCCAGCTTCACTTTGACCAAGTGCATACATCATTAATTCGCAACGTGTTTATCAAAGAAAAGATATAAGGGTTCAAAGCATTAATTTCTTCAACAGCTTAAAGAGGGTAAGGGGGTATGAAAAAGTTTGATAATTGTTGACATGGAGAATCGGAGGGGGGGGGGGGAATAAGGATAATTTTTTGACGTCAATAAATTTCATTTTTTGGGAAATGACATCAATGATTGGTAGATAAAAAAACAATGATTTAGATTACCAGTAGCTATTATATTTTTGAAATTTCATAACAGGTGTATCAGTCTGCCATTTTTGTCAGAAATTTCACGTCGAAATGGCAATCATCTGGTATCCGGACAAAATCCTAACAAAAAAAAAACGAGTGTAAGACTAAAGCCCAAGCCGACATAAACACCAGCGGACAAACCCCAAAATATTAAGATCTGATTTAATTCGATATTATTGATACTTCTATATAAATAATCTTGACCATGGGCTACGGGCAATATTTGTCAACAACACAGTACATCAATAGACATGTTCGTGTTTTTTTTACCTAAATAAAGGATTGGATTTCGACCACAGAGGTTCGTATGCTGTTTGTTTTACCTTACGTATTTTGAAGTGAATTTTTTTTTTTCAGTGTCCCAGTAAGCTGCATTAGCCCTTCCAGCCGCAGTAGTCAAAAGATAATCAATTGTTAGCTTTACATCAGCAGGCAGCTTATCTTACCAGGTAAAACAAACAAAAATTAAAGGTTTTAGCCCAAGGTCAAGACTGACCGTATTCTTATTCTACCTTTTAATTCTCATGTCAAACATACATTTTGTAACAAACGGTAAAACAACAGCTTAACAACCACAGTGACAAAAGCCAATCCCTTTTATTTACGTAAAACAGCATAGAAACATGCCTATTGATAGACTGTGTTAACAGACATGATTCTATCGACAAACATTTCCCTTAGCCCATGGTCAACTTTGCATTTATAGAAGTATTAATAATATTGATTCAAAATCGATTTTCATATTTTGAGGGTTCGTCCGTTGTGGGTTTCGTCAGCTGGGGTTATGTTTCGTAGTGTAATTGTCCAAAAATCAAAAAAATAGTATATGTTAAATATGTGAAACAATCGTTTATTGTGGACTTACAACAGATGATAAAAGCATACTAAAGAATCTCAAGGCAGTGAAGTAAGCAAGCAGACTACTTTCGCTCCCAACGCTGGTGAAGTATTTAGCGTCCAAACGCCATTAAAAACATGACAATCGCCCTCAATCTTTCTTTTTTTTTGGCAGCCCCTGCGGTTGGAATCAACGTCTATTCGCTTTTAGATTACATTTTTTACAAAATCTTTCAAAATGTAAATTGTAAACAAAAAGCCTATTACATTTGAGCGGGAAAAGCAGTTTCGAATAAGGGTGTTAACAATTAATGATTTAATGTCTAGTAATCACTTTTCACATTCTGAATCCATAAAATCGATTTAATATCCCTAGATTCGAATCAAATAGTCGGGATAAAAACTTCAAAAATAAAGCGAAAACTGTAAAAAAAAAGAAAATTAACTTCGACATAGGATCGCAATATGTACAAGCATACGGGCCGTATAATATACTCTGATTTGGCCGCATGTGGCCCACGGGCCGTAGTTTGCCCACCCCTGTGTTAACTGACTTTTTTATGATAGACTCACTATTAAGAAATAACCATCTTTACCAAAGTATTTTCATCTGAAAGAAAATTCCAATGTCGTAATGGTTAGTGGCAATTAAATGCGAGACGTACTTAATAGATAGTAAAGACTTAAATCCTCGTTTGCGGCTTTTCGACCCCCCCCACGACCCTTCTTTCCCCAAATAGCCAGAGGCAATAAATGCTAATGACCCACACGGGTAGCTTGGTACGTTCGCCATTTACTACCCCTCCCCCACGGCTACACACACTCACTTGCTACCTTGACCATCGTGTTTAATTACACCCTACAAAGACTTGGCTTTTGACACATCAGTGTACATTCCTTCCCCCCCACCCACTGAACTCTGCGCTAGCTTCTATTTTTCTATCTGGCTCATTATCTATCTCCTACCCACCCCTACACTGGGCACCGTTTTTTAACATCAAATCAGTGACCAATGACTGGCTTTTTGTTAGATAAAAAAAGGATTATCTAAACAAAGATTTTTTAGTATCAACTCATAAATAATATAAAAAAAGATCGAGTAATAACAGGGATTTAAAGAAAAATGTTACAACTACTTAAATCTTTCTGACCAATAGTTTCACGAGAACTTTTACATTTCTGTTTAAAAAAAGCGTCTAAAAACAACTGTTAATTTCTGTGTACTAAACTTTATAACTGTATGTCGGATTCGCATCCCTCCCACTACCAAAAATCAACTTTTATGTTTCAATAAAACAAACATTCCTCTAATTTTACGTAAACCATCGGTTGCGGGGTACTCACAGACACACTGGCACACAACAACTACTTAGTAGTATTAATATTTGTGCAATGTTTGTAGCAATAAACTGTTGCTTTTTTTTTTGTTGCCCTTGAAAATATAAATAAATCGTGGCCAAGTGGCTGACCAGGTTATAGTATAGACGGGGGCAAACTGTGCGACATTACTAGGCTTGTGCCCGTAGCGTGCGGGGGAAGGGTCCGGCCCCCGCATTTTGTCTGGCCCCCTTTTCGCTTATTTGTTCTACATAGTAAAATGTATTACCTGCCCCCTGCTAATGCCTGGCCCCTGCCAGAATGCCTGGCCCTGCTGTAGAATTTTACGCTACGAGGCTGCTAGGCTTAGACCACATGTTAGGTTTACTGTATCCTAGAATTGCTAGAATCCTCTCCCATCCTATTCAAGTGATTTACGATCAAGGCGAACAGCCGAAACATAAATCGCTTAGGAAGTTTAGGTGACATGAGTTGATTGTGGATCATATTTTCATGATCGGTTAACTTTTTCAAAATTTGTATCACATATGTAGATCAAATTGAGTGACTGAATCAATAAGTGTTATAAGTCAATATGCTATGAGCATTTGAATATTCCAAAATCCACAATAGTGATACAATCTATAAGTTTTATAATTTAAAATTTAACTTGGTATTAGCTTTAACAGACAGTACATTATTCGAATGAATACATTTTGTTTTCGATATGTTTTATTGGTCATCTGATATGTTTTTAATATCTATTGGTGTACTTTTAACTTAGTAATTAAAAGTAGTATGAAAAAACACCATGATATTCGATTATTAATTTAACTCGCTAGAATCATACTGTGTAAGAAGTGAATTTGTTATAAGCTATTAAACAGAACTCACTCGATTATAATAGAATAAATATGTGTCATTAGCTGATCAGTGTCTAGGCTATTTAAGTTGCTCAGGTGGCAATATTGCTATCGCCTTCATGAAAAAAGAAACAAAATATTTATTTGCACTTACTTTTAGTATTAATATTGTTCTATATATAAAGAGAAATATATTTCTACTGATGCAATTGTAAATCGTTTCGACGTGTTATAGAAGATGGACATTTATTTCCTTTAATTGGTGAAATGGTTACTAATTATAAATGTTGTTTGCTGTGACAATTTGGCATTATCGTTTGAGGAAATCTTTATCACAACAACTTTAATGAAAAAACAATCCAGCATCTACAAAAGTATGTTTATTTTTTAATAAATCTATTGTGTATACCTTACGTAGAGTATAGAGAAGAAAGATGGTAGTAATGCATTGTGAGTGACGTACTGTCGGGTTCGTCACTGGTCGGCACGCTCTTTGAGGTTTAGCTCAGTGTTCATCCACGTCCGCCAAGCCCCCCCCCCCCACCTCTTAATAAAGTGGTTACCCTGACCACTACTGGAGCTTCTGACATTTCGATAATACATTCCTGTCTTCCCAGCTCATCGCCCCCCCCCACACACACACAACTGACAACTGGCTTTGACAATTCGATGGTATATTTCTGTCTTCCCGCCCCATCGCACCCCACCTGACCATTTTTTTTTTCAAAGTTCCCCCCCCTTTCTTCGCGCATTCTATTTTAAAAAGTTCTTTCTCAAATTTTATATATGCAATATATATCTGAAGAATAATATTATTGAAAATTAATATAAACAATAGTATTCACTATAATTTTGTGTCTATTAAATCATTGCTAGCCTCTCTTCCATAGATAGTCGCACAATTTCGAAGGAAATACACCACAATATTAATATGGATATTAATTTAACATTTCTTGTTCGGTCCAGTAATTTTTTTTTATAGATTTGTACCGACCACAGCCCAGGTTGGGGACCACTGTATTAAATCGCACAGTGTAACATAAATATGATTTATTTATCCATTACGATACAAACTTTTCAAACTAATTTAGATACAATCTGATTATTAAAACCTCTTTGAAATATAAAAGTAAAGTAACAGTTAAAATGTATCCATATATTTCTATGCATGAATGTAAATCTATTAATTTGATTATGTTAACTCATCAAGAGTGTTAAGGTGATGTTCAATCGAATGCTGAAGAACAAATCTGACCTCTAGTTACTCCCCCTTTTTCACTAACTCCTCCCCGCCCTATCGCCGTTTTTCCTTTTTGCGAACAACAAAGCGGGTAAAGAATTGGATACATAGTGAGAATTTCACGGTTTCACTACTGTGCGAAAGAAACGTTCTTGCGTTATACTGTTTGATCTTATTACGACATAAAAGAAACAGTTGCCAGTTGGCCGGTTAAGGAAATTCCGTTGACTATAAAATAGTATAAAAATATAATTTTAAAGCGAACATTTTGAAACTACCTTACTAAGTGATTCAATGTTTCGGAGAGTATCACAAAATAATTTGCATGATATTTTGTGATCTCTCCTTCCTGGTCTGAGACATACCATGATCCACGGGGGGATGGATCATAGGGGTTCTCTAGTCAGGAAAAAAAAAAAACATTGCTTGCGAGGGTGTGGTACTGTGGTCAATGAGGACTATCCGAGACCGCAGTATTCACAGCTACAGCTGGCGGTGGTGACGGATGTGGTCGGCACACAACACCCTTCCACTCCGTCCCACTCAAGCACACCTGCGCAGCTTGCCATTTCCGGCTGAGGGCATGTGCTGCGCCACACCCTCCCCTTCATCCGAGTGGCAGGAAAACCCCTTTCTGCCATTCTGGCCGACCGGCAGTACACACACCCTGCTGGTCTGGCCGGTTTGGGTAAGGATTAAAACCCATCTTTCTGCCATCCCCGCAGATGAGATAGCGGGCACACTCACTCCGCCGCTCTGTAGGCATGGCAGACGTGCATCAGCGCCGCTAACAATGTTGGTGTGGTAGGCACACTACACCCTACCATGCTGGCAATGGCGGCGTTAAAAAAAAAAAATTTAAAAAAAAAAAGTGATTCAATTTTCCGCCTTTATCGATTAAAAAAGTGTTTCAAGTTTCCAGTAAAGAAAATCTACACTTTAGGTAAGTAGGCATTCATATATCTGTGCATTTTTTATAATGTATTAAAGCTTCTAATGTTTGACATTACTTTTTTACGTCAAAGAAGCTTCTTTAATTATTTATTTTGTCTAATCTCCTATAGACAATTTTTCTCTCACCCCCTCCCCCGTCCTTCTACAATTGTTAACTTCCATATATTAATCTCCAAAGTATTTCTTCTTACCCACTTCTTTAAATTACATGTCTTATTCTTCTACTAGATAACATTATTTGATTACTGTTGCTCTGTTATATCCACTGCTGATGTATATTATCTACTGTTGCCATTGAGTTTGTACTGTTACTTTGTTGTATCTATTATGTTGTATATTATCTACTGTTTCTGTATTTTCATATCTACTGTTGCAAATATGGGTGTCTACTGTTGATGTATTGTATCTACTGTAGTCGTATTATATCCATTGTTGCTGCATTGTTTCTATATTTTGTCTATAATATTTAATTTTGCTGTATGGTATCAACTGTTACGCAATGTATCTACTATTCTGTAATATCTATTACATATATAGCATGGGCGTATTCATTGGGGGTGGGGAGGAGGCATTTGCCCCCTGACATTTTGATAAAATGGGCTCATAAGAGGGGGGTGCCCCCCCCTTACATTAAAAAAACAAGTCATACAGTTGTAATTTGCTCCCCCTGAAAATTTTTGCCCCTGAAAAATTCCTTGCGACGCCTATGCTGTATAGTATTTACTGTTTCTGTATTGTATCTTGTATCTACTGTTGCCATATTATATCTACTTTGCTTTATTGTATGTACCGTCTTTGTCATTAACGTCGCTTTTTGTATCTACTGTCTTTGCTCTAAAAACATCTGCTGTCTATTATTGTATCGTGTATTATTGGTGCAGTATTGTATCTACTTTTGCTTAAAGTATCTAATAATGCCATATTGTAAATACTTGTGTTGTTTTTGTATACACTGTCGCTTTGATGTATTTACTGTTGCTATAGTGCATCTACTGTTGCTATATTGCATCTATATACTGTTGCTGTATTTTCATCTACTGTTGCTTATTTTGTATCTACTGTTTCTTATTTTGTATATATCGTTGCTTTATTGTATCTACTGTTGCTTTGTAGTATCTACTGTTGATCTTCGGTTTCGTTATGTATCTAATGTTGCTGTTTTGTATTTACTTTGCCATATTGTATATACTGCTGCTGTATTGTATTTAATTCTCTGCTGTATTGTATCTACTTTGCTGTATTGTTTCTTATGTTGCTGTATAAAGTACATTTGCTCTAGAGTATCTACTGTTTCTGTATTGTCGTGTATACCTATTGGTGAAGTATTGTATCAACTTAACCTGTAAAGCAACTTATGTTGCCATATTTTATCTATTGTTCCTGTATTTGTATCTACTGTTGCTATACAGTATTGTACCAACTATTGTTGTATTGTATCTTATGTTTCTGTATAATATCTACTGTTTAGATTTTTAGATTTTAAATTTTAAATGCTGATCCATACCAGTGGCGTCACTATGATTTGGTGTCACCCGGTCAAAACATTCAGGGTGTCATTCCCCCCTAAATGGTACATATGTCGAGCGAATTTTCCTGCACTAGACCTTAGAGAATATATTTTAAAATACTTAAGCTTTAAAAACGGTAGTTTAGAAAAATATGTATTACTTTCATTAAACTGTGAAACCATGTGTAGGTATTTCGATAAACCTATTTCCGATAATGTTTCAACAGCCCCGGAACAGTATAACAAAAACATGGTTCCACTGTGCTGTCTGGTTAGTGATTGTGTATTTGTAGCATTTTAAAGAAAAAACTATGTGGAAAACATGCATTAGCATATTTTTAAGCAATAGGATGATTGCTTGTGATTTTCTTTTTTTTATCGATATATGTTGGAAGTACCGGAAGTTTTTTTTTTTAACATGGCAATTAACGGTAAGTTGATATTTTATAACTTTTTATTTATTTTTACGACGAAAATAAAACATATATTTTTGAATTCCCCATCCTTTAATTTGTTTAAGTGAGAAATTTTAATACATTTAGTCATTTCCTTTAAAGTTATAGTAGTTTGAATTACGATGCATATTTTACTAAGATTATATAGCGGCCGCACTGAAATATCATTATTATTGATATAAAACTGAGAGCGACGATCTCTCTCAAACATATTTATTTCTGATTCTAAATTCAAATAACATAAGAATAACTTTTTTAACCAAGTAATTTTATTAATCCACTTATGCTTCAATTTCAGTTTAAAGTTACGATTTTCGGCCTATAAACTGAGTATAAACAAACAAAATGGCGGACGCCGAGAGACAGGAAGAGCCAAATTTAACTTTTTTTATTTGTTATTTCACACACATTTTTTATTAAAATCAACATTAATCTTTAACAATTATTCAAGATCCAACATCCTTGTCATGGTTTTAAACAAATTCTAGTAGTCCTTTGTCTAAATAAATACAAAGATGACTGAATAAAAAGTCATAACATGCTGACTTTGTACTAACTACTGTCACGGGCCATTATTAAAGTCATATAATAAACGTCCATCTATCTTTAATCTAATTGATAAGAAAAATAACTGCAATAGTTTTACACAGTGTATTTATAAAACACAATAGAGTAATCATGTATGCATTTCAAAGTTTCAGCTTCAGTAATAGATGTCAGAACAGTGAGGAAGAATGGCAAGCTAACAGTTCAAGTGACTGGAAGCAAGTTATTGAAATTAATGCAGATACAGATGTCCAGAAATTACTTAGATGACATATGGAATGTTTAAGTGAAACATGAATATGTTTTATAAAAATTGCAGAAAATTCTAATCATGTATTCTTTTCTTAAGCACCAAATATATAAATTGGCAAAAAATGCCAGCTGTCGGCCATCGCAATCAGCCTCATTTTTATAAAGTATTTATTAATTAATAAAATAAAATGTTCAAGATCATACCATGCCTTTAAATTTTAATTATTTCATTGTAATTGTTGAATTATAGAAAATTGAGGTTTATAACTTATTTAGTTCAAAAATAAGAACATTTTAAAAGAAAAATGCACCCGGCTTACAATTTGTAAAAAGTATTATTTTTTTTCTAGGGATAGAAAATTTTTCTTATCTATATAACACAATCACCTGATTACTAAAGTATTCTAAATTTTGAAAGTTCCTCTTTATCTTTCATATCTAAAAATTAAAAAAATTATATGTAAATAAAACTAGTTCGATTATCACAAAAATTTTTCTAAAATGAGAAAGGCTTTAGCAGCAGTACATCACAACAAACCATTTATATGAAAGTAAGTACAATTTAAAATTTAGGCCTGTATTTGTGTAGTTTGTGTTATATAAACACAAAATGTTTATTTCAGACTTTAAATTCTAAATAAAAAAATTTTCTTGAGCCTATTTTTAAAACTCTAGTTATTAATACTTAGACGAATAGAAAGACAACACATCAAAGTATCTATGTTGCAAATTTGAGGTATATACATTCAGTAATTAAAAAACTATGCAATTTTATCTGAAGCACATTGAGTTTTCGGTCACAGGTTTTTTTATATTCCTTATGTAAAAGTGACCCCCTTTTTTAGACCTGAAAAAATCATAACTTCTGTTCTAAAAGACATAGAATAATAAGTGATGTATCACAGCTAGTAGCCAGCTCTATCTAATGAAATATATTAAACTTTTATATTAATATTTTTGAGTTTTCTTTATTGAAGTACCTACCATGTGACTACATGTCCTTTTTTTAGAACATTCGCAAAAATACTTAGGATTGTTCGAAGCAGTTTTCTTATGTATTTATATACCTAAGCTCTAGACAATCTGCATGGTAAATCTCTGTGCTTCTTTACATGATGGTGCCCTTTTACAGCTGTGCATGGTGGCACCTTGTGCTACAGCTGTGCATGGTGGCACCTTGTCTCACAACTGTGCATGGTGGCACCCTGTGCTACAGCTATGCATGTTTGTACCCTGTGCTATTGCTCTGCATGGTGGCACCATGTGTTACTGCTCTGCATGGTGGCACCCTTGTGTTACGCTGTGCATGGTGGCACCATGTGCTACTGCTCTGCATGGTTATAAATTTGATCATACTTCAAGTTTTTTTCTTCTATGAAGTTTAGAACTGTATATTTTGTGTCACCCCCAAAAAAATGGTGTCACCCGGTGCGTCCCGCAACCCCTAGTGAAGCTACTGTGCCATACTAAACATATATTTAAGAAATCCATTTAATCTTTCTGTTATACTAGCCATCTTTACATCAAAATAGGTGCTATAATATGTCTACTAATCAATCATATGGGAAAAGAATGGTTAAAGACCCAAACAGTGAAACATAAAGACCTCTTGTTGCTTGTTTTGTTTATGAAAAATTATAATAAGTCCTAAACCTGTGTGTATTTTTATTACTTTTATATTTTGAAATACACTAATTATCTGATAATAAGTATAATTTTGCATGTTTCCAGGTTTCCGTGAAAATAATTACTCAAAGAAGCTTTCACCAACCCTTTTATCTAAACAAAGACAAGAAACGTTAAGTATTTATGTTCAGAAAACCAAAAGATCTGATATAAGAATCACACAACAAGTAGATGTAACTCTGTTTGGAGATAAATCCATGACAGATAAACAGCCAGAGGAATATATCACAGCCAGAAGACGCTGTGACGCAGCCAGAAGAAGATATTATGCACACAGAGGAAGATATGACATCAAAATGAGAAAAAAGGTTTAAACTTAAACACACTATATTTTTTTCCATCTAAATTATTTTTCAAAATGTAATATATATATATATATATAATATATATATATATATATATATATATATATATATATATATATATATATATATATATAATCAGATCTATATAAAATAGAGAAGACAATTTTTTTTAATTACTTTGATTACAGTTCCAGCTGTACTACTCTAGTAATGAATCAGGATCAACATGAAGTCCTTATAAATAATGATTTGGGTTTAAAAAAGGATAAAGGGAAATAATCATGAAAAGAGGACTCAGAAAAAGGTAAATATATAACATTTTTTATGTTTTTTTAAACAAGCAATTAAGCCTGTTCCATTCTGGACACAGGACGTAAGTATGTGCATTTTCATGTTATGTATCAGTAATGTGTTGCTATCTTTCAGTAAATATTTGTAAATTTTGGAAATGTTTATAAATTCAATTGTGTAATGCATATATCTGTAAAAATAAATTATAAAGACGTTTCTTTATATTTGAAAAAAAATTATTGTCTCTTAAATCTAACTACAAGTGGTTTGTGGTTACTGAAACAGGGACTCATAATTGAAAACATTCGAAATTATAGTCATTTAATCGTCCGAAAACCTGTCAATTGCTGCATAAAGCTTGATACTGTCAATTAAACTCAGAACTCAAGCTTACTATTTCATTTGATGAGTTTCTTAATAATTCTTGAGGAAACTTACGTGCTGCAGTATTTCGCACCAAATGAACGGGCTATTGAACGTACAAGGTGTACATATAATATATAAGCCCCTTTAGGAGCCCTTGAAGCCCGGCCCTCAAAGGTCCTATCGCAAAATGAACTTTTGATGTACACATGGCAGGCCAAGACCTACAAAATGATATATACATCAGGTCTAGGACTTATGGTTGCTGAGATATAGGGCGCTCCATTATTAATAGCTTATATTGCAAAAACGGTACTTTATAAGGCCCCTTACGGCCCTCAGATACCAGATCGCGAAATGGAAAAATACTATTTCTTGGCAGGTCAAGACCTACAAATGATATATACATCATGGGTCTAGGACTTATGGTTGCTGAGATCTAGGGTGTACACGGACAGACGGACGGACAGTATTAAACGAGGACAATAGAGCATTTTTTTTTTCGAAAATGCTCTAAAAATACTAGACTAGTTACAAAAAAAGAAATATATTCACGTAGGTGGATTCTTACATAAGTTGGATACAGGCAGTTTGCTAGTTCCACATGGTAAATTAGACATTTTAACGTATACATTTTAATGTATAGTTTTTGCATTTAATAACATTTTACTTTTATAATGAAAAATTAATTATCTTATATGTTATCAAATAGTGATCGAAATCCAGTTACTCACAGCTAGTACTACTGAAATAGCAAAATGACGAACTGTCAAAAAATACATTAGCGGCTACTGAAATGACAAATAGTGAGCTTGAAACGGCCATTTGATGGTCGATACAAACAAATCTCATACAAGTGAGTTAAAACTATCTTCTAACGGTTTATTGTAAATCTTTTAGACTTATTCTAAATTGCATATCATTTTAATAACTCTTACATGAATTTATTAACAGACAGGTTTGATGCAATCAGTGGCAGTTCTGTTCAAAGTGTTCACAACAAAAAAAGGGAATGGAAAAGAAAAAAAAAAAGGTGTGCTTTTATATACTTGTTGTTGCTGAATTTGAACTACGAGTAATTTAATATTTTTAAAAAATCATAACAGTGATAATGTTTAAATACATTTAAAGCTTCAAATCTATAACGGCTCTACATATTTTATTCGGCAGCAAGATCGAATGTAAACTGCAAAGAAGATGAATCACAAATAGTGATGTCATTTTTTTCAAAGCTACATTAGTAATAATCTACCGGGGTGCAAATTGCTCACTGCCAGGTAAAAAATCATTTAAAATGATTTATTATTAAACTGTACACACACTTGACTATCCTACTATGAAGTCGTGGAATAGTGATCTGTTTAACTTAAAATATGTTAGACTTTCTTATAAGCATGCATTATTAATTCAACTAAACTCCAGCCTAACAAGAACTCTATACTCTCTATAAAAACACACTTTTTTTTCATTTTAGTTAACACTAGTTTTTAACATATGTTTTAAATTGTTAAATTGTATCACAAAGTAAAATATTTATTATAATATTGTTTGCAGTTCGTTTTAAAAAATGTGTTTTATTTTTCAGGAAAGAAGGAAATTCAGTAGTTTCTAAGAACACATGAAATACTTTCAGAGGTACCAGAAATGTAAAAATTCAAACCATTAACCAAAAGTATTCAACGAGCGTCAAAAAATAAGAAGTCTATTGAATAAAAAGAAACAATAATAAAATACATTTTTAGGCTACACTCATTTTATTATTAAAAAACATTAATTCATTTCTATTTTTTTTTTTTGCTAATAAATGACTATACTGCAAAAACCCTCGCCTTTGTGATTTTGTTGATAATTTTGTTTTTGAAAGTTCGTATTTTTAAGTGCAGTAAAAATTTTTAAAATGTGCTGACCCATAAACTCTCCACATCTTGCTGTAGATTTGATACAAAGCAAGAGATTGGACAATCTGGACACTTACCTTTTGGGCCTCCCAGCCACTATACAAAAATTGAGATAAGCTATCTCGACAATTGGGGGAGGAACCAAATATGGTCGGAACATGGGAGGAGCTTCTGGAGGATGTATCCAAATTTACCAGCGTTTCTCGCTCCATTCAATTTATTAGACTTGCAAATTTTCATTTGATAGTTTTCTACAATAAGTTGACATAACATTAGAGCATTTCTTATATAAATTCATTGAATGATTAATCAATGCTAAATACGGATTCCAACTTTCATAGGTCATTTTAGGTCAGTAGTAAACAAATTTCTGATGGTCAAATGGGTATATACATTGAAGGCTGAACGTTTCTATTGGTACAATACAGACAAATATACACGTATAGCTAATGTAAGAGTTCTGTATAATGTGCTGAAGTGAAATTTTTATTAACAATCGTCACTGCAATAACAATAAATGTTTTAGTGTAAGGTCTTAATAATTCGTGTACTATAACATTATAAGATATAGATGTTGCATAATATATGTAGTAACATAAATTGCTTAATATGGTTTTTAAAAAAGTTATTTTTCCTCACTCGTAACATACGTCTAAGAATACCGATATTTTCGCTAAAAAATCGTGTATGTCGCCCAATGGACGATAAGACGTGAGACGTCAGTTAGGGGACATATATGTATCCCCCAAAGTCGCACGTATATCAGATTAACAAAAAGTCTTAAAAAAGTATTTCAAACCTCTTTTTTTGTTTTTTTTATGTTATATAAATAATATCCTTATTAAACGTTCCTGAAAGTAAAACAATTCAATAATAGATTAAAATGTAGACCTATACTTAAAACAAAGTGTACAATAACAATTATTAAAACTAATGTTAAATAAAGTTTTTTTTAATTAAAAACAATATGTAAATAATTGCTTTAATGTCAATGAATGCTTCTAGGGACAAAAATTACAAAATATTTTAAAATAACTGAGCTAAACGACTTTAGCAACGTGTCCCTCGACAGGCTAGTTATCAAGCGTGTCGCCTATGTTTGAAGGCGTGTCCCCCGAGTGACAGTAAAAACGTATATCTTAATATCAACTATTTTTTCAAATTGAAATCTCAAATCTTAAAGTAGACATCAAATAAGTTATAAAAAGTCTTTTTAAAACTTAACATTGATAGGATATTAATATTTTACAGCGAATTCTAAAATGTCCCCGATGGTATCAAATCTGAGCCTGTCCCCCCAAAGTTTTATGGCTATGTTTGGTTTGACATTAAAACAAAACCGTCTTGCAAAGATGGTGACAGGCACTTGTGGAAGACCATCATCCTGTCACGTTATTTGTCTCCTGACGTAAGAAAAAATCGACGATCCTGACTTATTGAAAATTGTTAAATTTTTAATTTATAAACATAATTTAGTTCAGCAGTTCATATTTGCACATTAACATTACGAATATCACTATTGGAGATGTTGATTTCATTCAAAATTGTTATAATGCTTTAAAGTTTGTATCCTTTAAAATTTGAAGCCTTTTGGGCACCGATAAACGTTACACTACATAAAAGATATTTTAGGCCATAACTACTTAGACCATTTGGCAAACCATTTTGAGCTATTAGAATAAACAAGCAATTGCTCGTTCCATTCTGGACACAGGACCTGTTAGCGCATTTTCATGTTATGTATCAGTACTTTTGTTATCTTTCAGTAAATATTTGTAAATTTTGGAAATGTTTATAAATTCAATTGTGTAATGCATATATCTGAAAAAAGATATTAAAAGGACAAGTAAGTCATGTTGAATAACTGTTACAAAAATAAATAATGATTACGCCCCTTTGATTAGCTTATTATTTATATTTAAAAATATAAGCAAAACGGTACATAACAAACTCTTATATTTTTGCTCTGAGAGGTCAAATCGCAAAATGGACTTTTGATGTACACTTGGCAGGCCAAGACCTACACAATGATATATACATCATGGGTCTAGGACTTATGGTTGCTGAGATATAGGGCGGTCCATTATTAATATAGCTTATATAGTAAAAAACGGTACTTTATAAGGCCCCTTTACGGCCCTGAGAGGTCAGATCGCGAAAAGGAAAAAGCTATTTCTTGGGCAGGCCAAGACCTACAAAATGATATATACATCATGGGTCTAGGACTTATGTTGTTGAGATCTAGGGTGATGACAGACAGACAGAAAGACAGACAAAACGGGGGACAATAGAGCATTTTTTTTCGAAAATGCTCTAAAAATTCTAAAAAAAAGTTTTTTCTCACTCAACCCTAATGAACATATGGGAGGACACTTTTCGAGTGAAAGACAGAAATCACAAAAGAAGTACTGTCCTCATTTTTTAATCTACCAATGACATTAAAAATAAAACATTAATCACTTTTATGTAGCAAAATGCAATTGTATTCACAATGTGGAGACTGTTATGTATTTTCTGATTTGTTAAATTTAATTTCAACTTTTTCATTCAGTACTGACCAAATGTATAATGCAATCTGTATATTTCATTCAATATGTTTTGTTTTTTTTTAAATAAAAAGTATGCGTTAAGGCTATAAATAAAAAACAACAACTAACACCACTGACACCACCTCTCCATATAATAGATAAAAACAATATCCACCCCCACCCCCACCATTTCAAGTGTAATATACTTTCAACAGTCTCTAATGAGTTCCTAACAACTAATGTATATATCTGTATAAAATAAACTTTTTTATTACCAGTGAATAAATCAATCATGTTTAACATATAAATTGTTAAAGCCATGCAAATTCAATCTAGTTAGGCATATTATATGTTTAAAAATGTATAAATCAGTATTTTTAACATATGTTTACAACTTGTATATAAATCAGTCTAGTTTAACTAATGAAAGAAGAACCTGAAATGTTGCTTGAATTTCGGTTCTGTAAACATCAATATCACATCGCAGTGAAGAACAGTTGTGTAGTTTGAAAACAGGCTGACGAAGACAAGTATCATTGGCGTCATCGGAGGTATGTTCTCATCAGGCTGAACATGGACAAGAACCGGAAGTATCTCGGTACTAAACGAAAGCTATGAAAACAATAAGTTTAGTCACAATAACTGTGTATCATGTTAACTATAACGCATTAAATTCCTTTCACCTATAAACGTAAGATCAGGACCTGGCCTAGCTTGTTCACCGTCCTAGTTCGAATAGTATCACCCACCTCCCGCGCAAATACTAAAATGAGATATTTTTTTATTTGAGAGTATAACCAGTTATACAGATTGGAAATGAAACATTTATTACATTTTAAATATTAAGCCGGCATTATAAATGAAATAATTGTTTATGAAACTTTTGAATGTAGGCTAATTACCTGGCTTGTCCATGGGACAGATTCTTCTTTCCCATCCTATCCCATCCAATGGTAATTTATGTCTGTCCCGTCCCATGGGATTCCCATGATAATATTAACGTTATGGAATGCCGTTGAAATAAAAATAAGAAATATCTGAAAGTTTAAGTTTTGCGTCTACTGGATTGGACTACATACACAAATTTAATAAATTTGATATCGTTAATATTCAATACTATTTTATAAAAAAACGTTTATCTTAATACGAAATACCGCAATACGACAATTTACTCTGAGTCACACTGGTCATTCAGCACATAATCGATTTCCTGCTAATCGACCGTCTCTACTAATTCAGCTAATCCAGGTAATCCTTGAAGCTTTTCCACAATTAAAAGCTTTAAAATTTAACAAATATGGGGTAGCCCAGGTGCACATCAGTCGCTATGACGCGGCTACTCTTGCCCCATACCGTGTCCCATGGGACATGCACAATACAAATGTGTACTGTACCATCCCATCCCAGGTGAAACGTCCAATGGGGTTCCCGCGGAATGCCATTCCCACGGACAAGCCTGCTAATTATTAGGGAGCGACCGATAATCGGATCGCTATCGGCATCGGACCGATATTGGCAATATCGGTTAATATCGGATCGGCCGATTGTTGTAGGGAGTTTACTGATAGTCAAACCGATTTTGGCACTATGGGTTAACCGTCGGACCGCCGTTTTTTGGCTGCCGATACATAGTTGTTTTTTTTTCACAACAGAGTTGCAGAAAAGAAAATCAGTTAATAACCCAATTCTATAACCAGTTCAGACAAGATTTAAAAAAGGAAAAAACCCGTACACAGAAATTAACACGTGCATACATCAGGAGATACGACCTTGAAACAATAGGATTGGCATTTCTTAATTCTAATGTATGACCTTGAACGATACAATTAGTGAACATCTGTGCGTATTTTTTTTTGGGATGGGAAGTTGGGGGGGGGAACAAGACTTACGTGTGGGGGAAGTGTCACGAAACATGACAGGGAAAGGGGTAAGCATGGGTTGACATACGTCATTAGCTGTATTAGCACGAGAGAAACACGTGTTTGGCAATTGGCATTGTTGTTGCTTAAGGGGCTGTCCATTAATTACGTCAACAAAATAGGGGGAGGGGGTCAGAAAATTTTGACAAATGTTGACAAGGGGGAGGAGGGAGGTCAAGAAAAGTTGACGTCAACAATGTTACTTTTAAATTTAATATAATTACTTAATAAATAGGAAAATTAAGCAGTTAGCTGAAGTTCTGTGTTACACACACTCGCTTAACATTCAGTATTTTAATTAAACTAACTATATTCCTACTAATTTTGCCACATAAACATTTTTGGAAGCCACCTTTTTAGGGTGTAATCAAATGTTGACGTAATTTTATAGAGGGTCTCGGAAAGTTTGACAAGTTGTTGACAAGGGGGGAGGTAAAAATCGCCAAAAATTTGTTGACATAAATAATGGACAGCCCCTAAAAGAAAAATATCGGTATCGGTATCGGTAAAAAATGCTGGGGGAAAATATCGGTATCGGACTATCGGTAAAAAGGCATTTCGGTCGCTCCCTACTAATTACCCATTGCAATATGCAAATATAACTTTAAGACTTAATTAAAAAAATGTCCTTAAAAAAACACAGGTACGCATTCAATATTAACACTTTTTTTTCGATATTTTGTTAATTGCTAATTCTTTTACAATTTCATTTAGCCTAAAGCCAGGCCATTTTCTAACATGCCTCTTCTACAAAAACTGATAATCTCCGTACAGATAGATAAATTATGCGGCTTCCTGTTTAGAAACCTATTGCCGAGGATCTTATTTTACTGGAACCAAATATTAATCTAAACTTTTACTATTTATTAATACATTTAATTATTAGTCTTCGAGTTATTCAATGTGTTTTTAGTTAGCTCTGAAGAGTCTGAAGAGAAAGCTATGGGTGAGTTCCACATTGTGATAAGCCTACACTGACGACAGCGTCATTATCTAGAGAACACCCAACACTCTATCGAGTAGTACCATAAATACTGAAAGGGGGGGGTTGCCCAATATGTCAAGGAATGTTAGAGTCCAAGGTTGGAAAGCTGCGGCAATGACAGTGTTTTTTGAGTTTATAATTAAAGGAGGATTGGAAGCTGTTTACTAATTTTAGATTATAGTCAATATGGAATATATTAAACAGCCTGACTATCACGTTACAGTTATGTAAATAGATGATATTAAATGTCTGACAAAATGTGTGAGATTTCATTTTATTAAACATCTATCGAGCGCCCTTTTTAACGGTGCTTTGTAGTCTTATTTGTGCTCTGTTGTCAATTAAAAGTTTATTTAAATATTTAGAAATGACAACATGGATAGGTAGTTCAAGACAACTACAACTTTCAAAAAACTGAATTGTGAAAACCTAAAAAAACTGTGTCAATTAGAATAAAAAAAAAATCATTACTTTTTTTTCCATGTCTAAAATCTGGGGCACTCGAATAAAGGAATTTGTTTTTAAAATTACACCAAAATGTTTTGTTCGCCAGATAAAACTGCAAAAAATTTTTGTTGTTGTTTGAACTTTAATTTTCCGCACAAATACTTTGATATAATTTGATTATAACTAGCTCTAATAATTTGATTATAACTAGCTCTAATAATTTGATTATAACTAGCTCTAATAACTTGATTATAACTAGCTCTAATAATTTGATTATATCTAGCTCTAATAATTTGATTATAACTAGATCTAATAATTTGATTATAACTAGCTCTAATAATTTGATTATAACTAGCTCTAATAATTTGATTATAACTAGCTCTAATAATTTGATTATAACTAGCTCTTATAATTTGATTATAACTAGCTCTAGTCCGACATGCAGCCCCGTAGCGAAAATTCTACAGCAGGGGTCAGGCATTCTACAGCAGGGGCCAGGCCAATAGAAGGGGGGCAGGAAATAAATAATACTAAGATGAGCAAACAAGAGAGGGGGCCACAAAACGCCTCGGCCCCCAGCCCTCCCCGCACGCTACGGGCCTGCCGACATGAAATTTCTTTGCTGCAGTGTTTATCAGACTTTTCAGTTCCAAGTAGCCCTTTCTTTTTTTGGCGGGTGGATTGCGAAGTCGATAGTGAACTCGGCTCACATGCAAAGGGTACAAAGTTCAATCATTTGTAAGGACAAAAATATTCGCCGCTGATTTGTAGAGGAGATGGACTCCATCAAGTCTTTAAGCCAACATAAAGGACGTTTGATAGCACATCTGTTGATCCGTCAATTCGTTCACCCCATCCACCCCATCGGTTAAGGGAATTAAAATAAAATAAAAATAACCGTTCGTAAAAAATAAAATGTAGGCTACACTTTAATAAAAATATATTATATTAATGATAAACGAATGATAAAATGCATTTATAATAAAATAATGATTGATTTAGTTATAATAAGTTATACATCCTTAGTGCCTGATCTTTTTTTTACCTAATGACTACAAATTTTAAAAAAAATGCAAACTTCACATAAATATAAAGTTACAAAAGGTCAGATGTATTTCAGAACTTTCTTTGTTAAAAGTTGACACACATGTTGAATCTGAACCATAATGATTTTAATGATGTTATGTTTATTTTTCAAGTGAACCAACATTTATCGCTCTTCTTTCAAGCGATAAACTTCCTGGCATCTGTTGTATTTATTTGGAATGGTTTTCTTTCCATTTTTTTTTTCAAATCAGGAAAATATTCTTTTCAATATCTGTAAATGTTGTGTTAAACATTTCAGAGCATGAGCATGAATTTTACAAGCAGAACATGTTATAATCTCATGAAAAAAAAAGATTTATGTCCGATTCTCCATTATCAATTGTTTTGCCATATATAAAGCTTTGCCATGTTAGGATGAACTTTATTTTGACAGTGAAACAATAAAATTCTTCGCCTTGAAGCGATAAGTCGAGACTTTTTGAAACAGAGAATATGTATGCTAAGTATGTCAGTTTACATAGCCTTTTTCAGTCATTATACAGTTTAAACAGCTCAAATCTATCATTGAAAAAAATAATTTCATCTCGAAGTATTAACAATCTATTTAGAATTTTCCCTCGAGAAAGCCAAAGAACACCAGTATGATAAAGAAGTCAGCATAATTACTGCCACTGTATTGACACAATTGTAACAAAATCGTGTAGTCAAAGGACATCAGCTTTGAATGTGGTCAATGATTTTCACGCTTTCATCCAGAACGTCCTGTACTTTAGTGGGCATCATACTTGTTGCCAAAGTATTTCTGTGTATACAACAATATGTGGATATGACATTAGGGACAACATTCTGAATTCTTACGAGTCTTGTATTAATTCAGACCATACTTTCTGCTCCATTATTGATTATTTCAACATATCTATTTCAATTTTTCTCTTGCATAAATGTATTCATAATATTTAGCATATCTTATATTGTTGTATAACGTCTGGGTAAATAAAAGGTCGTCATGGATATTCACATCTTTCAGACGTTTTCAACTTCGTCATTTTGTTTATCTGTAGCCAACGTTCGCGTTGTTAATATATGCAAGTATTTATTTTTTGTTTTTACCACCATGTGATAAATGATTACTTGCAAAATGATAAAATCGGCATAAAAAGCATGCATTTAAAAATCCCGTTCAAAATTATTATAAATGTATGTTAAAAATTTAACAGTTAATCAAAACATTTTAAAATATGTAAATACTTGGATTGAATATTTGTTAATAATCGACATGTTTTCAATAAAATAGGCCTATCACATGTAAAACCGAAAACATAATGTGTCGTTATTTTAGAAGATTTAGACATATTTCAATATATATATATATATGGATGTAGCTAAAAAATAGATTTATCGCACTAACTAACAAGGATGTTTTAAAAATCTTTGTTATTTAATTGTACACACCAGTCTAAACGTACCACTCTTCTTAAAATATAAAGAAATATTTCTTCACTGGAAGAATTCAAAGACTGTTGGAGTGTAATGACGCCGTTTTTCGTTAGTTCCAAATATAATGACTCCACTTCCTGAAATAAAATATTCAATGAAAACACAAACAAATTATGAATTATAATTAAATATTTCATTAATACTTTCATATCGCTGTATAATTAATTAATTTTCTACGAAAATTTAGCAAAATTCTTACATTTATCTGTCCATCCCTTAGTACAATCAGAGAAAGGGCAGTATCAGTAACTAAAACATCACGTTCCATTGTTGGTTCAAGTTTAGTACTGCACTAGTGTTACTGTAACTAAACATCACGTTCCATTGTTGGTTCAAGTTTAGTACTGCACTAGTGTTACTGTAACTGAACATCATGTACCATTGTTGGTTCAAGTTAAGTACTGCACTAGTGTTACTTTAACTGAACATCATGTACCATTGTTGGGTTTAGAAAACAACTAGAACGAAAAATCGATATTGAGTTGAACGGATGATAAAGGAGAGGTAGAGATAGCAGTAATTAACTCATAAAATGTTATTTGCTAATAAATAATTTCACTGCACCATTTATTGATTGATTCTTTTGTATCAGTTATACCTAATCGATAAATTGGAATGTTACATTGGCAAATATATATATATATATATATATATATATATATATATATATACTAGCTGTACCCTGCAAAACCTTTGCATTGAGTTATATCCCCTTAGGCTTGATCGGTCCGCTAGGTTATCTTTGGTTTCGGGCAGATCCGATTGTTTCATGGTTGTATTTTAAACTGGAATACTGTTGTATTAATTCTTTACTTTCGATTTAACGCACACTGGAAATGAGTATTATTATATATGATGATATATATATATATATATATATATATATATATATATATATATGTGTGTGTGCACCTTTTTCTCCGTTTAACCCAGATAATTCCTCTAACATAATAATTACGATAACAGCACCGAGCTCCACTAAGTGCCCCCTCCCCCCCCCCCGCTCTAGAACATAAACAACATTATGTTGGATTTATATCGGAAACTTTTTTCACATTGACATACAGGTTGATGAACACAAGCTAGATACATGAAGGTTATATTTAATATTGTGTATTTATTTATACTCGTTCTTATCTATTTGTTATTATAGTTTGCTTAAAGTAAACGTAATTATAAGTATTTACATTTCTAAAATCGAAAAAGAAGGAAAAAAAAAAGATTTCACTATCAAATTTACTTGTCACCAGTTGAGAAGAATCTGTTTGTCTCAAGCTGTTTGATACATTCCAAAGTTTACCGAGGAAATAAACAAATAATGTCAACTGACGCGGTGAAAATATGTTTGGGTTTGAAGTACAATACTTGGCATCAGAAACTTGATGACGTCATCAGCAACATGAACTAGATCAGGGGTGGGCACACTTTTTTTTTAACCGCGGGCCACATTAGGTTCTTAAATTTAAAATTAAGGTGTCTGTATGAAATGACCTAATTTGAATGTAACATCAGTGGTGTGGACACAATCAATCTGACTTTACCCGCGGATGAGATTCAACAATGAATGAAATTCCAACTCTGATTGGTTCAAAATGACATGATGTTCTTGAATGTCAGCCGTTTCTGTTGTTTTTTTTTTGTACATCGTTGTGCTACTATTAATTAAAGTTTTGTTGTCTATTCCCACTGCCTACCACTTGAAAGACAACGACTACAAACATGGATACAAATCATAGCGAAGTATGTTTTTAAACCAATTTATCAACCGTATTAAAAAGGTTTGTTATTAAGTAATAGGCATAGCCAATAGACATTCTATCTCTGCTGACCAATCATGGAGGTGGGGTGATGATGCCTTTGTTGATGTGGGGTTTTTATGACGCAGCATTTAATTATGTTCTGAAACAACAGTGCAGGTGTTGGGAAATGTTTTTATTGGCGGAATGCTCCAATTTATGTATTTCCCGCATAATGACATAATGAAGGCCTCTTGTTCTTCACCGTTACATTCTCAACAAATGAGATTATGTATTACTTGTTGAACCTTTCTGGGCCGTGATGATGTCAGCTCTTACCTGTTCGAATCTAACCGATACCATCACCTCTAAATTATCATTCTTGCATTACATTCAAAACTACAAATACTTATGTAAATATGAATGTGCTACAATGCAAAAAAAAAAAAAAAGATTTAAATATTTGACTAAAGAAAAAAAATCATATATATTACCCAGAGGCGGATTTCACGGTGGTGGTGGGAGGGGGGGCATCGAGTACGCTTTCTGTGTCCCAACTTTGAAAGGGTCTCAGTAAAAGCCAACCTTCCTTCTATTTAAAGGGGAGGGGGCAGCACAAAATGTTAACGCCAAGGGCCTCTACCAACCTTTATCCGGCTCGGCTATTATAAGGGCTGCTAACGGGCCAACTTGAGACCCTGACAATACCTAGTGCCGCCGAGAGGGTTGCAGGGGGGGAGGGAGCAAATGCCCAGGAGCCCTGCGAGTTTTGAAAATATTTTTATCAGCACGGGGGGGCTGTGACAGCCCTGCCCAGGGGCCCGAAATTTCTGTCGGTGGGCCTGACAATACCTACCACCAATTTTAAGTCATTTTAAATCCGATGACTACATATGACATGTGTTAGGGTTTCATTCCCAGTTTCGGCGGCCTTTCTGCTATGAATGAGATAACAATGATGACAGGATCTTGTCCTAAACTAAAATATAATTGTTGGCTGTCATTTAGGTTTGACATTGAGTAGACCTAAATATTTATGTCAATGACTTTCTCCTCATGCCCAGAGCGTGGTCTTGATAATAATTGCACTGTGATAACAATGATGACAGGATCTTGTCCTAAACTAAAATATAATTGTTGGCTGTCATTTAGGTTTGACATTGAATAGACCTAAATATTTACGTCAATGACTTTCTCCTCATGCCCAGAGCGTGGTCTTGATGCCTCAGAATAATTGCACTGTAATCATTGCATATGTATGAATGC
The DNA here is from genome assembly GCA_021962125.1 of Bulinus truncatus. Lineage (NCBI taxonomy): Eukaryota > Metazoa > Mollusca > Gastropoda > Planorbidae > Bulinus > Bulinus truncatus. Next base: position 6,596,062 of record JAGDYQ010000031.1, on the reverse strand, counting down.
TTAACAATACTTTCCTCGCATAAATCTCGGCACTTATTGGTTGTACCTAATAACTTTAATGATAGTACTTTATCATGTTTCGATTCATTGTATCTTTTTATTTTTAGTCATACAATTTAAGCGGATTAAAAAAAATTAAGTTTGCTGCCGTTTTGATTTTGTGTATGATTGTATCATACCAGGACATTATTGCATGTTGATAAAATGTACGAAATACTTGAGGTCAAAATGTGGATACATTCAACTTTTTGTATATATTAGTCAACTGAGTGTGCAAGGATATATTAAACATTAAAATGCAAAGGCGTGATGAATTTATGAAACGATTTAAAAGAATATTGTACTTGGAGATTTTTTTTTCATTATGGAAAATCCTTTGCAATGTATTCTCTGTCTTCTTTTTTTTTACCCAAGTATTCGATATATATATATATATATATATATACATATATTAGGGTGGCTCACTTTATAATGGAAAAAAATAAAGTTGATTTTTTATCATGAGCATTTTAGTTTTCTGGTTCTCTGTGATTTAAAACATGTACCGGTATGTAGCAAATTTCACACCATTTGGGCTCCTATAAATACTGCCTCAGTGCACTTGCTATCTCGTGTTTTATGGAATTCAAATGAAAATTTTGCAAGGTTTAAAATGCTGTTTTTTTTAGATACAAAGAACAATTATATTACACAGTAGGAATTAAACAGTAAAATAATACTAGTTACATGACACATAACCTGACCATATTGCAGAGTAGTTCTAAGTACACCATTCAAAAATACATTTTAAACGTTTTTTTAGTCTGTGCTTTCTTAGTCCTGAAGGTTTTCAAGTTGCGATCTCTTCAGCACAGTTGATTTTTTTTGCATCTGGAAACTCTTTGCGATACTGTTCAACAATTTGGAGCAAGTACTGCTTTTCTTCCTCTGATTTGGTGAGAGATGAGTTGAATGATGACGCCAGCGCAATTCCCCGCTCGGCACAGTCATTGGCAACTTTCAAGGAAGAGACCACTGCTGTTGCCTTCTGAAAGGATGGACTTTGTTGCCATGTTGAAGCATCAGTCATGAGAAAATTTGTGGGAAGCAGAAGAGCATTAAAGAAGAGCAGTGATGACGAGGTCGCAAAATCCTTTAATGTCACATTATGAAGTGCTGAAGGGTCATTTGTGCTGCGTTTTCACCTTTCTTCTTTCTGATCAACAGAAGATTTCTCCATCAATTGCCTCAAGCAAGCAGCAAGGCTGTTTTTTCTCATCCACTGAGACACATTGAGAAAAGAGAACCAGATGAATGAGTTCTGTACTAAGGTACCAGAGATGTCGGCCAATCGTTTTCAATGCATTCTGAGAAATGAAGGGAGAAACATTCTTATAATCAATAAGAAGCTTGATGAAATCCAGATCATTCAGAAGTGCGTCTGCTAGAATGGGACACTGAATACAGGCTTTAATGTAAACCAAGGATGCAAAGATACCAAATTCTGCATTTGATCTGTCTTCATGCTTAGCTTGAATTGATGACGGAAGAGATGAATATTGATGATGTAGATTATTTTAGACATCCACCTTGCATGGTGATAAGCTCCTGGAACACGAAAACGCACCCCAAGGAAGGGGGAGGGGGAAGTCGGAAGTTCTTTGTAATCTTCACGTGGCAAATATCTTGAGTTGTCTTTGGAGGATATTTGAAGAAAATGTGATGACTTCTTGAGATTTTGCTCAAGTCGAACCTCGTGGCATATACTGAATTCTGCCTGTCTTATATTTGGCCAAAACGTCTTAAAGCGCTTGAATAGCAGCACATCCGGTCTTATTGAAGACAGCTGTGTTTGTAAACATACCATTGGCCAGTAAGCTCAATTAGGGGAAGTACCTAGCTCAATAGACATTGGCATGTCCACTGGACAGTAAACAAGCAAAGAAATAGGTCATGAAAAAATTCTACCGAATGTCAACCAGACGGCTGTGTTTGTAAACATACCACTAGCCAGTAGTCTAAATTAGGGGAAGTACCTAGCTCAATAAATATTGACATGTCAACTGGACAGTATACAAGCATAGAAATAATTCATGAAAAAATAGAACCTACTGACTGCCAGACGGCTGTGTTTGTAAACATTGAATGAACCAGTAGACTCAATTAGGGGGAGTACCTAGCTCAATAAACAGGAGTTGTGTCAACTTCTATGCCTGTAATGAACAACACTTTTCGACCTAGTAGTCATAACTAAATTAATGATATTTATATAGCCGCAACATTTGATCTTATAACACTTGATTTTAATAACTAAATTGAAATGCACTGGTGAAGCTGGCTATTTATATGAAAATCAAAACTTCTAGAGATTTCTAGAATTTCCCGGAACCTTCTCAAGTTTTCCACGTTTTTCTAGAAGCTTTTAGAACCTTCTAGAGATGTCATAGAACCTTCTAGGTTGTATAGATTTTTCTAAAACTTGCCAGAACCTTCTAGCATTTTCTGTGTGCTTTATATATACATACTCACATTCAAATTTCATTCTAAATGATTAAAAATTTCAGTGTCGATGAGGCAGTACTAAATAAAGTTATATATTCATGAAATTTTTTTCTGTGCTGTATTGAAGTCAAAGGAAACACAAAAAAACAAAATGCTCTAAAAAAATTTGACAAAAGTTATTTTGGGCCGCCCTAATATATATATATATATATATATATATATATATATATATATATATATATGGGGGAAGGGAAGTTGGATGTGGACTACGAAGGTCATTCATCAGTCTATTTTATCTGGGGGGGGGGGATTTTAGTTAATAATTTTCTTCTGATCGTGAAAGACGTGGGTACCATCTGGCAAAAAGTTTCACGTGGGCCCCCGGTGGGCTCACTAAAATCACGCCCCACCACGCCCATGTAACGCCGCCACTGCTTCATTTTTTTTATCTTGATGTCAGCTGGCGGACCTACAAGACAACCTGCTCTGCCAGTAAGTCAGGTAATGGAAACCGTTAATTGACATACCCAAGACCTGAGTTTATGTAGGCCAGTGCATCTCAACCCCGTAACCCGCGGAACACATGTGTTCCAAGAAGTCACTTCTAGTGTTATAAAAAAAAATTCAAATAACAATAGAAAAATTTGTTTTCAAAGAACAACGTCGACTACCCCCCCACCTCTGTGGGTATCTTCCTTCTGTAATAGATTTTTTTTTTTGCCAACTGATTGCGCTCTTGGTTTAAAAAAAATGCTCCCAACTCTCTGCCTTAAGTACAAGTAGATATTTGTAATTGTTTCGTAGAAAATTAAAGTTAAAAAAAAAAGTGTTCCACAACTTGAATAAGTTTGAGAATCACTGACATAGATCATGTAGTCGTGCTTTCATTTAGTTCTGTAGACAGTTTGTGTTGACTTTTTTTTTTAACTTAGAGATATTATGATTCACTTCTGAAGATTAAACGGGGTGGAGGGGGGGAGAGAATGACGGGGATTTAGGAGGGTCTTAATCTGTGCATTTGGTTCAAATATTCATGAGCACGCTCAGAGTGTAATATTGAAGTTGCTAAGTGGTTAACTCAATGTGGTTTTTTCTTCAATGCATGCATTGTATGTTTGTATTTATATTATCAACCTGGTGCACAATTTTATCCTTTTGTTAAACCTCGATTTCAAACTATTAGCAAACTCACACAAACCTCTATTTCAAACTATTAGCAAACTCACACAAACCTCTATTTCAAACTATTAGCAAACACACACAAACCTCTGTTTCAAACTATTAGCAAACTCACACAAACCTCTGTTTCAAACTATTAGCAAACTCACACAAACCTCTATTTCAAACTATTAGCAAACTCACACAAACCTCTATTTCAAACTATTAGAAAACTCACACAAACCTCTATTTCAAACTATTAGCAAACACACACAAACCTCTATTTCAAACTATTAGCAAACTCACAAAATCTTCCACTTATTCTATTAAAATGTAAGTAAAGTTCCCTTAGCCCTAAATGGCCATCGGAGCAGATGAAGTGTAGAATTCATCTGTTTTTTTTTTTTAAACTCGGCATATGAAGGGATTGTGTGGTTAGCACAACGGCACAGCCGCCTTTACTCCCCCAACTTAAGTCATGTACCCATTTAAAGCTGGGTGGACTTGTGGGACGACTTTGAAACAAATTTCACCTGGAAAAATTCCCATGGTTCTCACCGAGGAACGAACGGACGGATGGCCACCAAGCGGTGTCGATACACGGCTGTCGACCTGACACTCTTGGGTTCGGTCCTCGGTGAAAATCATTTAAAATTTAATGTAAATGGAAATTTTTTTTTTAAATGTCTCAAAACTTACAATGTTCTGAGCTGTGTAATTGATTGAGCCCATCTTGTATTGGTCTATTGTTATTATTGTTGTTGTTTTCTGTATGTGCTTTCGTTGGTGGCGGCTTGAGTGCAATTGTCACTTGCGGGGCCTATGGTGAGAGTCGAGTGCCCCCCCCCCTTTTTTTTTTCTTTTACAGTTAGGCGACGAGATGATCTCCTATCGTAGTATAGTCCTTCCCTTAAGGGCGGAACCTGAGGCGATGGTCACAATAGCAACCCCCCCCCCTCCTTCAACGGCCGGTCATATATATACAGTGGATTCCGCTTAATTGGGACACGCTTAGCTGCGACAGCCGCTTATTTGGGACAAATCTCAAAGAAATCAAACCAAGAACCCAATAGTAAGTTTGTATTTTTTAATTGGGACAGCCGCTTAATTGGGACAAAAAGCCTCGGTCCCGAGTGTGTCCCAGTAGCTTCGGAATCATTTGTATACATATATATATATATATATATATATATATATATATATATATATATATATATATATATATGATCCAGCTGTCTTTGACAAAACTATCACAATTTCACCCATCACTCATTCAGCGACACACTGAATCGGGCGACGAGATAGGACAACTCTCTACCCCCTACCCACCCCTCCAACTTAGCCACTGTCAAATACACCTACCTACATAGTTTGTACTCTTTCAATCAGTCAAAAATGTAGTCATTCCGATGCACATATCATCAGCCTAACCTCTTCTATTACATATGACACACATAGTTCACGGTGTGACCTTAACCTTCTGTAAAGCTACTCTACCTGAGTTTTTGTATATCGTCTCGTAAATTCTCTCTCCCCCTCCCCCCCCCCCCACCCAATCCCATAACAACACCATTCAAACAAAAATTCTTCGTTGGACTAAAATAACTCTCCTCCACCCACCCCCCCTCCCAATCCAGCTTCCCATCACAATGACAATAAAGTTTTTTTTTTGTAAATCTGATTGTATTAGGAAAAAATCATATTTCCCATCATGGCCTCTGTCAGTATTTTCCATCATGGCCTCTGTCAGTATCTCCTATCATGGCCTCTGTCAGTATTTCCCACCATTGCCTCTGTCAGTATCTCCTATCACGGCCTCTGTCAGTATCTCCCATCATGGCCTCTTTCAGTATATCATATCAAGGCCTCTGTCAGTATCTCATATCAAGGCCTCTGTCAGTATCTCCTATCATGGCCTCTGTCAGTATCTCCTATCATGGCCTCTGTCAGTATCTCCTATCATGGCCTCTGTCAGCATCTCCTATCATGGCCTCTGTCAGTATTTCCCATCATGGCCTCTGTCAGTATCTCCTATCATGGCCTCTGTCAGTATCTTCTATCATGGCCTCTGTCAGTATCTCATATCATGGCCTCTGTCAGTATTTCCCATCATGGCCTCTGTCAGTATCTCCTATCATGGCCTCTGTCAGCATCTCCTATCATGGCCTCTGTCAGTATCTCCTATCATGGCCTCTGTCAGTATCTCCTATCATGGTCTCTGTCAGTATCTCATATCATGGCCTCTGTCAGTATTTCCCATTATGGCCTCTGTCAGTATTTCCCATCATGGCCTCTGTCAGTATCTCATATCACAAATAAATATGTTGACCTAACCATTAGTTAGTACACATTTATGTGCATAAATGAATTATTAAATATGAATACAGATGTATCGATTATCAATGAGTTCATAAGGTATCACAAGGACCCTTGAGGTCTATTTAGCCGAGCTGCTACCCCCCCCCGCACCCCACCCCCACACACACACACCCGAGAACGTCTCTGATATACACATAAAACTTATGTTTACATGCATTTTACTTTTTTTTTATATAGCTTGTTTACTGTTTTTGTTAGGGGTGGAAAACACTCCCGTCTGTTTGACCATGCGCCAAAAACTTAATAAATCCGAAATGGCTATTCGAGCCAGGAGCAGTACCGGCCGCAGGGGGGGGGTGTGGCAACTAAAGAGGGAAGAGTTGTCATATGATATATTACAGACTACATTTATGTCTCACATGTCACTGGCCCTGGGCCCCTCGCATTTAAAGGTAATGCCAAAGCCGCCCCTGACCGGAAGACAGGCCATACTAAAGCCTATTAGATTCTAAAAGCAGGACCCAGAAATACACCCAGAAATACATCCAGAAATACACCCAGAAATACACCCAGAAATACATCCAGAAATACACCCAGAAATACATCCAGAAATACATCCAGAAATACACCCAGAAATACAACCAGAAATACACCCAGAAATACATCCAGAAATACACCCAGAAATAAGCACAAAAAAAAAGATATCTTGAATTATTTAAAACATAAAGAAAAGTAAATGTTTGATTCAACAAATAATCATAATGATTTTACTTACTTATCATGGACAAACCTTTACTGCCTGAAATAACATGTATTATTACACATACGCACGTAACCCTGATAGAGGTGTTTCATTACACAATATATGTGTATGCACGTAACCCTGACAGAGCTGTTTCATTACACATATATGTGTGTGCACGTAACTCTGATAGAGCTGTTTCATTACACATATATGTGTGTGCACGTAACTCTGATAGAGCTGTTTCATTACACATATATTTGTATGCACGTAACCCTGATAGAGCTGTTTCATTACACATATATGTGTAAGCACGTAACTCTGATAGAGCTTGTTTCATTACACATTGTATGTGTATGCACATGCTCTGGTGAAGTACTATTTCATTTTTTATATATGTGTGTACAAATAAGCCAGGGCCGTACTTATGAATAGATAATTAAGGTGATTACCTAGGGCTCCCACTGCCAAAATGGCCTCTTCGTTCAAATACAGGAGCCCCAAACATGCATAATTGATTAATAAAACTGCCTTGGTATAGTATATGACTATATGTTATGGTAGATTTCTGACCATCATTAGGGAAACGCGCTTTTTTTTTTCCTCCTGCCAACTTTACTTTCTAACTCTTTAAGTCCAGTTGTTATCATCTATTGACCTGAACTTCTGATCGTCTGCTATTACTGACTTATCCAACGTTATCGATCGTCTGCTATTACTGACTTATCGATGGTCTGAAAAAAATGGAGCTTTGATATTTTATTTCTCATGTTTACCACAGACGTGTCAGATAAACGATATGAGAAGAATGCCAGTAAATCTCACAGAGATAAAGGAGGGCAATACAGTGGCGGATCTTGTTATGTCGGTTGAAGCGACCCACTTGCTCTACTCTCGCCTCATGGAGATGGGGTTCAATCCGAACACATGAATTTGGGAACCCCCGTCGAATGGAGAAATGTTCTGTAATGATGATGAATAAATCACACCCGTAATTTTGAATGAATAGCTCATAATGTGGCGAAATGTTTAGCAAAGCGCACTTTGATTCGTATTTGTTAAATTTGTATCCGTCACATTGGAACACAGATTATACATTGCATCTAATCTGTGCATTGTAAGAACCCGAATAACCAAATATGTAGTAAATTCCGTGTTATTGGACGTAGATTTTATGATTGGTCGTCCAAAGAAAATCGTGGGCATATTCATTATTTGTTTTTGTTTTTGTTTTTAAATTAGCTTTAGCCTATGGACAATTTGTTGGATTAGAGGAGGTGTGGGGGGGGGTGAAATGTGATTTTTTAAAATAGATAATATAGATCAGCTCTGAAATGATTAGGGCCAGAAGTATTAGTCGAGAAATATGTATAATCTTAGATGCATCAGTTAGATGGTTAGAGACATCATCTCCTAGGTGACTTACTTAGACATCATAGAATTAAATAAATTTAAGAGTTGTTCGTTGATTGGATACGTGTTGTGTTATATATCATAGAATATGTTCGTTGATTTGATACGTGTTGTGTTATATATCATAGAATATGTTCGTTAATTTGATACGTGTTGTGTTATATATCATAGAATATGTTCCTTGATTTGATACGTGTTGTGTTATATAACATAGAATATGTTCGTTGATTCGATACGTGTTGCGTTATATATCATAGAATATGTTCGTTGATTCGATACGTGTTGTGTTATATATCATAGAATATGTTCGTTGATTCGATACGTGTTGTTGAGCCACGTTACTACCAGAAGACGCCCCTCCACCAACAAAACGTGTTGGTTACTTGTTGCCGCTCTTCTTCGCATATTTCTGCCATTAATTCCCCCCCCCCCCCACTACCAAAAGCGCACCTTTACAATACAAAATCCTATAGATCTTTTCCTATAGGGACTCCTGACATGTAAGAAGTGGCGAAGCGAGCTTAACTCGCGCCCGGGGCACAATACCTTTTTAGCGACATCCCCCCCCCATTCGAAAACCATATAATATTATATGTAAAATATACCATTTGGCGCCCCTCTGTTAGTAGCACTCGGGGCATGATGCCCCCCTTCCCTCCCCGCTACGCCACTGCATGTACGTTTTTTGACACCCCCCACCCCCAATAAAAGTATATGCCTTCGGTTCTGCGAGTCGTGTGGGCCCCATTAAAAAATGCACTCAGAAAACGCAGCATTGATATACTAAAGGGGGGGGGGGGGGGAAAGGGGAGGGGAGGGGCAAGCAGTTGCTCGGGTGAGCCCGCGCTTCAATGCGACCATTTCATAGGCTGTTATATATATTAGGGGACCGGGGGGGCTAAGACAAGGTGCATGTAGGGTGCCCCTATAGTATTAGATATTTTGTCTGTGACTTTTTATCGGAAAGAGATTGGGGGGGGGGCCTTAAGCTGTCTTCGCCTAACAAAAAAAAAACACAACGGCTCTGTATATACAAATCTAGATGTGTGTGTTTGTATATGTGTGTGTTTGTATATGTGTGTGTTTGTATATGTAGTCTTTTAAGTGTGTGTCATCCTCCTATTCCCTTCTTTATTTAACAAAACGGTAACTGCTTAATGTGTCTAATAATTTACCCCCCTTTTTGTGTAAAAAAAAAATAATGTAAACAGTCACGTGTGGAATATAGGTCAAGGTTGAGTCACGTGTTATAAAAAAAAAAAAGAGAAATTCTCCTGACTCCCTGGATATTTCGACTTTTTTTTTTTAATCTGGGAGGATGTGATATAGGTCAACAGTTGACCACCAATTCATACAGATGTTTATTTATTGTACAGACGAATACTAGTACTTGCAAAAAAATAATAGTTTAAGATGCAAATTAAACCAATCTATGTATAGATGAACATGAATGCTTTTTGCAAATCCAATTTACGCTAGTCAGCATTGTTACATAACTGGCGACCCACACGCTCATACATTATCTTTTCACACAAAAACATACACACATATACACTTGCTTTCTTCCTCTCTCACCTACCTTCTTCACACACAAACCATCCCTACCACACACACTCTCTTTCTCTCTCCTGCTCCCTCTTGATTCCCTCTCCCTCTCTTTTGCTCTCTTGCTCTCTCTCTCTCTCTCTCCTGTTCCCCCCCTCTCTCTCCTGCTCCATCTCCCTCTCTCTCTCCTGCTCCTCTCTCTCTCTCTCTCTCTCTCTCTCACACACACACACACACACAACTCATGCCATACCCGCATTTCACTAGTACTACATTACCAAAGTGTCATTACATAAAAATAAACAAAAAAAGATTCTCAAGAATTTCCTTCAACTTGACTTCTGTTTCTGATTGATTTCTGCGCCACGCGTGCATGTCAGTGCGCACATTACGTCGTGTCGACGTTTTCTCTCCAACTAGATATGAAACTTCTACTGACAGATATTTTTTGTAGGTGCATTAACTGTAACGTACTGATAAAGTAGTCAAAAGTCATCGACAGAATGGGACGGCGAGAGAAATTCTGAGCCCGAGAGCACAGAAGACGTGGGAGGGGGGGGGGGAGCTTGTGTACACATATCTGTATATGTAATATGTATCTCTTTTTTTTTAAAAGTGGATTGATGTTAGCTGTAAACAATATTTAAATTCAAAGTGACCAACATGTTATGGTCCACTGATCCACTCGTATCTTTACTTTAAAATACACATATTTAAAAACATAAACATACATATTTAAAACATAAATACACATATTTAAAACATAAATACACATATTTAAAACATAAATACACATATTTAAAACATACACATTTAAAAATTGTAATGACATTCAAACTTGTCTGACTTGATAAACTCACCTTCAGCCAGTAAGCCCCAGTTCAATTAACCATTTCACACCCCCCCCCGAGCCTCCACCCCTCCCCCTCCCTCCCAATATCATCAGGCCAGGTTAAACTTAATATTAAATAACAACAAGTAAAATGAATGACCTCGTATAGCTCTTATTGCCATCAGGCTGTCATCACAGTTTTAAGTAGCAAAATGTCATTGAAAGTCGGGTAGAACATGGTGTAGATTTCATTAAAACATGAAATTGATTTATAGTTATTAAATTTCAAAAAAAAATATTAATTTGATTAATTGTTTTTGTTAAATATATATTAAAATATGTAACAATAGATGTAGGGGATTATTTCCAAATATTTCTCTTAGCTGGTGCACATTAAAAAAAATAACGCTTTCAAATTACGTCTTGTAACAAATTACATAATGACAGAAATAATGAGAGTAATGAGCACTCGCACTGCCCACACGTCGCGTTCATCTTCAGGTCAAGAAAGTATATGTAACATTACCTGTGTTCTTCTTACATTCTTATCTTCAATACAAACACACACACACACATACACACACAAACATTTAGAAATGAGTTCAAAAGTATGTATAGCTCAGTGGCACAGACTCTAACACACACTGACACACACACACACACACACACACACACGCACACGCACACGCACGCGCACGCGCACGCGCACGCACACGCACACGCACACACACACACACACACAGAGTGAAATTGATAAACAACAACTGAACATTTTCTGTTTATATTTCCAGTACAGCGGTACACCATATAAAATAAATATTTGGATTCAATTAAAACGTCTTCTATGACAAAATGTGATACCAGATTGTGTTCTAGTTTGTTAATACGAAAATAAATCCTAACATGTGGGGAGCAGAGGCGTACCTAGGGTGGGGGGAGGGGGTCCAAATTCGAAAAGTCCCCCCCCGGACCCCCAAATCCCTAGGTTCGGCACTGGTGGGGAGGATGGGCCAGTTATTTAAATTTATGCCAAAACATGTTAATTAAGTGAATGTGTTTAATACTAAGCCATTTATCGTCCTTGAAAGTTACTATCAAAACTGATGTAACGGTTTTCTTTTAATTATGATAACTTGAACAATGATAATTGCTGCCAACAGAGTACAAATATATCATGACGACATCTAACACACACTATAACGCTATAACGCCTATTTAGTATTTTATTGTGGAGAAAAAAATACGTAGCATTCTGTTTCCTGGAATGATCTTTAATATAAACATTGGAGTAAAAATAAATCAATAGAACAATTTTGCTGTTGTTGTTTTTTTCAAAGTAGACTCTCAAAGAAATCAATATTTTGATTGGTTTATTTTAAATCCTGTCGTGCGGTGGATGCGTTGTATTTAAGGATGTTCATGGCAATAAAAGCGAAATGTTATTTTCTTTTACAGTATGTCATACATTTCTTTGTTATTTCTGTTCATATCGTATTCTATTCATGGCAATAAAGGCCGCATGCTCTTTTCTATCGCAGTATTTCGTATATTTCTTTGTTATCCATTCTGCACCTCATTATACACGGTTACAATACACGGTTACAACGCACACCGCATGATATGAAAACTACCACATCTCATTTTGCACGCACGCCAAGAAAAGCACTTTATGAGTAGGATATCTCAACAATTAAGGTATAAAGATTTCAGACTGTTATATTTCCTAAGCAATATCTACAGTATTCTACACTAACAGTATGCATTGAAAAGTCTGTTTCTCATAAATTTACTTTCTGCAAATATCTACATTAAAGCGTGTGTTTCTTGCAATGTTCATGACCTGCACGTATTAAAAATAAAAGCGTGTGTTTCCAGGGTCGTGCCATGCTAGGGTACACGGGGGGCGGGGGGGGGGCTACTGCATTAGGCGGCGTCGTAAAAGGGAGTGTGTGTGTGTGGGGGGGGTGGCATCAGCCCCAAAATCGAAGGTTATGTAAATTTAAAAAAAATGAGGAAAAGGGATGGGGGGAAACTTTGACAGATTTGCATCATTCTGAAAAAAAAAAAGCTATTGTACGTCCTTATATGTTGCTTACCAATTTATTTCCCTGCAACTATCAACATTCAAATTGTGTGTGGGTGTATTTCTTTTCAGTATGTTTCCTACACAAATCAACATGTTAACCTTTCCAATCACAGTAAGTATGTGACAGTTATTCCCTGAATGTGCTCACCTGTAATTGTTCTGTCACCAACAGCAGACGACTTGTCAGCTTTCATGCTGTTTTTTTTTTATTATATTACTGTTACAATACGTCATGTTAATTGTTTCGATAATTGTCGCGCCTAGCAAGTTTTTTTTTGTTGACCTGATGCTTGACCTAATTTTTTTTTGTTATCCCAGCAAGTTAACCTTTTCCCCCCTGCAGCAGATCGATTAACACGGCTGTGCCAGAACTAGACTAGAGATCAATGCAACAAGCTAACACATTACACAACCTCCATCTTACCATGACCTGCCACTCAAACTTCTCAAACCAAAAAAAAAATAGAAAATTTCACCATTATCAAGCATTGTGTTTATGTGGGCCAATCTTTTTTTCCTCCTTTATTTTTTGGCTTTACAAAAAAAAATTGAAAAAAAAAATCTGGCAAGGGCTTGACGTTTTAACAACCATTTGCTAAAAAAAAAAGAAAAAGGTCAAGTCGACCCTGCAATAGACCAAAAGGTTTATGGAGTATTGTCAAGAAATGTATGCAGGCCCGTTTCATGTAGGTAATCACTCACAAATCTGCTCTTATGGCTACCGCAAAGGCCCTCCCCCCCCAGTCCCAAAGGGCCTTCAATCCAGTACACACTCCTATCAATTTCTGATGCTCTGCGGCCTTGTCAAGCACGTGAGCGGAGGGCTCCCAAATTTCTTCCTGGGCGTCAAAAAAAAAGACTTAGTTAAGCTAGAGGGCGTCCTTAGCCTTGGGGAGACTCGCCGCCTCCAAAATTTATTTTGTTGAATTAAATTCCCACAACGAATGTGTAGCCTAAAAGGATGGGAGGGGCCCCGGGTGGTATGGGCCCCAAGTTGTGAGAGTTAGTTAGGGGGGGTGGCCCTAGACTTACTGGCTGCAGGGGCCTGCTGTCTGTAATGTTATATAGGTAATGGTCGTGTGCGCCCGAGAGTGTGTGTGTGTGTGTCAGTGCAGACGTCAGGTAATTAGGCGGAACTTTTTTTTAAATTCTATTTATAGCCATGACGAAATGGGGCATGTCGTATTTCGGTCAAGGCTGCATCCCGCTGGCCACCGACCAAACGGGTAATCGACACCGAATATAAAATGGATGAGCGATGAGGACACAGTGACGTCATCCGGTCCTCGTGGACATGATATATGACCAGATGATCTGTTTATTTTTTTATAAGTATATATGGGCAGCCGCCATGGCCGACAGCCAAAGAGAAAGTTCATCTCTCCAGTGTTTCTCAAACTGTTGTGTTTGTTTTTATTTTTAATAGCTTGTAGCTCAATTTATTATCTATAACTATACAGACTTTCTTAAATTACCACAAGCTTACCAGTGCTCGATTTAAGAAAAAAAAAAAGAGCCGAGGATGAAACAAAATTTTCTGCAGAGCCGGAGATAAATGTCTATGGTTTCATCCCCGGCAGGGATATATTAGCTAAAGCAGAGCCGGGGATGACAGGTCTCAGTGCCGGGGATGACAGGTCTCAGTGCCGGGGATATCCCCGGCGGTAAATAGAGCCCTGAAGCATACATACACATACTAACTTTTGTTTATGTTTTGTCTATGTAAATTACCACAAGCATACATACACATACTAACTTTTGTTTATGTTTTGTCTATGTAAATTACCACAAGCATACATACACATACTAACTTTTGTTTATGTTTTGTCTATGTAAATTACCACAAGCATACATACACATACTAACTTTTGTTTATGTTTTGTATATGTAAATTACCACAAGCATACATACACATACTAACTTTTGTTTATGTTTTGTATATGTAAATTACCACAAGCATACATACACATACTAACTTTTGTTTATGTTTTGTATATGTAAATTACCACAAGCATACATACACATACTAACTTTTGTTTATGTTTTGTATATGTAAATTACCACAAGCATACATACACAATACACATACTAACTTTTGTTTATGTTTTGTATATGTAAATTACCACAAGCATACATACACAATACACATACTAACTTTTGTTTATGTTTTGACTATGTAAATTTAAAAAGACTGTGTAAAGCTACGCGCTGATTAATAGTTCTATGGGCGAGTGTTGGTAGACGGATGGTAAAGCGTTCGACTGAGGGTCACTGGTTCGATCTTCGGTGATGACCGATTCAGGCCATGGCGTGGTGCCCCTATGGACATTGCACTAACGGCTATGGTGGGGATGAACGAAGGGCACCATAAAAACCAATCCCATTAGTGTTTCATGGGATCTAAGAGATTCCATCTCATCCTTTCAGGAGCTTCACACACAGGTGAGTGTCAAATCAACGGTGGGGCTACGATCCGTGGAGTGCAGTAGAAATGAGTGGACCCCCGTCAACAGAGAGGCAGATGAGAACGTTAACAAAAAAAATGGTTTACCAATATTTGTAAACTAAATGTAAATACATAGAAAATGAATTTAAGGGGCCCCGTCGGTAGCCCATGATACACTTAATCGCCGATCATATCGATCATATCGCAGTAGCTGATTTGTTAGGTCAACTTAGGTGCTGTGTCATTTAGTTCTAAAAGTTATGAAATATTTCAAACTTTTTTTTTCTTATTCTGCTCTAGCTAAGTTGACAATAGCACAATCATAACATATGAAATAAAAATCTATTGGAAGAATATAACAATAACAATGTGAACTTTAGTTTCCTTTGGCTTAATAAAAAAAAAGGAGACATTGAATTAAAATTTCGCTCCTTTGGTTTGAAACCTCACTTCAAGTATTATTGTAAGTCAAGTAGACATTTCTTTGTCTCAGTCCTTTGTTGAAAACCTTTGCAGAAGTGTTACAGTGTCACCTGACTTCTTAGGCCTTTGTTGGTTGGTTCTTTTTAACTGATGGCATTCCAACATAGTACACGTCATAGTGTCACGTGACTAAAGCGTGCTCAAATGTAGTATTTTTTTCCGATCTAACTGTTGATCGTTTGTTGTATTGTGATGTTTATTTATTTTTTTTTAAAGTTAAATTCTCAGTTTTAATAATCAGAATTTATATATATATATATATTTGAGAACCAGGTCCGTTTTGACAAGTGTAGGTTAGTTCCTTCTTCAAGAACATAAATAATTTTATACTAGTGCAATTGCATAGAGCTGTAACACACACACACACACACAACATCAACTTCTTTCATATTAACATTTTTTTTCTCTACAGCCTAATGGTGCCAATGGAGCCAAAGTTCTAAATGCCCTGGTCAGCCCATTGCCAAAAAAATCTCTCTGGGGAGAATACACAACAGAACATTCTCCCGGAAAGGGGAGACAAGTAGAGAAAGTATCTACATTCGATACAACTGGGGGTGGGGGTAAAAAAATTTTCTCAATTAGATTCCACCCCCCCCCACCACCCTTAAGACGTTAAGGTCGACAGCTCCCCATCCCGTGAATATATTTTTTTTAAACAATGGAGTAATGTAATTCTTATTAATATATATATATATATATATATATATATATATATATATATATATATATATATATATTTCAAATAGTGTCCCTGGCTTCACTGCTCTAATTGTTTATACAAACAACCCAGTCCCCTAACAGACGGGTATAACGGACAGCTCTCGTGGCGCGCGCCCGGGAACATCGACTTCTGAATGGCTCTGTATTTTCCCCCCTCTTGTTATCTTAGTGTTGTTTCAGTCCCAGGTCATATTTTAGTTTCAGTTTTTATTTCGTTTTTTCTGTAATAATTCTAGTTTTCGTCTAGTTTTAGTCTTGCTGCTAATTTTAGTTTTAGTTTTAGTTCTCGTTGACGAAAAGTCAACATTTTCGTTAACGAAGATTTTAGTTTTAGTTTTCGTGAACGAAAGCAACACTATATTTTAGTTTCAGTTTTTATTTCGTTTTATCTGTAATAATTTCAGTTTTCGTCTAGTTTTAGTCTTGCTGCTAATTTTAGTTTTAGTTTTAGTTCTCGTTGACGAAAAGTCAACATTTTCGTTAACGAAGATTTTAGTTTTAGTTTTCGTGAACGAAAGCAACACTATATTTTAGTTTCAGTTTTTATTTCGTTTTATCTGTAATAATTTCAGTTTTCGTCTAGTTTTAGTCTTGCTGCTAATTTTAGTTTTAGTTTTAGTTCTCGATGACGAAAAGTCAACATTTTCGTCAACGAAGGTTTTAGTTTTAGTTTTCGTCAACGAAAACAACACTATGTTATCTCTTTTAATGGGCCCAAAGTTTTCATCTGCGCCTGCTACTCCAACCAACCTTGAGTAGATCTATTTTAAATTTTAACTGGGAAAGAAACAAAGTGCTTTGCAGCAAAAACAAAATAAAAAGTCAAACTTGAGTCTTCAATGATCTCAAAGAAAACTAAACGCCACTGAATAATGAGCATAGACATACAAGACTTGTACATCTACGGTTGTGAATGTCATTTTGTTAATTGATTACACAGCCCAACAAAAAAAATTTTTTGCGAGTTGCCAAGAATGTTTGAATGAATTTATTTATAATTTATGAATTTATTCATGGGTGCTGATTTCAAAACTGCCACTGCTTTTGCTGAATTGGCTCTAGTTTCTGAGATATTGGACACCCTTGAAAATATGATTGTACCCTTTGTGTAAAACAAATGCAATAAGTTTGGTGTCTGTTGTTTAATTTAACTATACCAAGTTATAACTTTGTTTAGTTTTTTTTCTCTTTTATAGCTGCTTTCTACAGACATCATGAGTTCATCACGAAGATGCTGCAAACATAATCCGAATGTATTCTGTTATCTGTGGAGAATACATGATTGAAAAGCAAAGAAATATAATCGAATTTGTGCAGCAGGTGTATTTGGCTTATTTCGGTGAGAAGCTGGGAGACCAAGACAAGTCTTGGGCTCCCCATAAGGTCTGCAAAAACTGTGTGGAGAGCCTACGGCAGTGGACAAATGATGAGAAGAAAAGTCTAAGTTTCGGTGTACCAATGGTATGGCGAGAGCCGAAAGACCATTTTGGTGATTGCTAATTTTGTATTGTGAATGTTAAAGGCTTCAATCGCCACAAGAAATCTAAGTGAGATTATCCTGATCTTGAATCTGCAAGGAGACCAATTCCACATAGCAGTGAAGTTCCTATACCAGTGTTTAGTGGATTATTAGAGCTTTCACCATCAGACTCTGACGAGGGGCAAGATCTGGAGTTTTTGGCAGGTGAAAAAAGTGGAAGCGATTATGAAGGAAGTTCTTCAACACCTCAACCATTTAGTCAAGAAGAACTCATTGACCTGATACGATACCTAAATATGCCCAAGCAAACATCTGAGCTTTTAGCGTCCAGGCTCAATGAAAGAAATTTTATCAAACAAGAATTTTAAACATTTCTTATAAAAAAAGAGAAGAGTTTCTTCTTCCATATTTCAGCCAAGAGGAAGATCTTGTTTACTGTAATGACATCCTTGGATTTCTGCTCCAAATGGGACTACAAGACTACCATTCCGAAGACTGGCGTCTTTTTATAGACAGTTCCATCAGAAGCTTGAAATGTGTTCTGATACACAATGGTAACCGTTACGCATCTATTGCTCACTAACAACACCTAAAGAAGAGTATGAGAATATCAAAACAGTATTGCAGAAAGTCTGTTATTATGAGCATCAGTGGTCAATTTGTGTTGATCTAAAAATGGTAAACTTCTTGCTTGGGTAGCAGTCAGGATACACAAAATACCCGTGCTTCACGTGCCTTTGGGATAGCAGGGCAAGGCAAGATCATTGGACAAGAGTGACATGGCCTGCAAGGGAAACCATGATTGTAGGTAAAGAAAATATCATCAACAAGCCACTGGTTGACAAAATAAGATCATTCTCCCACCGCTTCATATCAAATTAGGTTTAATGAAACAATTTGTTAAGGCTTTGGGATTTTTGACGGTCCTCAGATTCGAAAACTCATCAACGATCAAAATTTTATAGATTTCACGGATCACCTTGAAGTTCATTTAAATGACAGATCATCCCAACCTCGTCATGCTTTACTTAACAGTTCATTTAAATGACAGATCCTCCAAACCCCGTCATGCTTTACCTAACAGTTCATTTAAATGACAGATCCTCCAAACCCCGTCATGCTTTACTCAACAGTTCATTTAAATGACAGATCCTCCAAACCCAGGCATGCTTTACTCAACAGTTCATTTAAATGACAGATCCTCCAAACCCCGTCATGCTTTACTTAACAGTTCATTTAAATGACAGATCCTCCAAACCCCGTCATGCTTTACCTAACAGTTCATTTAAATGACAGATCCTCCAAACCCCGTCATGCTTTACTCAACAGTTCATTTAAATGACAGATCCTCCAAACCCAGGCATGCTTTACTCAACAGTTCATTTAAATGACAGATCCTCCAAACCCCGTCATGCTTTACTTAACAGTTCATTTAAATGACAGATCCTCCAAACCCAGGCATGCTTTACTCAACAGTTCATTTAAATGACAGATCCTCCAAACCCCGTCATGCTTTACTTAACAGTTCATTTAAATGACAGATCATCCCAACCCCGTCATGCTTTACTTAACAGTTCATTTAAATGACAGATCCTCCAAACCCCGTCATGCTTTACTTAACAGTTCATTTAAATGATAGATCCTCCAAACCCCGTCATGCTTTACTTAACAGATCATTTTAATGACAGATACTCCCAACCCCGTCATGCTCTACTTAACAGTTCATTTAAAAAAAAAAATCGCAAGACTGACTGCCGCAATGCATCATGGATGAAAGATTTGAAGTGAAGCGATAACATGGACCATGTAGCCTCTGTACAACCTGTTTCATCGGGCAGGAATTGATTCCCTGCTTCTCTTTACCCCTTCAATCCCTTCCCCCTCCCCCACACACACACACACCTCCATCTGTATTGCCGAGTCACGGCTCTGCCATTGACCGATACGATGACAACAGCATGGTTGATTTTTCTAGTCTGTAGATCAACTACTGTATCCTGGATGCTTGCTCCCTCTTCTCTCTCTCCCCGCCCCCCCCCCCATCCTCACAGCCACACTCATTTTTTGCTGACTTGACAACAAAAATCAACACACACACACACACACACACACACACACACACACACACTCAAAATCTGTTTCGTTGTACTTTTTTAAATATCATGCAATCATGCGGGTGGCATGGAACTACAGAGACCCCACCCCACTGAATATACCCCGTGTATGGGACTGTAGATGTTCTATTCCATTAACATAACAATATAAATGATTTCTAATGCTTTGTTTAGCGAATGAGTAGAATGTTTTATTTAAAATATATTGTCATTATTCTGCGTAACACAAAAGTCTATTGTTTTAGCTTTTTGTTTTTTTTTAGAGGCTATTTATTTTCTATTCTATTATAACATACATCATAGAAATACGTCATGAACATACGTCATTCGTTGTGTCTATGGGACATGCGGTGTCAGCAATTCAAATATATGTGTATACTTGTATGTATGTATGTGCACATGTGTATGTATATGTATGCGTATGTATATGTATGTGTATATGTATGTGTATGTATGTGTGTGTATATGTTTGTATGTATGTGTATGTATGTGTATGTATGTGTATGTATGTGTGTGTATGTGTGTGTATGTGTATGTATGTGTGTGTGTGTGTGTGTATGTGTATGTATGTGTATGTATGTGTATGTATATGTATGTATGTTTCTGTATTGAGTTTTACAATTAGACTTGTTGCTTTGTCTTTTTTTTTCCTGCACAGGTGGAGTCGAAGTTTTCTTTCTCACTCACAGACATAGCCCCACCCCCTAGTGCAGGGTTCACGTATAAGCTAAACCAGCTATAGCTTAGGGCAACCACTTTCTTGGGGGGGGGGGGGGGGCCACCAAACAACTGTCCAAGTGAGCGATTGTCATGTATAACTTTAAATATTTGGTACTGACATCTAACATCTGGACTTATAATAAAGGGCCGCATGTCTTAAATAGCTTAGGGCCTTATTATCAAGTCTAGATCCGGCCCTGCTCCTCCCCCCCCCCATACATACACCTCCTTTCCCCCGTCCACAATCTGTTTGATAAAAGGCCGTTTACAATAAAGTATGTCCTTAAATCTTGTCAATTCTCGGGGCAGGGCAGGCGTAGTTTAGACATCATCTGTTTCTGTAACAGCGGTATATTAAGGGCCCAGTCGACTAAACCCTCTCCCCCCCCCCAAACGAATGTGTTGACAGTCAATCGCTCCACACCACACAGACATCCATCTTTTCGGCAAGCTGACATTATTTAATATCTTAATTTTGCATCGGAGTTTTCGGTTTAATGGAAATGCAGACAATTTAATGTCAACTTAATGTGGAATAATTAGAGGAAAAAAAAATAGTCATCGATCAATTAATATCATTTCAAAGTAAAATTTGGAGTTAAACAGTTCATCTGGATGTAACGATGGCACGTAAGCAATCTGGATAATTTTATCCACATCCAGGGCTCGATTTACCGCCGGTGATGCCGTGGATATCCCCGGCAAGGAGAACTGTCATCCCCGGCTTAGATTTAGCTAATATATCTCTGCCGGGGATGAAACCATAGAAATTTATCCCCGGCTCTGCAGAATATTTTTTTTTCATCACCGGCACTGGTTTTTTCTTAAATCGAGCACTGTCCACATCTAGATATTTTATTTAGAAATATTGATAGAACTGTTGAGCACATTTCCAAAATATTTCTAAGTAAATATTTATAATTTTTTTAAATGAAAAAAAAATCTATTTTGTGCAGCCTTGCACGTGAGTTGCGCCAGTCTATACATTAATTCCCTGAGTCTTATCTCTGTAGCAGCACACATCTAACTTCGTCAGTCCACACAACAACAACACATCTCTGCAGTGGCGTAGCAAGCTTAACTCGGGCCCGGGGCACAATACCTGTTTAGCGCCCACCTCCCATTCGAAAACAATATAATATTATATGTTTTGCGGACCATTGGGCCATGGATATCTAGATATAAGTTATATATTATATATTATAACACCAGGATAGACAACCAAACAAAATTTCATTCTAGCCGTGTACGGTTTAGGCTGACGCAAGGATTAAAGCCCAACAGACGGCATACAATAAAATGTGACTTTTTATGTCTAGTATAATATTTTTATTTAAAAAATGCTTTCTAAATACTTTCTACTAAAAAATAATTGTCAATTTTTATTTTAACAACAATTTCTCGTAAATAAAACAACGCTATCAGGTGACCCACCGAACGCCATTTTGATTTGTTTACGTTTTGTCAGTCAATTTGACTACACTAAAATGGACTCAGATTCTGATTATTTAGAGGAAAATAAACTTTATTCAATTACAAAGATGAAACTTAGGAGCTCATTACTTCTTCAGATGACTTTGAAGCTGAAAATATTAGTTTTAATTCAAGTTTTCAACACTTCCAAACTCACATGTGTAAGTATTGAACCAACATGCTTTGACTTTGTCTTAATGATCGTTATGTTTATTTATTTATTCATTTATTTATTCTTTAGAACTTAAAATGTGGGAATAGTTATAAAATAAGAGAAAAGTATAAAGATTTATATTTTATTATATAAAGGTTTATGTATAAATATTATTTATTTAGTTCTCTACCGCTAGAATTACTGTTACTGTTTTATTTTTGTGTTATTGCCAATCAGCAGATTTTCGTAAACACAAAAAAAAAAAACTGAAGTTTACATAATATTTACATATCTGTATTGATGATATTTTGTTTTCATCATTATAAAATAATTAATTGTAGCTCGATAAATAAGCTGAATTTTTTTTTTATTTATGGTTTTCTTTACATATTTTTTTTATCCCCCAGATCATATGGCATGATGATATGAATGAATTGAATGACACATTACCAGAACCACCAAAGAATTTTCTATCTGAGAGGGATCCAGGCATTCAACAACTCGGAGGAGCTAAAACAAGGGAAGACATTAGGAAATTCTGCAATGCAGTGGCATTTTTAAAACTTTATTTTACTTTGGACTTAGTAATTCATATTTGTGACTAATAATAGCAATGCCAGACATTATGGACCTACAAAACCTTGTGTTTACCAAGGCTGGTTTGATCTTACACCAGATGAATTCTATAGATTCTGTGGACTTATCATGTATGCTGGACTTGTTCAAGCACAGAACATTGACCGCTTCTGGTCTTCTAAATCATTATATAATGGACTTTGGGCCAGAGCTTTTATGTTTCGTGATAGATTAAAATCTATAATGAGCTTTCTAAAGGTGTCTAATCCTCAAACTGAAGACAAAACCAACAAGTTATGTAAAGTACATTTTTTCTTTAACTTTATTAGATTGTAATGTATAAAATTGTTTCAGCCTTACCAAGATATATCAATAGATTAAAGAATGATAAGAAATAAAGGTAGATATATTTTTAGGCAGTACATAAGGGATAAGCCGACTAAGTGGTGAATGAAGCTATGGGTATTAGCTGATTCTCTTTCTAGGTATACTTATGATTTTCATTTATATTTAGGTAAACAGGATAATGGGCATTTTGGATTGGCATATGGGGTGGTAATGAAATTAATTAAATCTTTAGCTAAAGAGGGGTATAAATTATTAGTCGATAATTTTTATACTACTATACAATTATCTAAAGATCTATGGAATTTAGGGGTAGGAGCATGTGGAACTATTCTTAGGACATGTAAAGGTATTCCCCAATCTTTGAAAAATATAAAAGACTGAAAAAAAATCTAAAAGAGGGGATATGAGATGAGTTAGAAAGGGAGTTATTGACAGTACGATGGAGGGACAATAAAACTGTTTCGGTTATGTCCACTATGCATAATGCAAATGGATTTGGAACATTTAAATGACAGACTAAGTAAATGGGAAATTTTAGGAACTTACTGTTGACCAACCAACCATAATACAGGATTACAATAAATATATGGGGGGTGTAGATAAGAGTGACCAGTTGATAAATAAATATAATGTTCTATGAAAAATTATCATAAGCTGGTATAATAGTTACACTAATCTTGTAAAATATTTTTAGCAAAGTTATAAAACATACTGAAATTGAGCTTTGTTGTTATCAATAGACATTAGAATGTTAGTTTTTATAACTTAGATTTATATTTTTGAATTTTTCTTGTTGCATGGTCAATGTTGATCCCAGCAGATTTTTGGTCCTTTTTCTGTTAAAACACATCATTTTTAGAAATTTTTAAATATCTTTGTATCTGATTATAATGTCTTCAAAAATATCCTACACACAGAGAATTGAATGTAGTTTAATAAAAAGTAACTTATATTGAAATGAATCATAATGAATTTTTTTTTCTTCTTTGTGTTTGTGGATTGTTTAATTAATTAATTTTTTTTTCTGAATATAATGTCTTCAAAAATATCCTACACACAGAGAATTGAATGTAGTTTAATAAAAAGTAACTTTTATTGAAATGAATCATAATGAATTTTTTTTTCTTCTTTGTGTTTGTGAATTGTTTAATTTATTTATTTTTGTTTATTTTTTTCATCTAAACTTTTTAAAAATAATAAAATACTTGCATAATAATATCACTTTAAAACATATATTGTTAAAAAGCCCTTTCAATTTACTACATTTTCATATATATACTATAATAACATAATTTTTAAAATAAAAGCTTTAGAGAAATATTAGTCGATAAAAATTTTAAAGACATTGACGAATTTAGATTGAAAAAGCTGGATGCACACCTTCTCTACTTGCCTACTAAATTGGAAAGTTTTCAATTCATTGAAAAGATCAGCAAGTAGTCTGAAACTATTTCTCGGACAAACAAATAAAAAAAAATTGTTTAAATTGTTGATAGAGTAACAATTGATGAGTCATTGCTGATTGAAGAAATTATTTTTTTATTTCAATCATAATTTAAAAGAACTTATTTATGTTAAATTTTTTTAATTGTTCGTCTAAAAACTATGTTAAGCAATTGAATGAGACCGTTCATGAAAAACCAATGAAAAAACGAAAAATATTTAAATTGACAAAATAAAGATTTTAAATTAAAAAATTTGTTATTAAAAGTTTTCAAACTTAAATTGCGTTTGTGTTTATTTCATAAAAACATAAGTACCAAATATACAAAACTGCTATTAAACATGAAGACTAACGCTAAACACTTGATTGTGTGTCAGCCTAAACCGTATTTTTTTAAAATATTGGTTGTCCTTCCTGATGCTATATCTAGATTTCCATGATTGGGCGCACCTTTGAGAGTAGCGCCCGGTGCATGATGCCCCCCTTGCCCCACCCCCTCACTACGCCACTGCATCACTGATGGATCAACCAGCCAATTAAACACCTCAATGAGTCACTTAATCAAAGGGACATTACTTTCGTGCAGTGATTCAACAATAGCAAATGTCTGATGTAGACACCAACACAACACGAACATGGAGTCATTTATCTAAACCTCATAAAATCATTTGCCAAAAAAAAAACAGGCCTTTTTGTGGTCATTAAAAACTATGCATGTGTTATATTAGGTCCGAAGGTGAAAAATAAAACAATCATAACTTATTGGTCAGTTTACAATCATAACTTATTGGTCAGTTTACAATCATAACTTATTGGTCAGTTTACAATCATAACTTATTGGTCAGTTTACAATCATAACTTATTGGTCAGTTTACAATCATAACTTATTGGTCAGTTTACAATCATAACTTATTTAATAGTCAGTTGACATACTACATCCACTCTGTGACCAATTTCCCACACAGCTAGGATTTCTTTCCCGGGATAGCGGGATCAAGGCTGAATATTTAAGTTCATGTAACACTAACCGGGAAATTTCTTTATCCCGGGATATCCCGGATATTAGATCATTTCAAAACTTAGCTCGTTGTTGACGAAATTTAAAAAAAAATATTTTTTTACTATAGTTTGATCTCTTGCAAAAATGTAATTTGTCTCTATCGATATATAGCTGTGAACAACAGCAACAAAACCTTGTTCATCAGCTGACCGGATGTTCGTATAGCAGGTGTGATGTATTCTTTGATGTAGATTAGTTTAAGTTGATAAGTTAACTTCTAAGTATATAAACAAGGGGCTTTAAAAGCAAAAGGTTTTCTTTCATGTGCGTCATGAATTTATTTTTTCATTACTGGCTGTAAGAAAAACTGGCCAACACTGGGGATACATCGCTCTAAAACTGGCCAACACTGTGGATACATCGCTCTAAAACTGGCCAACACTGTGGATGCATCGCTCTAAAACTGGCCAACACTGTGGATACATCGCTCTAAAACTGGCCTGCACTGTGGATACATCGCTCTAAAACTGGCCAACACTGTGGATACATCGCTCTAAAACTGGCCAACACTGTGGATACATCGCTCTAAAACTGGCCAACACTGTGGATGCATCGCTCTAAAACTGGCCAACACTGTGGATGCATCGCTCTAAAACTGGCCAACACTGTGGATGCATCGCTCTAAAACTGGCCAACACTGTGGATACATCGCTCTAAAACTGGCCAACACTGTGGATACATCGCTCTAAAACTGGCCAACACTGTGGATACATCGCTCTAAAACTGGCCAACAATGTGGATACATCGCTCTAAAACTGGCCAACACAGTGGATACATTGCTATTAAACTGGCCAACACTGTGGATACATCGCTCTAAAACTGGCCAACACAGTGGATACATCGCTCTTATACTGGCCAACACAGTGGATACCTCGCTCTTAAACTGGCCAACACAGTGGATACATCGCTCTAAAACTGGCCAACACTGTCGATAGATCGCTCTAAAACTAAACCTAGAACAAATTTCTGTTGTTTTTTTCAAAGGTAATATGAAACATTCTGAGTGCCAGATTTTTACACTCCATGTAAAATCAAAAACATGCTCGCGCATTTTGACACTGTTGAAACATAAATATTTAGTCTTATACATTTGCTTGTATTGATTAGAGTGGAAAAAGGCATTCTCAGCGGTATTTTCTATTGATGTCTGTTAGCTGATTTAAATTTAGCACCAATACATCCGATTTGTCTGAATACAAAAAAAACTGCGCCTTTTTGTTAAAGTATTTCCAGCCCTGAACGAATAATTTCATGTTTAAAATACAAACACTATTTCACCCATTATAGGGATGGTATATACTCCGGAAAGTGAGAAATCCTACATACTACACATCCTTTACACAGCCAGTGCCCATACTACACATGAGTTATGTAAGCCAGTTCCCATACTACACACCACTCATACAAGCCAGTTCCCATACAACACATCACTTATGTAAGCCAGTTCCCATACAACACATCACTTATGTAAGCCAGTTCCCATACAACACATCACTTATGTAAGCCAGTTCCCATACTACACACCCCGTATGTAAGCCAGTTCCCATACTACACACCCACTCTGTAAAAACAACTGAGATGTTATGGTAGTTAGTGAATTTGAGCTTTTGACGCGAGGCCGTTCTTAGGCATTTGGTAGCCTATGTGACGTATGTGTTGAGCCCTGTTATCAGTGTTAGATTGGATAGATATTAGTACACCTTTGGTGGGTCACGTGACAGTAGGGGGTATAGACAGTCACCTAGTTTACCTGTACATATAAACGAATCTGCCTGATATTTACAACACGTTTCGGGCTCACTTATCAAAGGTGTAAAGACAAAATAAAAATGTAACTCAACTGGAACTTTGTCCCAGAGCAGGCTAGGATAGTAAATGGACGTAACTGGGCGTTCAATAGGGCCCATGAGTAGACGTAACTGGGCGTTCAATGATGTGTGAGGCTCCACCCCCCTCCCCTCTTTCCTCCAGTTGCGAACCGACTGACACAGTGATCTATTGACATAGTTCCATCACCTCCTCGGAAGCCGCTAATGATATTGTTGATACATTCGTCAGACACAAAGGCAGCAGTTTACATTTTTGGGTTTATTATTTTGTGTGTCTTATCTAAGCATACGGATAAGACTGCTAAACGTGAATCGCTAATGTGTTTTAAATGTGACGTAGTTTTAATGACTAACTTATGTAAGGAATTTTTTTTATTTTTTTACATTTATATATATATATATATATATATATATATATATATATATATAGAGAGAGAGAGAGAGAGAGAGAGAGAGAGAGAGAGAATCACAGTTTAGCACTTTGTAAACTTTGACCGAAATAAAATAATTAACTCGATTCTATTATCTTTAAAAATAAAACACGAGTGAGCCACGATATATTGCTGACGTGTTTGTGTCGCAATAAGATTTTCTTTAACGTGTTGATTCACAATCAGGGGGAGGCTGATTTAAAGGTGGCCACATAAGGCGAGGGCCCGGGGGCCCACCTTTTTAGCGGCCTCGCTAATCATATTATTTACTATGTCTTTTTTTTCTGACGATACCAAGTTGTCTGTGTATATGTTGTGTTTGAATGTGCAATGCTATGAACATCAAGTTGTGTTTGTATGTGTAGCCCTATGAACATCTAATTGTGTCTGTATGTGCGACTCTATAAACATCAAGTTGTAATTGTATGTGTAACCCTATGAATTATCAAGTTGTGTTTATATGTGTAACTCTATAAACATCAAGTTGTGTTTATATGTGTAACTCTATAAACATCAAGTTGTGTTTATATGTGCGACTCTATAAACATCAAGTTGTGTTTGTATGTGTAACTCTATGAACATCATGTTGTGTTTGTATGTGTTGTGTTTGTATGTGTAACTCTATAAACATCAAACTGTGTTTGTATGTGCAATTCTATGAACATCAAATTGTGTTTGTATGTGCAATTCTATGAACATCAAATTGTGTTTGTATGTGCAATTCTATGAACATCAAATTGTGTTTGTATGTGCAATTCTATGAACATCAAATTGTGTTTGTATGTGCAATTCTATGAACATCAAATTGTGTTTGTATGTGCAATTCTATGAACATCAAATTGTGTTTGTATGTGCAATTCTATGAACATCAAATTGTGTTTGTATGTGCAATTCTATGAACACGGATAGTTCACATCTTTCTTTGTATCCCCACCAACCATTTTTCCCCCTCTGTTTTAAAGGGCCTAATATATGTCCAGGGCCTGAACCGACCTTTATCCATCTCTGACAGTCAGATCTACTAACTATGTATCTTCTATCCTTTATTTTGTACCCATGGTGGTAAGAAGAAATGCAAGAGTACTTCAAACTACTAGTACATTGTTTAGTCAAATTGTCAAGTCCAGTGAAGTCCTGGGGCAATGTAACCAAACTACAACCATTACATAACATTCAATAAATAAATTATACCG
This sequence comes from Bulinus truncatus, assembly GCA_021962125.1. NCBI lineage: Eukaryota > Metazoa > Mollusca > Gastropoda > Planorbidae > Bulinus > Bulinus truncatus. Next base: position 6,567,012 of record JAGDYQ010000031.1, on the reverse strand, counting down.
AGCGTCCATACCACTGTTTCTGGCTCCTACATGGCCAGTCTCATCACTGTTTCTGGCTCCTACATGGCCAGTCTCACCACTGTTTCTGGCTCCTACATGGCCAGTCTCACCACTGTTTCTGGCTCCTACATGGCCATTCTCACTACTGTTTCTGGCTCCTACATGGCCATTCTCACCACTGTTTCTGGCTCCTACATTGCCAGTCTCACTACTGTTTCTGGCTCCTACATGGCCATTCTCACCACTGTTTCTGGCTCCTACATGGCCAGTCTCACCACTGTTTCTGGCTCCTACATGACCAGTCTCACCACTGTTTCTGGCTCCTACATGGCCAGTCTCACCACTGTTTCTGGCTCCTACATGGCCAGTCTCACCACTGTTTCTGGCTCCTACATGGCCAGTCTCACCACTGTTTCTGGCTCCTACATGGCCAGTCTCACCACTGTTTCTGGCTCCTACATGGCCAGTCTCACCACTGTTTCTGGCTCCTACATGGCCAGTCTCACCACTGTTTCTGGCTCCTACATGGCCAGTCTCATTACTGCTAGTCAGAGGATTTTATGGGCCAGCACGTCCCCTGGATAAAACTGTAGAATCAATAAATAAATGAGACAGGTGGGGTCTGATGGACGGCTCACCAGGTGTAAATGGGCCCAGTACACGTCATAATCATGCCCCCAACAAGGAGAGTTTCATGGTTCTGTGAACTTGACTTCCTGTTTTTTACTCTATGATTGCGCAAAAGTAATTAATTCCTTTTTTTTTTCGTTTTTTGACCTGTCTACAAAAAAAAAAAAATTATAAAAAATAATTCGTATTTTGAAAGATGTACTTTTTTATTTCTTGAATTTTAATTACCTTTCATTAAAAATTGTGACAGTCACGGTCATTCAAGATTGTGACAATCACGGTCAATCAACATTGTGACAGTCACTGGAATTCAACATTGTGACATTCACGGCCATTCAACATTGTGAAAGACACGGCCATTCAACATTGTGACAGACACGGCCATTCAACATTGTGACAGACACGGTCATTCAACATTGTGACAGACACGACCATTCAACATTGTGACAGTCTCGGTCATTCAACATTGTGACAGTCACGGTCATTCAACATTGTGACAGTCACGGTCATTCAACATTGTGACAGACACGGCCATTCAACATTGTGACAGACACGGCCATTCAACATTGTGACAGACAGGGCCATTCAACATTGTGACAGACACGGTCATTCAACATTGTGACAGACACGGCCATTCAACATTGTGACAGACACGGTCATTCAACATTGTGACAGACACGGTCATTCAACATTGTGACAGTCACGGTCATTCAACATTGTGACAGACACGGCCATTCAACATTGTGACAGATACGGCCAATTAACATTGTGACAGACACGGTCATTCAACATTGTGACAGTCACGGTCATTCAACATTGTGACAGGCAAGGCCATTCAACATTGTGACAGACACGGCCATTCAACATTGTGACAGACACGGTCATTCAACATTGTGACAGACACGGTCATTCAACATTGTGACAGTCACGGCCATTCTACATCAAATAGGAAATTAACAAAAAGAATAATTTATGTCGAAAGTATGAAAAGGAGGAGTGTGGTACGTCGAGCCTGTCGTTACACCCTGCCCCTCCCTGCCCCTCCCTGCCTTCCTCCCTCATCATCTACCCCACTAAACTCAAAACCAGACATAAAAAAATAATTACGTCAGCAAATTTGGACACAATCCAATTCCCCCCCCCCCCTCCTTTTGGATCTTGTGTTTCAGGTATAAATTTTTTAATAGGTTGGGGATACGCACGTGATCTAACAGCCCACAACCATTGGCTGTGCTGTGGAGAAGCGGCAATTCTGGCGGTATCACTTCGACCACTTGTTGAATAGAGTCACTGGTCGATCTTACCCGTCTGCAGTACAATGACCCTCTGGTTCTCGTGACCTTCTCTGTGTCTGATAGCAGTTTACATTTTTTTTCCCACTACAGTCCTAAAAGAAAGAAAAAAAAAACTTCCAAAATCTAGGTCCTGTCACTAAGTACTTTTCAGATTAACTTTTTTTAAAAAAAAAAAACGGAATTCTCGTCAGGATGTGGGTCAAATAGTTCTAATTTATTGACTTTAAAAAATGAAGGAGAAGAAAGCAAATGATAGAAAATACTAACATGATTATTTAAAACATTTTTTTTTTATTTTTTTTTTTTACTTTTTTTTTTAAAAAAGGGAATGACTATTTTGGCTAACGCATACCAAGATTGAGCCTTATCTAGAAATAACTCAAGATAAACATGTTGAGATTTAACTACGATCATCTGCACCAATAAAATAATTAACCGAGTCATTTTCCAAGTTAAAAACATGGCGGGCGGGGTGGAAAAAAACTGGCTACTAAGGTGTTCCTTACAATATTTGAAATCATTAAAATAGATTCATAAACCTTTGATAACACTACTTCCAGTTCCACTCTCTCTCTCTCTCTCTCACTCTCTCTCTCTCTCTCTCTCTCTCTCTTCTCTCTCTTCTCTCTCTCACTTTCTCTCTCTCTGTCTCTCTCTCCTCTCTCTCTCTTCTATCTCTCTCCTCTCTCTCTTCTCTCTCTCTCTCTCTCTCTCTTCTATCTCTCTCTCTTCTCTCTCTCTCACTTTCTCTGTCTCTCTTCTCTCTCTCTCTGTCTCTCTCTCTTCTCTCTCTCTCTCTCTCTCTCTGTGCTATCTCTCTCCTCTCTCTCTCTTCTCTCTCTCACTTTCTCTCTCTGTCTCTCTTCTCTCTCTCTCTCTCCTCTCTCTCTCTCTCTCTCTCTCTGTCTCTCTTCTCTCTCTTTCTTCTCTCTCTCTTCTCTCTCTTCTCTCTCTCTCACTTTCTCTCTCTCTGTCTCTTTCCTCTCTCTCTCTCCACTCTCTCTCTCTTCTCTCTCTCTTCTCTCTCTCACTTTCTCTCTCTCTGTCTCTCTTCTCTCTCTCTCTCTCTCTCTCTCTCTCTCTTCTCTCTCTCTTCTCTCTCTCTCTCTCTCTCCCCTCCCTTCAATTTCTAACTAAACTTCGTCAAGAAATGTGGGGGCTCCTTTTCGTATTTTGGCATACTTTATCATGTGACATTTATGGACTCTGGGCTACAGTGAGTGCCTACTGTGACACTTTCCTTTGACCCTCGCAAAAGACTATCGGCCCCCTACGCACTGCCTATTGCTAGCGCCGGCCTCTATTTCAGACAGAATAACGTTTTAATTTAAAATGCAGCTGAACAACGTGGTCCGTGAAATTCTCTATGAGGTTGTGTTATTGTTAAGTGTCAGATATTTATTTAGAAAACAATAAACATAAACAAAGCAACAATAAGTGACTAAGATGAAAGTCGTTAACAATTGGATTTATATATAATGCAATATTTGTTTATAATGCAATATTTGTATATAATGCAATATTTGTTTATAATGCAATATAAAGTAAATATTGTAAGGCAATAGCAACCTAAAACAGCATTGAGTCATCCTATAAAAATGCAGTGGGGGGGGGGGGGAGGGAGGAGTGCTTAGACAGTCAATTAGTTTGTCTATATCCATGAGAATGGTTATGATAAAGTGTTTTTTTCCCTGTACTTCTCGTAGACAGCCCAAATAAACCCAGCAGTCTGTTAGGAATACAAGTGACAATAAATGTAATAAACCCAGCAGTCTGTTAGGAATATAAGTGACAATAAATGTAATAAACCCAGAAGTCTGTTAGGAATACAAGTGACAATAAATGTAATAAACCCAGAAGTCTGCTAGGAATACAAGTGACAATAAATGTAATAAACACAGAAGTCTGTTAGTAATACAAGTTTCATTGAATGTAATAAACCCAGAAGTCTGCTAGCAATACACGTTTCATTGAATGCAATAAACACAGAAGTATGTTGGTAATGTTAGTCTCATTATATTTAATAAACCCAGATGTCTGTTAGTGATACAAGTTTCATTGAATGCAATAAACACAGAAGTGTGTTGGTAATGTTAGTTTCATTATATTTACTAAACCCAGATGTCTGTTAGTAATTAGGGAGTAACCGATATGCCTTTCTACCGATAGTCCGATACCGATATTTTCCCCCAGCATTTTTACCGATACCGATTCCGATACCGATATTTACTTTTTAGGGGCTGTCCATTATTTATATCAACAAATTTTTGGCGATTTTTACCCCCCCCTCCCCCCTGTCAACAACTTGTCAAACTTCCAGAGACCCCCCCCTATAAAATTACGTCAACATTTGATTACCCCCCCCCCCTAAAAAGGTGGCTTCCAAAATGTTTATGTGGCAAAATTAGTAGGAATATAGTTATTTTAATTAAAATACTGAATGTTATGCGAGTGAGTAACACAGAACTACAAACGCTGCTTAATTTTCCTATTTATTAAGTAATTATATTAAATTTTAAAAAGTAACATTGTTGACGTCAACTTTTCTTGACCTCCCCCCCCCCGTCAACATTTGTCAAAAATTTTCTGACCCCCCCCTCCCCCCTATTTTGTTGACGTAATTAATGGACAGCCCCTTAAGCAACAAAAATGCCAAACACGTGTTATTCTCGTGGTGTATGACGTATTTCAACCCATGTTCACATAATTTGTAACACTTCGCCCACGCGTGTCTTGTTCCCCCCCTTCAGATACCGATATTTTTTTTAATCAACAACAATGCCAAACACGTGTCTTTCTCGTGCTACAGCTAATGACGTATGTCAACCCATGCTTACCCCTTCCCTGTCGTATTTCGTGACACTTCGCCCACACGTAAGTCTTGGCCCCCCCCCCCCCCCCCAACTTCCCATCCCAACAAAAAATGCACACAGATGTTCACTAATTGTATCATTCAAGGTCATACATTAGAATTAAGAAATGCCAATCCTATTGTTTCAAGGTCATATCTCTGATGTAGACGTGACAATTTCTGTGTACGGGTTTTTTTTTCCTTTTTTTTTTAAATCTTGTCTGATCTGGTTATAGAATTGGGTTATTTACTGATTTTTTTTTTATGCAACTCAGTTGTGAAAAAAAAAAACAATGTATCGGCAGCCAAAAAACGGCCGGTCCGACAGTTAACCCATAGTGCCAATATCGGTTCGACTATCGGTCGCTCCCTACAACAATCGGCCGATCCGATATTAACCGATAGTGCCAATATCGGTTCGATACCGATACTGATCCGATTATCGGTCGCTCCCTATTAGTAATACACGTTTCATTGAATGCAATAAACACAGAGGTATGTTGGTCATGTTAGTTTCATTATATTTAATAAACCCAGATGTCTGTTAGTGATACAAGTTTCATTGAATGTAGCTTTAATTATTTCTTTTTTTTTTAAATTGTGTTAGCTACATTTACCATCTGCTTGTAACTAGGTTAAGTTTTCACAAAAACAGTGATTCTCAATAAAACAACTGTATGTGTCTCCACATTGATGGAGAACACTCTGGTGTATGAAGGGTATTATGGGTTGTTCCACCCACACAGGGCGACGATGTAGGGGCGCCGAAAGTGTGCTGTTAAATGTTTTTTGCACTTTTCAGATTGGAAAGAGGGTACCAAAAAAAAAATGAAACACAGAAATAGTTATCTATGGCTCTGATGGAGAAACCATGATTTAAGCTTAAAGTCAGTGCTCGATTTAAGAAAAAAAAAACAGTGCCGGGGATGAAACAAAATTTCTGCAGAGCCAGGGATAAATGTCTATGGGTTCATCCCCGGCAGGGATATATTAGCTAAAGCGGAGCCGGGGATGACAGTGCTCAGTGCCGGGGATATCCCCGGCGGTAAAACGAGCCTTGCTTACACTCATTATGCATATATGCACTTTGTAAAAAAAAAAAATACATCTGTACTTTCTAAAGGGTCGAGGCATGAGCTCTAGAAACATTGTATCATTTGTTATCTGGGTTAAATTTAGAATCACTAACTTTGCTGATCTATAACTGATCGATGTCACTAAGGCACCACTAGATTTGTGGCCATAAGAATACGTCATCACATGGAGAGACCGTATGCTCCGTGGACATACAACGGCATTCAGTTTGTTTCCCCTGAGCCATAAGCTAATGACATTTACCGGGGGGGGGGGAGGGGCTTTGGTCGCATAAGGTCAACTGTGCGGAAATGATGAATTGCTGAAAACAACTGCCGATAGAGTGAAAAACACTATATATGATTGTTGTTGAGTTGAGTTTGTTATTGTTGTGGCAATGTGAGTTTAACCTTTAACCCCCTTATGATAATTGCATTATATGTCTAGTGAGCAGTCACCACTGCAAACATATTTTCTTCTTATACAGATTCCTTTAATAAAAAAAAAGCCTAAACAGATCATCGGGCTCAAATGAATTAGAGTTCATCTGTTTCTGTAGCCACTGTTGTTCTATGGGATTGTGTAGCCACTGTTGTTTTATGGGATTGTGTGGCCACTGTTATTCTATGGGATTGTGTGGCTACCTCGTAACCAGCCACTTTTACTTTTCCTAGCTTTCATCGGGACTCGAACTCGAGGCTTTTCGGTTGGCCGTCGAGCTATTTAATATCTCTGAAATGGGTCATCAAATACTAATTAACTTCCTTTATCCGACATTTCGCCCACTTTTGAGGTGTGCTAGAGACATATGTATAGTAAAACTAGACGACCATATAAGTCCAGTAGCGTATCGAGGGTGGCGGGCAAGGGGGCATCATGCCCCGGGCGCTACTCACAAAAGGACGCTAAATGGTCCGCAAAACATGTAATATTATATGGTTTTCCAATGGGAGGGGGGGGCGCTATAAAAGGTATTCTGCCCCGGGCGCGAGTTAAGCTCGCTACGCCACTATGTCACCCACTTGACAAACTGCCCCCATTTCAGTAAAAATATGATAACATAGGGGCCCTGACATGTACCTAAGACCCACCCCCTTGATGTTTTTAATGTTCTGTCTAGTGCCCCGAAATATTCTATTGACTGCTCTGATAACAATAATTCAAATCGGGAGCAATAAATTATTTATCCGTCTGAAAATGTAAATGTCATATACGACATTGTAAAAATGCTTCATTCAAATAGCACCTGAGGAACAACGACTAGTACACTGGCTATATTTCTGTTTGGCTCCATTATATTTTACACTTCATCTAATAGGTCATTGTACGCCAAGTAATGAAAGTAAATTCAATGTGATCAACTTAGAAACTTTAAACGTGCATAGAAAAACAAAGTCAATATGAACGATTGATTTTCAAAACAAAAAAAAAAGCAAAATGATTTCATTCGGTGAAGTGTTAGGATTGCCGACAACAGATATTTAAAAACAGACTTTACATTCCATGATAGTCTGACTAGTTGTAATCCGAGTTCAATTACAGTCTAATTTAATTTAATCGTGTAAAATGGCAGTTTGACTTTGTGTAATCGAGTTAAATGGACAGTCTGACGTTGTGTAATCGAATTAAATGACAGTATGACTTAACGTAATTGTGTTAAATGATAGTCAGACTTTGTGTAGTTGTGTTAAATGACAGTCTGACGTTGTGTAATTGTGTTAAATGACAGTCTGACGTTGTGTAATGTGTTAAATGACAGTCAGACTTTGTGTAATTGTGTTAAATGACAGACTTTGTGTAATTGTGTTAAATGACAGTCTGACGTTGTGTAGTTGTGTTAAATGACAGTCTGACGTTGTGTAGTTGTGTTAAATGACAGTCTGACGTTGTGTAATGTGTTAAATGACAGTCAGACTTTGTGTAATTGTGTTAAATGACAGACTTTGTGTAATTGTGTTAAATGATTGTCTGACGTTGTGTAGGTGTGTTAAATCCTTCTGGTAGTCAACTTGTTTTACATCTCTCCACTTGAAAGTCCAGGGCTATAAGGTTGTTGATATGTTGTTGTTGTTGCTTTTTACTTTTTTTTATAAACGAGACTGGTAGTGAGACTGGACAAAGAACTATACAGCTTTATGTGTGGGCCAGGGGTGTGCAGACTTTTTGAGTCGCGGTCCACATTGGGTAACTAAATTTGACCGACGGACCGGACAGAGAGCAGAAGGACGGGATGTTGGCATGACTTAATATAAGTTAAATGTAAACGTCATTACATAATAGGCTAGCGTTGTGCTTCACTCTAGAATGAGAAGCTTCCCTAGGCTGTCCTAGGCAAAACTACATAAGGGAGTTCCTTTGGCAGTGGTGGCGAACCTATGGCACGCGTGCCACGGTCGGCACGCAGAGCCTCATCAGTCGGCACGCGACTAAAATATCACTTCCTTTAATTTTAACTGGAGTGTTGGCACTTTAGCTATAAATAAGTGTTGTTTTTTTTTGGGGTTGAATTTTGGGCACGCGGCCCCCAAAAAAGGTTCGCAATTTAGTATCAGATTTGATAGGAACTCTTACTGGGGGAGGGGGTGTGTGCCTGTGGAGGCAGGGGCGCCGAGAGCCAACACGGGCCCCAGGGCAGGACATCATTGTGGGCCCCTTAATAAACAATGAATCGTGAAAAAATTGACAGAAAAAATTGACATGGTCGGGGCGGCCCCTGGCAATGACCCCGCCTGCCCCCCCTCTCGGCGTGCCTGTGTGGAGGGGGGGGGTTGGTAGTGGGGACCCTAAAGGCTCGCCTTGTTTGCTTTTATTTATATTGAATATTCAAATTAGAATGTCACTTTGACATTTTTTTTAAAGCATTGCTGTAATCAGGTTTGGGTCACTAAATCTGAATCACTCATTTAGCATGCAGTGCTTTCTAAAATTAGCCCAACGCAGTCATTCAGTAGATGTTATGGTGCCCGATGCAGCGTCAAGAGGTGTCGTAACGGCCCTGGTGGTGTGATAGGGCCGTACTGAAATATCACGCAAGACAAATCCTTTTTTTTTAAAAGAACACGTGACTTGTTCTTCGGAAATCAATGACTCAGGATGGAATCAATGGCAAGGCATGAAAAAAAAATAATCAATGACTTGTGGATGGAATCAATAAACTGTTTTTTAAAGTAGGATAGATCCTTAATTTGCATGAATATCCAAGGCAGGAAGTAAAAACTGTTTTGTTGTTATGGACGCCAAGATGGCGGAGAGTTTAAACAAATGGGAATTGCTGCGGATTGAGACATTCCATAGTGACAGATTTCTTTACAGAACATGTCCAGTTTTTATGAGATAAACAATTAAGCGTACTTTGTCGAAGTATTTCACGAGAAAAAATCAATACGGCTCGAAGATAACGGAACTATTTTTTTTTTTATAATTTTTTTTGCAGCGTTAACAAGATAAATATTGATTTATTCCAGTTAAATGAGCGTGGTGACATTTTTTTAAGCAAGCCATTTCTCCTTTGTTCAAAAATAAAACTATTGTGTATTGAAATACAATACGAAACAATACATCACCCACTGCTCTGTCATTCGGTGAGTTGTTATTGGACAATAAATAAAAATAAAATAAAAAGAATGGAACCGTGCAGATAGACGTGAACGAAACTCTTTTTTAGTTTCGAGAGTATTCGCCGTTTCCAAGATACGATATCGGAAGCACGCGCCAGACAAATGGAATGTAGGTCACTGTGGCTCGAAACCAAAAATAAAAATCTCAGGGCGAAGAGCTATCGGCTGATTGCAGCTTTTGAATTGGCAGAGGCGGCGCTGTGGTATGGAGAATGGAAGGGGTGGGTGGACGATGGCGACAATTTGCATTTTTTCCTTTCTACTTCTATAACGATTTCTATAGCAGCATCTAATGGGAAGGAGGAAGTGGGGGAGGGGGCGCACTATTATAGGTAAATATTTTAAAGTTGTAGATACATGGACATTTTGAATAAGTAATAGAAATAAGTTGATAAATGTTTTGATTTCATTGTAATGCCTTCTAAAAGAGACGAAAAGACAAAATGATGAAGGATATTTCGACAAATAATTTTTAATACAGATTTAAACAATAGGGTGTTAGCTAGGCTTCTTAAAACAAGGGGAAAAAACTTAATACATTCCACTGCCAAAATGTAGTGTAACCTCTAGCCTACCAGGGGCAGAACTGTTTTTTTTTTGGGGGGGGGGGGGGTCTTGGGCTAGACCGAGAATTTCTGACCCTCAGCTTAAGATTGAATAATATAATTAACTAGCTGTACCCTTGCAAAACCTTTGCATAGAGTTATATCCCCTTATGCTTGATCGGCAGGCTAGGTTATTTTTGGTTTTGGGCAGATCCGATTTTTTCATGATTGTATTTTAAACTGGAATACTGTTGTATTAATTCTTTACTTTCGATTTAACGCACACTGGAAATGAGTATTATTATATATATACTGGAAAGTGGTTCTGTTCAGTGGAGGTGGGGGGGGGGGAAGCTCTGTGCTCAGTTAGCCTATCCATAAGAACGGCCCTGATTGAAGGTAGCGGTGAAGTCAACTGTGTTCAATATAATAACTCCTAAATATAAAGATGAACATGTATATAGCATAGCAATGATTGATTGTCCAATAACTGTATCAACCTATGCACAACTACACAGTGCCACTTAGCAACAACTGCCTTGTTGTTATTGGGACTGATTAGAATCGATGTCAATGATTTGTTGTTAATGCATGTATTTATTTTTTTTTTTATATTTTTTTTTATATTGTAATGATTATACAATGGACCAAGAGTATTCACTCATATTTAAAATGTGAGTCTAATGTATAAAAGCTGTAGGACATTGTGAAATACTGTCCCTGCCTATGCTAATGTGTAATGTAATGTTAAATTAATTCTGACACTTATTTAGAAATGAATGATTTTTGTATGGTGGGCAATTTATATAGATAAAGAGATGTATTGTGCAATCTGTGAGAAGTTCGTAACATGTATTAAAATTAAAATTTAAAAATTAAAGCTTGTCAAGAGAGGTGAAATAGTGGAAAGATTCGCCCCAAGTTTCAGCTCTGTAGCTGTTAAGTCAACTCCGGCATCTACGCCAAAGCACCAGTTAAGTGGTTCAACATGTCATGGTTAAACGTGTCATTGACATCTAGCACATGGCAGAAGAAAACATTTTTTTTTAAGTTAAAAGTAGGTGAACTATTTTAAGTGGTCGTGAATTCAATAAAACAAATAAATCAATGCATCTTTTGTAACGATAAAAGCAGAGCAGTGCATACTTTTTTTTTGGGGTTGGGGGGGGGTGAGCTTTAAGCAAAGTTACATTTGTGTGACCTAGACATAGCTACATTTGTGTGACGTAGACAAAGTTACATTTGTGTGACCTATACAAAGTTACATTTGTGTGACGTAGACAAATTTACATTTGTGTGACCTAGACAAAGTTAAATTTGTGTGACGTAGACAAATTTACATTTGTGTGACCTAGACAAAGTTACATTTGTGTGACGTAGACAAATTTACATTTGTGTGACCTAGACAAAGTTACATTTGTGTGACGTAGACAAATTTACATTTGTGTGACCTAGACAAAGTTACATTTGTGTGACCTAGACGAAGTTACATTTGTGTGACGTAGACAAAGTTACATTTAGATGACCTAGACAAAGTTACATTTAGATGGCCTAGACAAAGTTACATTTAGATGACCTAGACAAAGTAACATTTAGATGACCTAGACAAAGTTACATTTAGATGACCTAGACAAAGTTACATTTAGATGACCTAGACAAAGTTACATTAAGATGACCTAGACAAAGTTACAAATTGGCACTGGGCAGTGGCAATGTTGGAGGCCATTACAAACAAAAAAAAACCGCGGTAAAGGGCTACACTACAGCTTGCAGATTTTGGGCCCCCCAATATGTTTGAAAAATGTTTGAACAATACCCATTTGTTGAATCATTTTATGTAAATGCTGTATTTTTTTTTATTATTCCCAATAAGAACTAATCATAATAATCCATGTTTTAACTGAAAGATTAAGTTGCATTGACTGAAGATTAAGTTGAACTGACTAAAGATTAAGTCGCATTGACTAAAGATTAAGTTGCACTGACTAAAGATTAAGTCGCATTGACTAAAGATTAAGTTGCACTGACTAAAGATTAAGTCGCATTGACTAAAGATTAGGTCGCATTGACTAAAGATTAAGTTGCACTGACTAAAGATTAAGTCGCATTGACTAAAGATTAAGTTGCATTGACTGAAGATTAAGTTGCACTGACTAAAGAATAAGTTGCACTGACTAAAGATTAAGTCGCATTGACTAAAAATTAGGTCGCATTTACTAAAGATTAAGTTGCATTGACTAAAGATTAAGTTGCATATTGATGGAGAATATTTTGAAGACACGATCGATACAAAAATGATATTAAGGTTATATTATATTAGACTCAGATCGTTATTGATATTTGGTGGCCTGGTTATAGATTTTTCACAGATAGTCGGGGGGGGGGGCCTCCAGGCTAAATACCAGTTTAGGGCCTCTTACACCGACATATTTAATAAGAATTAATGCTGGAAAAAAAGGGGGAGGGGGGGGGCAGTTTGTCTATCTGTTAGAACTGCCCTGCATGCATGTTTAAATAAACGTTACGTTTATTTGTGTGTAGTTTATCTCCTTTGTAGGGGTGAAAATGCACATTTCTCAGACCTGCCTGATAACATGGACTGAAATAAGTTATATAAATCATATTTGTTTTACTAGATTCAGTAGAAAATCTATTTGAATGTACCACTGTTAATGTACCGTATAGTAAAAGAGCGAATCTAGTTCATTGATGTATCGGCTTGTAATAACATCTTTAATTTTAATAACTTTGATGCTTTATATTGAATACTCTATATATTAATATGCATACTATAAATGTGTATTATTGCCTGTGATGTTGTATTGTGTATGGGTGTGTCTATATGAATGTATGTGTATTATTGCCTGTCTATTGTATTGTGTATGGGTGTGTCTATATGAATGTGTGTGTATTATTGCCTGTGATGTTGTATTGTGTACGGGTGTGTCTATATGAATGTGTGTGTATTATTGCCTGTGATGTTGTATTGTATATGGCTGTATCTATATGAATGTGTGTGTATTATTGCCTGTGATGTTGTATTGTTTATGGGTGTGTCTATATGAATGTGTGTGTATTATTGCCTGTCTATTGTATTGTGAATGGTTGTGTCTATATGAATGTATGTGTATTATTGCCTGTCTGTTGTATTGTGTATGGGTGTGTCTCTATGAATGTATGTGTATTATTGCCTGTCTGTTGTATTGTGTATGGGTGTGTCTCTATGAATGTATGTGTATTATTGCCTGTCTATTGTATTATGTATGGGTGTGTCTATATGAATGTATGTGTATTATTGCCTGTCTATTGTATTGTGTATGGGTGTGTCTATATGAATGTATGTGTATTATTGCCTGTGATGTTATATTGTGTATGGGTGTGTCTCTATGAATGTGTTTTTTTTTCTTTCTTTTATTTCTCGGCAACACGTTACAAAGTTCCCAAACGAATAATGCAAAAGCAGATGGAGCTATCTCCCCTATGTGAGCTATTGCCAAACTTTATGTGTCAGGTGGGTGCTATCCATACGTACAAAGTCTATTTCTGTCTGGGAAGTAATATTTCTTTTTTTCATACCAATTGAGGCAAACAAAAATAGACTTTGGTATGATAAATATTTTTAAAAGATGATTATAAACGTCTCTCTCTCTCTCTCTCTCTCTCTCTCTCTCTCTCTCTCTCTCTCTCTCTCTCTCTCCTTCCTTGCCTAACCTCTCTGGTTTTCTTTCTCTCCCTCTGCTAGTTTTTCAATTCCCTTTTCAACATTCCTTTAAATAAAATATATGACAAATAAAAAGATGGATGTTTTATTTCATTTCATTCATTGAAACAGATACTCAGTAAAAAATTGTACGCAAACAAATAAAATAAAATAATACAATTAAAAAAAAAAAGTATAATTTTTAATGTCAATAAAAAACATGTTGCTAAATTAGAATAGTTTCAGGAGCAGTTCTTAGATTTTTTTTTTTTTTTTGGACCCTGCGCTGATACTTAGAAATATTTCGGGAATCAAACAAAGGTGTAACTAGTCGGGGGTAGGGAAGGACGCCTGTTGGCACCTTATTTGTCGTCTGTCAGAGGCGACATTTTCTCTATTTTATAACTTTTTGACAGCATTTATAGAATCCGTCCCCCAAAACGCTGGGCACGGTGCTGAGCTGAAATGAAATTTGGTAGGAAATTGTACAAAACAACAACAACAACAACCTGTTTTTTTTTATATTATAGAGTGAGGGTGACATTGTCTGTTGCCTTTTTGGCCTGTCTGTCAAACGGTTATGATTGTATCAACCCTATTGAACCCTGGTGTTCAAGTTAATTCGCAGTTGGCAACAAAATACCTGCTACATAGAATGTTTGTGATTTTCCCGAAATACTTTACCCCCCGATGTTTTTTTCCTGAATGTCATACCAGTTCTGAGATCACTTATTTTAACAAACAAACAAAAAAAAATGCCATTAATTAAGTTCAACTGAAAGGGGGAAATAAATATTCACTTTGAAAGCACAGAGAAATCTGGCAAAGTGGTGAAAAGGGTTTAGTCGTGCCTCCATAGCACTTTGTTTATGTGTGTGGATATTGGATATATATATATATATATATATATATATATATATATATATATATATGCCATGTTTTAATTACCCCACTATACAAACTCCAATCCTCCCCAACCCAGGACTACCGTTAGCTAATCTTAGGCACCCCCCCCCACACACACTTTTTTTTCTGACAATATCCACTAAATGCCACCTCCCCCTCCCCCATAACTTGCCATAACCCACCCAGTGGCAATAATATGGACCAGTCACGTGGGCATTGTTTTTTCGTTTCTTACCTTAACATATCTGCACAAATTAATTGTGTAGTGACCTGATAATCTTCGGTACGTAAGGCACATAAAGAACATTTTTTTTTGTTTGTTGTTGTTTCCATACGGTTTTCTGTGTCCAACATAATAAGAATGAGATCTCCATTCGTCCCACTTAAGGTACAATATTGAAATGTTGTGTAGGCGAGGAAGGTGGGGCTCTAATTCCAGTTATTCCACTCCTCATTTTGTCACGTGTGTCTAATAATTGTAAACAGACTTTGGTTGGGCACAGTAAACATGGTAAAAAAGTATACCACAGAAGATTATACTGAAGTATTTGGATAAATCTTTTTTGTTGAAAATACTTTTTTTTTTCAATAAACTACTAAACATTATTATGTTTATTGTTTAACTGATTATAAAAGTAATTAAACACATATTATGTAATACTGAAATTATTTGTAAAAAAAAATTAAGCCCTCCTCCCCCCCATTCTCCAAACAATCTAAATTTTTAACAAAGATGAGTAACCCTCAAACTGTTACATGTAGACCTACTATACTTCAGACACCACCTAGCCACGCCCCCCCCCCACCCTTTTCTTAAAAAAGTTTTTTTTTTATTATTTTTTTTTACAATTATTAAATAAATTAAAATAGAATTACATTTATATGAACTACCAACACCCACCCATTAATAAAGGATTTGAACCTAAACCGAACGCCCCCCCTCACTTGTTACATAATGTATGAACTGTCCTTTCCACACAAAATGAAACGATATCCATTTATATGTTTACGCTTTGCCACAGATTAGATATTATATATATATATATATATATATATATATATATATATATATATATATAGAGAGAGAGAGAGAGAGAGAGAGAGAGAGAGAGAGAGAGAGAGACAGAGAGAGAGAGAGATATTTGTGCGCCTTGCCTCGTCAAAGGAAATTAATGAAATAATAACAATATACTCGATTAGCTATTCTATTTTTAGAAAAAAAAGTTGCTTTTTTTATCCTTCGTAAGGATTTTTTTATTTAACGAGCAGACGTCATGAAATAATTGAATGAGAAACTTTTTTTTTGTCTCCTCCTTGTGAAGAGTGGAAAGGTGGGGGTGAAAGTTCATTCAAATACTTTTCTCTGCGGGATCTTACATTGCATTGCACTGATGACGTCATTTTAGCAAACGAATGAATTCGTTGCTGTGCCGAGCTTCTGGGTAGATAGATTTCAACGTTGTTAGTCATTATGACCTAAGTGTTTGGGTGGTGTAGGGAACAAAGTTTCGGTCAAGTAATGACTAGTTCGTTTGTTGTTTTTTTTTTGTTTTTTTTTTTTTAATTTACATTGATTCACAGCATAGATGATGGTTTATCACTTAACAATGGCGATTTTTTTTTTAAAAAATCAACCAAAGTAGGAATACTGTCGATTTGACACGTAGTGTGATGAGAAGGGGGAAAAATGTTTATATTACAGTTATGAAATGCATTAGATAATTCTACCAGGGCTGTCTTCACGTGCATGCCCACCTGAGCAATGGTTCTTTTGGGCCACACACGTATTGTGGGACCATAGGTATTTTTAGTAGCTGTCATGTGGGCTCCAGTTGACTGACCGACTGCCTGGGGCTTTCATTGCATGAGGGTGGGGGGGCCGTTAAATAGTAATGTCTAGTAAATCTGATGCTAAAATTGGGTCCCTACGGAAACTTCTTCCATGGCCGCCCCCCCCCCCTCCCAAAACATATCTGGAAATCTCCCCAAATTTACCACTTTGGAACATTTTCAGAGCTCTCCCCTTCCCCCCTCTTAACGCCGGTTACGCCACTGGTCCCACATGAGATTAAAAATGAAATTGTATTAAAACGTCGCCTTTTTTTATTAGTTGATGGGGAGCGGGGGTGGGGGGCGAGTGCAAGGCTGCTTCCTTGTTGGCCTACCAATAAAACGGCTTTGATTGTATCAACCCTATTGAACCCTAGTGTCCAAGTTTATTCTGCTACATAGAAAGTTTTTCATTTTCCAGGAATATTATATTTCCCGATGTTTTGCCAAAAGTGTCATGCCAGTTCTGGGATCACTTAATGTTGGGAAAATAATATCAGCAATGAAGCTAATCCAATAGGGGGGGGGGGGGGGGAATAAACCCTCCTGGGATTCCATTAAGCTGCAAACATGTCCATGAATTATAGTGATGACCAAATAATTGTAATGTTGATTTGTCCTATTTTCTTTAATTTTTCTTTATATTGTATTGAGCAGACACAGGTGCACGAGTGTAGCTGTCCCTAGTATAGCAGACTGGTGCATACAGGTAGCTGCCCCTAGTGTAGCAGACTGGTGCATACAGGTAGCTGCCCCTAGTGTAGCAGACTGGTGCATACAGGTAGCTGCCCCTAGTGTAGCAGACTGGTGCATACAGGTTGCTGCACCTAGTGTAGCAGACTGGTGCATACAGGTAGCTGCACCTAGTGTAGCAGACTGGTGCATACAGGTTGCTGCACCTAGCGTTAACTGGTGAACAAATGTTGGACAGCCCCCCCCCCCCTTGGTATATCTGGTTCAAAAAATACACCATAATTTATCTACGTAATATCATGTTGTCTATCTGGCATAACTGGTCATGGTCTCTCTCTCTCTCTCTCTCTCTCTCTCTCTCTCTCTCTTTATATCTTTCTGTTATCTTTCTTTCTCTCGCACAGCGAAATATTTTATTTGGCACAGATTTCACACACAGAATAAGATAAATGTGATAACATAAAACCCTATTTTTTTAGATGTAAAACTTTTTTTTTTAAATGTAATAAATCAGAAACAAGGTGAACACAAATATTTCGATTAATGTTTGGGTGTTGGATCGGTTTTCTCTGGTGAATTTTTAGCTCATAATTTTATTTTTATTTATCAGTTAAGCCTAGAAGAAAAGAAAATATCAGAAAAAAATATTGCTAGCTTGTGGCCAATAATCAGAAGGCAGTGGCTACGGTTCGGTCCGACCGAACCCGTATTTTTTTTACTTCGGGTACCAGCCATCGATAATATTGGTCCACACCCTAACCCTATCTCTAACCCTATCCCTAACCCTATCCCTAACCCTATCCCTAACCCTATCCCTAACCCTATCCCTAACCCTATCCCTAACCCTATCCCTAACCCTATCCCTAACCCTAACCCTATCCCTAACCCTAATCCTGAAAAAAATTCTGAAAAATAAAATAAATTATGTTGTTATATAGCTCAGTGCAGCGACTCGGCCGCTGTGCAATAATAAGTAAGGCTGGTACCCGAAAAAAAAAATACGCGTTCGGTCGGACCGAACCGTAGCCAATGCGTAATCAGAACCCGGTGCAGTCTTAACACATGGGCTGGTCAGTGGGGGGTGGGCACACATGTGTTGGGGCCCCAGGCTAATTTATTTTTTTTTAAAGAACTGTTCATGGGTTTCTTTTTATGTAGCAGGTATTTTGTTGCCAGTTGAGAATAAACTTGGACACTAGGGTTCCATAAGGTTGATACAATCAAAGTCATTTTATTGATAGGCCAACAAGTAAGCAGCCTACAACCACCTCCTCCCCTCCCCACCTTTCAATCCATTAATAAAAAAAGGGCGTCGTTTTAGTACAATCTCATTATTAATTTCAATTGGGAGTCAAACGTAAAATAATGTGAGTTATCAATGTAGTATACAGAGTGAAAACAAAATGGTAATATATGAAGTGAGAGCCAGTGTTGGATTAACTTATAAGAAATATAAAGCACCTGATTATGTCATCAAGGGTAGAGGGGGAAACTACAGAAACTTTTCAAAGATCAATCTGTCATTTAAATTATTTAATCAGTATAACTGTTTTTGTTAGAGTACTGTAATATAAAGAGTTAGAGCATTGTAGTATATAGAGTTAGATTGACGATATCTTAAAACGGTAAAATAAAAAAAAAGCTAACTGAACATAAATGAAGTCATCAGTGAAATTAAAGCGTTGGTAATCCGATAAAACCTGGCCACTTTTGAAACATAGAGATTTATTGAACTTGGAAATATATAAACCATTGGGCAGCAAAAACTCAGTATTACTAGTGGGACAATAGTTCATACTATTTATAGTACTGCACAAACTATACCAGCAGAATTAAAATAATTGCGTTATTGGTCATTTCCCCAAAATAGAATTGTAGTATTCAATTTCAAAAGTACCTGAGCTGCCAGGGCTAAAGTTTAAAACGTTGACATTCACCAACACTAAATGTACCTCATCTCTAAGTTCAAAGTAAAATAAACTACAACATTTGTTTAGAACAGTGGAGTGATTCAACCATTTCAACAGCCAGTTGTACGCTGCGTTATATTATAGATCAAATATACTATTTAATTATAGTCATAAGGGTTTATTTCATTTTATTTAACAATCGATTCGCCAGTCTCGTAAAATTTCAAGCACAGGTTCATGCAAACCGGTGCGAACCTAATACATCTAACCACTGATTAAGAGTTGAACACAACTTGCCATAAATCTTTTTTTTTAATCAATAGATTTTTTTAATACTGTGAATTATTGACATTTTGAAATAATGTATTGATTTTTTTGTTTCCTTGCTACTCACATATTGGCTGGCAATAAACCTTGTTGAGACTATACAGGGCAGGGAAATATTATATCTTCTACTCCGTATGGCCGTCCATTAGAGTCGTACCGAGGAAGGAGATAGTAGATGAACAGTACACTTGCACAAATGCTGTGATTTTTGTTAAAATATGTATACAATTAGATATGAAATGTATGCATATATATTAGAATTAATACATATTCACAATTCCATGGGTGTTAACTTTTTGTTAACTTATGTTAACAGAACATTTATATGCAAACTCACTTTTCTAAAGCGCTTTTTCGAACGTTAAGGCAATGAGCTATTTATTATACAATTATATGGTGGCTCTGTGACTGTCTTAACAGTTTTGACTTTTTCAACAAAGAACGTAGGTCTATCACACTAAATGATTGAATGAAGAAAAGACTTATTCAAGGAAATAAGTAGGTTAGCACTTGGCATTGATTTCACGAATCGACTAATCAACTAATCAATAATAAAAGTAGGTTAACTTGGGTTTAAGATGCTATAAAATGACTTACTCAGCATGGAAAATAGGTTATGATGTCTTTATGACTGACTCAAACAGGAAATGGGGTTAACTAGTCTCAATGATTTTATATCATAACTAGTTTAATGCGAAAAATGTGTTCACATGTATTCAGTATTTTAGCAGATTGGCTAGATTTAGTAGCTTAAAATGTTTTGATGACATATTAGAGTGAATGACTCAAGTAAAAGGTAGGTCTTAGTCATTTCTTAGAATGACTAACTGAACATAAGAAATAGGTCATAGTAATTTCTTAGAATGATTTACTCGACATAAGTAGTAGTTTTTAGTAATAGTAATTTCTTAGAATTACTGACTCGACATAAGAAGTAGGTTTTAGAAATTTCTTAGAATGACTAACTCGACATAAGAAGTAGGTCATAGTAATTTCTTAGAATGATTAACTCGACATAAGAAGTAGGTCATAGTAATTTCTTAGAATGACTGACTCAACTTAAGAAGTAGGTTTTAGTTATTTCTTAGAATGACTGACTCAACATAAGAAGTAGGTTTTAGTTATTTCTTAGAATGACTGACTCAACATAAGAAGTAGGTTTTAGTTATTTCTTAAAATGCCTGACTCAACTGCCTCGACTATTTCATAACATAGAACAGTAAGAAAGTTAATGTGCTATTATTTTTTAAAATATATATACAGGATTGTGTTGAAGACAGTTTCACACTGGGAGATAAAAAAAAAATGAATTCCGTGCATTTAGGAATAAATCGATTTGCCTGTGTGTTTGAGTTTGTGTATCTGTGATCAGTTGTTAAGTAGGCTGTGAGGCTCGGTGTGTTTGTGTGTCTGTGTGTTTAGTTTGATTAATGGGTGTGTCTTAAAAATGTTTAAAATTATATTCATGGTTGGCTATCTGACATATATAAATCATACATGATAAACTATCTGCCAGGTAGGACGATAACTTGATTTAAAATAAAATAAGTAAGGGTAACTCAACTTATCGTCCTACCTGGCAGTTGCTGTTGTTAAAAAAAAAAGTATCAACCAAAATAAATAGAGATTGGCTTAAAAAAAATTTCTTACGAGAAGTCTGAATACATATTCTTACCGATGTTTTTGTAGTGTAAAGAGCTATAATAATAACAACGTTTTTTTCCTGTATATCAAGTAGTTCATTAATTCACATAATATTACTTCTTTATTCAGTCGTATATTCTAATTAGGCTAACATTCGTCAGCTGTTAATAAATCATCTTCACAACTCACTTATCTAAGTAGTTAGAATGGGCAGGATCGGTTGTACTTTTTCTCTCTACATACACTGATTACCAAAAAAAAAATGTAAAGTAGCTTAGTATCAAAGGAACGTATTCAAGAAATCAAAACATTATCTGCTCAATTGCCTTGACTTTAAGGCAGTCAAATATGTATGTGATCATTTCACTTTTTTATAGTGATTATTTTCTTGTTTAATTTGGAAAGTATCAGTTCTTCTTGTGCCACCAGTGCCGTCGAGAAAAACACTAGCCCCCCCCCCCGCCCCCAAGGGCCCTACACATTTTCAAATTATGTTTTTGATTTTTTTAAAATTCAAACTCACTGGGATTGATGTGTCGTGTAGTGGTAATGTATTGGCTGCTGACTTCTCTACTCAGAACAAATGTCAATTTTGTAATGTATTACTTTGTTTTTAGACATATGAGGAGGCACATACTGTCGTTATGAGAAGGCACATACTTTCGGTATGAGAGGGCACATACTGTCGATTTTGAATGAAATGTTTTTAAATAGTGGATTTTTTCCTATCCTGTAACTTCGTCTAACATCGCCAATTGACATCCTAACAAACAACACCAATTGACTTCCTAACAAACAGCGCCAATTGACTCCCTAACAAACAACGCCAATTGACTCCCTAACAAACAGCGCCAATTGACTCCCTAACAAACAACGCCAATTGACTCCCTAACAAACAGCGCCAATTGACTCCCTAACAAACAACGCCAATTGACTTCCTAACACACAGCGCCAATTGACTCCCTAACAAACAGCGCCAATTGACTTCCTAACAAACAACGCCAATTGACTTCCTATCTAAAATAAATCACTGTTAGGTATTAAATTTAAAAAAAAATTATTAGAAAGTAAAACTACAAATTCAAGCGAATTAAGCAAGTATATATATTTTGAAAGTAAACATCGAATGTAATTTGAGTGGGAAAAAAAGACAAAGTTTGAAATTTACCAATGGCCAGTATATTATATATATATATGGCCAGTACATTATATGTCGATGGCCATTACATTATATATCGATGGCTCTTACATTATATATATATATATATATATATATATATATATATATATATATATATATATATATATGGTCAGTATATTTGTATCAATGAAAGACTGGAGACGACACACTTCAAAAGCATCCATAACAATTGTCATGAAAATGACCTAATTCTTACCACTGTCTCGGGATATTTACAATGATGATTTATTTTATATTGATCGATGTCTCTCATTTACCAGTGTTTTGCTTATCTCTGTAAAAATTAGCTGAAAAAAATAGAATTTCTTTTCCTTCACATCATTTTATAAAGTTATTAGACCAGGAGTTGAATAAATATTACATTACGTACCTAGAATTAATGTCTTACAAGCGTTTTGTGAAATTGTTTGGTAATAACTAGTTAGTTAACATAACGAGGATTAATGACACCCTTGTTTTGAATACCTAAATTGTATTTAAATGCATTAAATAAATTTGTAAAAAAAAGGTCCTCTATATTCTATATAAAATACTATCAGCCATATTAACAAAAAAAAGGCAGCTGCCAACTACAAGATTATTAAAAAATACTGAAAGATAAGACGGTAACTTCAAAAACACTGAAGCCTAGCACTTAAAAGACATTACCAAAATTATTTAAACCAAATTTATGTTAGGGGGATAGCTACTCTTGGGGCCCCTAGGGCCCTTTATCTCGAATAGCTACGTATAAGGTGTAGAATGGGGCCCTGAAAATGAAGTAACTATTACTATAGCTTATATAGTAAAAACCTTTGGCTTCTGTATGAGTATTAGATTGCCACATTAAAGCTTCTGCTGCGGGCAGAACGAATGGGCAACTATCAGCTACATCTTGTCAGTATCAGGAGAATGGTGAATCTCTTCGCAGCATCTGGTCACAACAATTATGCCAAGTGTGCTCGTCTCTACCTGGAGATGATGATGGGCTTACCTAACTCACATCCAGATATACACAAGCAGCTCATGTCAGGATCACATGTTGCACGGCGTAGTAGTAAACAGTGGGCCGGACTGTCAGTTGACCTTACCATAGAGCAGGCAATGATGCGAGTCATTAAAGGTAAGGGAGGAATAACTCATGGAAGAGGAGTGACTGAAAGTGTACGCACCACATGGACTTCCACAATTCATAGGACTGTAGCTGTAAGGGCATCTTTAGCGCAGTTTGCTGATATTGACTACTGCCATGATGCAGTTCAGCATCCGGAAGAGGGGTAGTCCAGGATCAATAGAGATAATGACGATCTCACAAAAGTTCTCGAATTCTTGAAGTCACATAATCAATTTGATACTTCTGACAAAAGACTCCACAGCATACCATCAGGTATTGCAGCATCTGAATCGGATAATATAAACTGCAACAATGCTGAAGAAGTTGGCGCTGATATTGTTCAGAACATGAGCGGTAAGAACTTCAATGATGTTGTCCTTCAAAGAAAATCTCAAATAAGAACATTAGCACAAGTAAACAATGCTTCTTCATCAACTTCCAAGAAAGCTTTGACAGGTGTTGATCCCACAGTTCTATTTAATAGGCTTCTGGTCATAATGCAAAAATCACCTGATATGGAGAAATATTTCAGCTATGAGCTGTCAACACTTCCTACTTCTCTGTTCAAAGATAACTACATGCGGAAAGTTGATAAATCACAGCTCGGTAAAGAAATCTAACAGGGTGTAGAACCATCATTGAAACCAAGCAGTTCGATTCATGTTGTAGACGGCGGTTACTTACTCCGTGCTGTTCAGTGGCTGGAAGGTGGAACCTATCTTGATGTTGTTAAGCAATACTGAATCACACAGAATTGGGATGGAAGCTTCATGAGGAAAAGTACATCCATATTGCCACTGACTTAGATGTGGCTCCACCAGATGTTCTGAAGGTGGTTTGTTGCAAATGTACTTCCGGATCCAGGAAACAATGTGGGACACGTTTGTGTCGCTGCTTTGAGTATGGTGTGTCATGCATAACAGCCTTCAAAAATTGTAATGAAGAGTCATGTTTGAATGCCAAGGAGCTGGTCAATGTTGTGGAAATGATTGACGATGATGAGTTACATGATAATGAGATGCTGGATGTAAAAGATGAAGAAATAATTGACGATGAATGCTTGGAATTCTTCATACCTTGGGCGTTTGAGGAAGGGATGTACACTAGCATGTGAACACTGTGATTATGGCACGGGGTGAAAGCAACTGCCAGTTTCACCAGCGGATTGATGCCTGCCCCACCCGGAGTCTGAAAGCCATACTACTCACCAGGCCCGTAGCGTGCGGGGGGGCCGGCCCCCCTGCATTTTGTCTGGCCCCCTCTGTTTATTTGCTCTACTTATTAAAATGTATTACCCGCCCCCCCCTGCTTATGCCTGGCCCCTGCTATAGAATGCCTGGCCCCTGCTGTAGAATTTTCACGCTACTCACATCAGTTCAGAGTGTTGTATTATTTATTTATTTATTGTTTGTTTTATGAAGTAGTTTTTATATAATGCAACAAACATAAAAATGTATGTATTACTTTTATGAAGCTAATGCTTCGGTCAATAGGGTTAAAACGTAGGTCTACTAATGGAAGCAGGCAGTGGCGCAACCAGCAAAAAATGCTGGGGTGGGGGGGGGGGGCTCATATGTTGAAAAAGACAGTTTGACAGTCTTATTCGTAACTTTATAACTTAAATTATGTATTTGATGATTTTGCCCCCTGCCCCCCTCCTGGTTGCACCACTGGAAGCAGGTCATATTGGTTACACTTTATTTGACCTTTCATTTTAAATACTTATATAACATAATCTGAAGTACGTTTGCTGACAGTTTGACGTGGATTAGGCCTACTTCAGATTTACCAAGGTTATTGACACTTACAGAACCGTGAATAGTGGAAAATTACGTGTAATTCGTGCAATTTTTGCAATGCTGTAGAAAAAATTCCAATGAGTTTCATTGGGTGTCATTCATACCAGTTAATCTTCATATATATATATGTGTCAGATTCTGCATTTAAACCTTTGTAAAGAATTTATTCTGGGTAGGTTGCTAAAACTCCTGGCCTATATATTCATACAATCCTTGTTTAGGTCGAAAATGTTATTGTGAAATTGTTCATACAAAAAATGCCTTGTTTCATTGAAGAATTGTGATAATATAACGAAATGGACTATTTTTTTAATTATTAAGAAAAAAAATCGGATGGATTATTTTAAAATAAGAATCAAAAGAAAACATCAATAGATTTAATAAAATCAATATTACTGACTGGTTATAGAGTTATAGATTCATCAATTCATCTTGACCTTATTACATGCATAGGCTGAGAATGCCCTTTTACCATTCTAATCAATACAAGCTAATGTGTACAACCAACACATATGTGTCAAAATGTGTACAACCAACACATATGTGTCAAAATGTGTACAACCAACACATATGTGCCAGAATGTGTACAACCAACACATATGTGTCGAAATGTGTACAACCAACACATATGTGTCAAAATGTGTACAACCAACACATATGTGTCAAAATGTGTACAACCAACACATATGTATCAAAATGTGTACAACCAACACATATGTGTCAAAATGTGTACACTGTACAACCAACACATATGTGTCAAAATGTGTACAACCAACACATATGTGTCAAAATGTGTACAACCAACACATATGTGTCAAAATGTGTACAACCAACACATATGTGTCGAAATGTGTACAGCCAACACATATGTGTCAAAATGTGTACAACCAACACATATGTGTCAAAATGTGTACAACCAACACATATGTGTCAAAATGTGTACAACCAACACATATGTGTCGAAATGTGTACAGCCAACACATATGTATCAAAATGTGTACACTGTACAACCAACACATATGTGTCGAAATGTGTACAACCAACACATATGTGTCAAAATGTGTACAACCAACACATATGTATCAAAATGTGTACAACCAACACATATGTGTCAAAATGTGTACAACCAACACATATGTATTAAAATGTGTACACTGTACAACCAACACATATGTGTCAAAATGTGTACAACCAACACATATGTGTCAAAATGTGTACAACCAACACATATGTGTCAAAATGTGTACAACCAACACATATGTGTCAAAATGTGTACAACCAACACATATGTATCAAAATGTGTACAACCAACACATATGTATCAAAATGTGTACACTGTACAACCAACACATATGTGTCCAAATGTGTACAACCAACACATATGTGTCAAAATGTGTACAACCAACACATATGTGTCAAAATGTGTACAACCAACACATATGTATCAAAATGTGTACAACCAACACATATGTATCAAAATGTGTACACTGTACAACCAACACATATGTGTCAAAATATGTACAACCAACACATATGTGTCAAAATGTGTACAACCAACACATATGTGTCAAAATGTGTACACTGTACAACCAACACATATGTGTCAAAATGTGTACAACCAACACATATGTGTCAAAATGTGTACAACCAACACATATGTGTCAAAATGTGTACAACCAACACATATGTGTCGAAATGTGTACAGCCAACACATATGTGTCAAAATGTGTACAACCAACACATATGTGTCAAAATGTGTACAACCAACACATATGTGTCAAAATGTGTACAACCAACACATATGTGTCAAAATGTGTACAACCAACACATATGTGTCAAAATGTGTACAACCAACACATATGTATCAAAATGTGTACAACCAACACATATGTATCAAAATGTGTACACTGTACAACCAACACATATGTGTCAAAATATGTACAACCAACACATATGTGTCAAAATGTGTACAACCAACACATATGTGTCAAAATGTGTACACTGTACAACCAACACATATGTGTCAAAATGTGTACAACCAACACATATGTGTCAAAATGTGTACAACCAACACATATGTGTCAAAATGTGTACAACCAACACATATGTGTCGAAATGTGTACAGCCAACACATATGTGTCAAAATGTGTACAACCAACACATATGTGTCAAAATGTGTACAACCAACACATATGTGTCAAAATGTGTACAACCAACACATATGTGTCGAAATGTGTACAGCCAACACATATGTATCAAAATGTGTACAGTGTACAACCAACACATATGTGTCGAAATGTGTACAACCAACACATATGTGTCAAAATGTGTACAACC
Organism: Bulinus truncatus; assembly: GCA_021962125.1. NCBI lineage: Eukaryota > Metazoa > Mollusca > Gastropoda > Planorbidae > Bulinus > Bulinus truncatus. The sequence continues at coordinate 6,539,560 of JAGDYQ010000031.1, read as the reverse complement.
AACACATATGTATTAAAATGTGTACACTGTACAACCAACACATATGTGTCAAAATGTGTACAACCAACACATATGTGTCAAAATGTGTACAACCAACACATATGTGTCAAAATGTGTACAACCAACACATATGTGTCAAAATGTGTACAACCAACACATATATATCAAAATGTGTACAACCAACACATATGTATCAAAATGTGTACACTGTACAACCAACACATATGTGTCAAAATGTGTACAACCAACACATATGTGTCAAAATGTGTACAACCAACACATATGTGTCAAAATGTGTACAACCAACACATATGTGTCGAAATGTGTACAGCCAACACATATGTGTCAAAATGTGTACAACCAACACATATGTGTCAAAATGTGTACAACCAACACATATGTGTCAAAATGTGTACAACCAACACATATGTGTCGAAATGTGTACAGCCAACACATATGTATCAAAATGTGTACACTGTACAACCAACACATATGTGTCGAAATGTGTATAACCAACACATATGTGTCAAAATGTGTACAACCAACACATATGTATCAAAATGTGTACACTGTACAACCAACACATATGTGTGAAAATGTGTACAACCAACACATATGTGTCAAAATGTGTACAACCAACACATATGTGTCGAAATGTGTACAACCAACACATATGTGTCAAAATGTGTACAACCAACACATATATATCAAAATGTGTACAACCAACACATATGTATCAAAATGTGTACACTGTACAACCAACACATATGTGTCAAAATGTGTACAACCAACACATATGTGTCAAAATGTGTACAACCAACACATATGTGTCAAAATGTGTACAACCAACACATATGTGTCGAAATGTGTACAGCCAACACATATGTGTCAAAATGTGTACAACCAACACATATGTGTCAAAATGTGTACAACCAACACATATGTGTCAAAATGTGTACAACCAACACATATGTGTCGAAATGTGTACAGCCAACACATATGCGTCAAAATGTGTACAACCAACACATATGTGTCAAAATGTGTACAACCAACACATATGTGTCAAAATGTGTACAACCAACACATATGTGTCAAAAATTGTGCCCATGTTGTTGATTACACGCTAGAGAATATAAAAAGTTAACTACTAGATGATATAAAATGTTAAGTACTAGAGAATATAAAAAGTTAACTACTAGATGATATAAAATGTTAAGTACTAGAGAATATAAAAAGTTAACTACTAGATGATATAAAATGTTAAGTACTAGAGAATATAAAAAGTTAAGTACTAGAGAATATAAAAAGTTAACTACTAGAGAATATAAAATAGGAGTCCACAAAAAACAAAACGATTTTCTGTCACATGGCCGTGAAATTAATTCATTATCATTGATGTATTGACCTACACTATGGATACATCTAAAATTAATCTTAATGTATGTGGGGGGGGGGGGGGATCCGGCTTATTACAGTTGCTGTTTTATTCAAAGATAGACTGCCAATAAAATTAACATTCGGAGTCGCAGACTTTGATACTTCGTAGTTGACTAATCAACCAGAAACATTCTGTAAACTGCTGCTAATCAAAGATTGAATCACAACTTTTATACAAAAGTCATTCCCGCTAATAAACAAAGTGTTTTTTTTATGCATCGATGAAATAATAAATATGAGTCCTTACATCTGAAAGATGAAAGCATTTGTGAAACATATTAAACTTCTTTGAGTGAAGAAAATAGTTGTATTTCGTCAACAAAGAGAGAATTTTTTAACTTAAGCAGTATCCCGGGATAAGAGGATTTCACTGGAAGAATTTCATGAACTTAAAATCTTCTGGAATCCCACTATTCCGGGGATAGAAACCCGAATGAGGAAAATACAATTATAGTTCTTAGATTTTTTTAACACGAACAGTTAAACTATTGTACTTGCAATGAAAAACTATGATCGATACTCAAAGATAAGCGTTGTCTATATGATTTATTATACAGTTATAATACGATTCTATTCTTAGATTAGTGAACTCCAACAGCCATACCATTATGCTAGAAAATTAGACTGTGATCATGTTCAATATTCAGCAATACAGTTTGTCTTAACTAATAATCCCATTCACAATCGGTGTGTCTGATCCTGAACGCTATTTATAACGACCTCTTTTCTGAATTGACAAGTGGTTTAGTCTTCATTCACTCTTGTTAATTGCGTAATGTTTCTAGACTTTTTTTTAATACATTTTTTGATGAAAACATTTTTTAAATATTCGTAAAAAAAAAAAGACCAAATTAAAATACTTGGTAGTACATTGAGAAACATAACCATATAACTAATTAAGTCATTGTAGATGTACATACACTAAATATACTGGAAATTATCACCGGATACATAGACACATATGGTGGTCTTTCTACCTACCAGGGACTAAAGCCGTGCACTCCCTAACAAACAGTGCCAATTGACTTCCTAACAAACAGTGCCAATTGACTCCCTAACAAACAGTGCCAATAGACTCCTTAACAAACAGCCCAATTGGAAGTCCATTGGCACTGTTTGTTAGGGAGCCAAGTTGTTGTTTGTTTTTTTTTGTTTAGTGGGGAGGGGGGAGGCTATTGATAAAGGTGAATCTGGGGGGGGGGGGCTGTGTGTGTGTGTGACTGGGTGGGTGTTTGGCCCGCCATGATGCATGGGCCCAGCCTATTCTGTTGTTTACGTTGCACTAACTATTAAATCCAGTTTTGTAAGATGCACCTTGAATTCACCGAGTCCTTATAACACTTTGACATAATTCGGTGAGGCGGGACGACCCTTGCGGAATTCAGTGAAACTCTAGACCAGTGGTGGGCGGTGGCCAACCTTTTTGAGGGCCGCGTGCCCGATATTCAACCAAAAAAAAAAAGCCACTAATTTAAAGCAAAGTGCCAACAATCCAAGTAGAAATTAAAGGAAGTGGTATTTTAGTCGCTTGCCGACTGATGAGGCTCTGCGTGCCGACTGTGGCACGCGTGCCTTAGGTTCGCCACCCCTTCATAGACACTGTAGTAAAAGATGTGTACCAAGGGTAGTGAATTGAATGAAGCATTACTATATCATTCTAAAAACGTACTGTTCAGCTGCGCTTTTTTTTTAGCTGTACATACACACATATGTAAACTCGCTTCAAAGATGTTAGTTCTGCTCCATTGAACTGTCTATGTTTCTAGTGATGCGTTTATGGACATGAATTCTCCAAACATAACTTTCTAGCACCTAATATTATAATAATATATTTCGCCTGCGTTGCGTTACTGACATTTATTTATTATTGTTGACAAAACAAATTATCTTTCTTCTTAAACTGTATCGTTCATTTATGATTTAATATATTGTTTTTATGTTTCAGTTCTGTGCTCACTTATGATTTAATATTTAATATATTGCTTTTATGTTTCATATTTATCTGATCTAGCGTAACATGATAAACTGTAATTTGTTGGTAAGACATTTTTTTTCTTCCCATTGCTTAAACAAACATAATAGTACCTTTATAAACACTTAAACACATAGTACCTTTATAAACACTTACAGTAGTAGCTTTGTAAACACAATACACAAATAACATTATGCCTTTCATCTCTCTTTGAAGGTTTATAAATATTATGATTGATTGATTGATAGACAGAATTGATTATTACATACAAAAAAACAACCCACAACAAAAAAACAAGCATCCGGGATCGCAGACCCAACCTCATGCATCATACGGTCCTTGTTTGTTGATTAGTCAGTAAAGTAAATAAGACTTATTATAAGTATACTGACGATTAAAGCTAACAATGTGTGCTTGCATGGTATAGTCAGATGCCATTTTTAGTCGTTATGGCCGAGCATTACTATAACTTGTCATGAATTGACACATGCGTATGTACTCAAACTGGTTCAAAAGCTGCGCATATGTGTCTATGGTTTTACTTATTCATTGTATTGTAGCAACAGACGATAGAAATATAAACAGATAGGAAAGAATAGAAAGACATTTGTTTGCTGTAAACATTGTTTGATTTTTGAAAGGGGGTGTGGGGGGGGCAGAGAGTAAGAAATAAAGATAGTGAGAGCGAGAGAGAGAGAGAGAGAGAAAGAGAGAGAGAGAGAGAGAGAGAGAGAGAGAGAGAGAGAGAAACAGAGAGATTGGTGGGGGGAGAGAGAAAGAGAGAGGGAGAATCTGACGGAGAGAGACAGACATACATCGTTAATGGAAGGAGAGAGAGAATCTACGGATCAGATAGACAGACATATTCTTGAACTGAAATTCTGTACTCTGTCTCATTTTAAAAAGAGATTGTGTAGAGAAAGAAATAGTGAGAAAGGGAGGGTGGGTGGTGGAAAAGGTTGATTTAAAGGCCAGACAGGATCGAACAAGAGGGTCACATTCGATCGATATTAGCCAAAAATATACCAAGTTGTCTGTATGATAATACATCAACAGCAGCTGCCAACTGCGACATCGTTTTCAACAACGAAAAAAATGGGTTGTGAAGGAAACACACACACACACACTATATATAAATATATATATATATATATATATATATATATATATATATATATATACAGACCTATATCAAACATCTGATAACTCTGTTTTATTGAGTACGTAAACATGTATCATTACCAAGTTGTTGTTTATGAAAAACTTCTACAATCATAATAACACATCAATGATGATTTGGTAAATTGGATGAACTTGACCTTGGCTGGTAATATGACGTTTAACTCTTACTGGAATAATATGTATAAATAATAGCGATTTGGGCTCTGCGATAAAATCGAAAGTAAAGAATTAATACAACAGTATTCCAGTTTAAAATACAATCATAAAAATATCGGATCTGCCCGAAACCAAAAAATAACCTAGCCTACCGATCAAGCCTAAGGGGATGTAACTCTATGCAAAGGCTTTGCAGGGTACAGCTAATAGTCAATATTTTGTGTTAGCTACTCACTAACAGTTGATAAAAGACAGTGAACCATGGCCGTCATAATGGTTTTGTGGCCCTAAAGTGCCGAGGCCCTCATGATAACCACTCAAAAGAGTGAAAAGTAAATGATCGCGTTTATCTCGGGACGCTTGTACGGATGGGGCCCACGGGCCAGAGCCCAGATGGGCACATGTGTCGAGAAGGCGCAGTAGGGAACGCAAACAAAGAAGTTGAAAGTACTCACCTGTACTACACCTTCCAGTTTATATACTCGCCCCCTCTTGCCTCAAGTTTGTGAAGTCTCTGTAAGGATGAGATGAAATCTCTTTGATCAATTAAAGCACTAATGGGACGGATTTTATGGTGCCACTCTTTCATCCCCACCGTTTCGATAGTGCAATGGCCATGGAATCACCACGGGAGACATAGCAGGAACTTAAGCCATGACATGAAATATCCATTGGCCATCACCGGAGATTGAGCCAGGGACCCTCAGGTCGACAGTCAAGAGCTTTACCACACAACCATCCGGCCCCCACCTTGCCACCAGTGTGTGTGTGTGTATGTGTGTGTGTGTGAAGTGCTTGTAAGGATGAGATGAAACCTCTTAGATTCTATAAACCACTAATGGGACGAGTTTTATTGTGTCTTTCTTTCATTCCCACCATAGCCGGATAGTGCAATGGCCATGGAGGCACCACGGGAGACAAGCCTCCAGTAGCGCCTTTCAAACTTGTGAATTTTCAGATATGGCATGATTTTGGCAAGTTAACTGCAAGACCGGCATAACCCCAACAGTGGATGCATTCTGAATTTAGAATCCTCTGAGGCTCTGTGAAGACTGCAGATGTCATTTCTTAAATCCAAAAACTGACTTTGTCCTTTGCCACTTGCTACTTTTGCATCCAAATATTTGAATTAATTAAAAATTTTAAAAAAGCATATTCTTGTTTATTTTAATCATATTTTTTTTCTTTTAATTCTCTGTTAAACTACTGATATATGAAAGGCCATGATGTTAATTGTTTTTCACGTGATATTTACAGATGCCATGAGGATAGCCAAGAAATTTGATTGTCGCTACATTGAGACATCGGCAGCATTAAATCACCACGTTGACGAACTTTTAGTCGGCATCCTCAGCCAAATCAGAGAGAAGGTGTCGCACTCTGCACACAACGCGGCGAAGGGGTGCCGAGCGCCGCACCGATCCAGGTCCAAGTCTTGAAAAGCAATAACGGAATTCTTCTTCTCCAAAATATTCGGCTACCACAATAAGAAGGCCAGGTCCTGCGAGACTTTGTTTGTACAGTGACTATACCCATGATGGGAACGGTTCACTTGTATATGTATGGTAAATTAGCATGTTATATTTTGTATGTATGTACATGATGATTATGTTCTCTATAAAAAAATGATTGCCGGGGGGGTGGAATTAAAAGTCATTTTGGCGTCAGATTTTTTAAAGAAAATAAAAATTGTTTTATAAAACCAAAGATCCCAGGTGCTAACCCAAACCTGTATCATTTTTTTCTCTTGTTTGTAAAAAATGAAATTAAAATAATCTAAAGATTTAAGAATTATACCATTTTTGTTTCATTATTCTCCATCTCCATGCTTATTTTAAACAATGGCCATATTCACCAATGTTCACAAAAGATATAACTGTTTACTTTATATATTGTTTTTGTATCACTTTCCATTGATTTGATTATAATTTATTTATTGTCTGAAAAGTTAAATGAAGTAGAAGATGTAAATGACTAATTCTGGCTTACTTCCCTTAAGTACCACTAAATATTTTTTTTATTGATACTGACATTATATACATGTTAAAACAAACTGCTGCTTTGATTGTAACATTTTATGTAGAGTACCATATTTGTTTTGCCAGGTAATCAAAAACTAGAGAGAATGTAGGCTATTTAGAATGATTTCTTTGTTTTTTTTTGTTAACAAAAAATTATCATCCATCACAAATTTTTTAAATATGATGAAATCCATATCTTAATGGTTTTATTTTATAAGAACTAAACATCCTGTCATTATGTCTTTATAGTTTACCTATACTAAAGGCAAAATTACTTTCAGCAGTAGGGGATTCATTTAATTTCATGTTAATCTTCTCCCATTAATAATGAATATTTCCATGTAATCCACACACACATGCTCACATTTTTAGTTAAATTTAAAACCATCTATAATGTTTTAACCTTTTTTTAGTCAAATATGACACCATTTGTTGTTGTTTTTTCAAATGCTTACATTGTTACTAAAAATAGATTAATGATAAGTGAAAATGTAACTAGCCCCAGCGCTGAATGGATCCCAGTCCACATGGAATCTACAGTTTGCTGTGTCCATATGCCTAGAACTTTTCCACAGGGGGGCAAAAATTTTCCAGGGGGGGGGGCAAATAACAACTTTATGACATTTTTTTTTAAATGTAAGGGGGGAGCAAATGCCTCCCCTCTTATATAACATTTTTTCAAAATGTAGGGGGCAATGTCTCCCTGTCTCCATGCATACGCTTCCATGGCTGTGTCGTCAATTTGTCAAAAACAGGTTTAAACCAGGGCTGCCATCTGGTCTCACACTTCCAAGGCCTACCCTGGGTCCAATATATTTCACTGGCTATTATATTTGATGTTTAGTAATTAGTCTATTTAGATATGGCTGATATATCAGTTATGCTATCTGTTATGGCTCTAAATTAACTCACACTAAAAGAATTTTTAGCACTCCGCTGACAACTCATGTCCACAAAGATTGACTACACTTAATTTTTTTTTCAAAATATTTTGATTGATTTTTTTTTTATAAATATTTTTCTGAACATTAAATTGTTGCATTGAAAAAATTCATTCCTTAACACTCTTTGGTGATGAAAACAAATTTTTTTGATTACATAAAATAAGTGTAGAGCTAATCTTGTTTCGCCTCGGCTCGCCTCTTGTAAAAAAAAGATATCACTTTCTGCCTTAACTTGTTACGATACATTTGCTCAACCCACTATTTCTTTTTTGTTTGTTTTTTTACCCAAACCTCTAAGATTCTTAGGGCTAATGGCCTCTTCTTTGAGAGTTCTTCTTGGTCTTGTGGACTTTCAGTCATGGTTGATATTATTAAAAGTTTTTACTAACTCATTGCTTGAGACTAAGTCAAAATGTCATTGTACTTGGGCCAAACTGCTGCATTTTAAATGTACATAAAAGGTGCAGTAGTTTAATTTTTTAAGTATGTTATTTAGATATATTTATTTCATTTCGTTAATGGCAGTCGACTCATATAATTTTTTTGTAATCTTTCACAATAGCTAAAAAATATATGGTCAAGATCCATGTATCTAAATCTCATCATTTAAGTGTATGATATTTATAATTGTATTTGGCGCTGTCAGTCTTAAATAACTTCAATTTTCCCACTTAAGCAGTTTTATATTTGTAATGAAGCCATTTTGTTTTGTATGTCTCATAATTTAGTGCTGCTGAAAAGGCTGTTTTTTTTTTTATTTATTTCCGGTAACTTGTTAAAAAGGCTACAAAGAAATTGGTTTTATTGGTAATTATTTAAATGAAATTAAGACAAGGGATAAATTTTATTGTAAATATTTAGACATAGATTATATAATTACAATTTGAAAATTTTCTTTTTTACTTACGATAGGGAGATAAAAAAATACAGTCACTGTCTCTGAATATTTTTTTTTCTATTTTAGCACTGAATGGATCACCTAACAAAAGTTTCAGTTTAAAAAATACTTAGATTTGTTAACGATCCAGTACAGAGCCCTAAATAAGCCTATAAAATGTATTGACAAATTCTTCCCCTTTGTTTAGTTTTTTTGTCATGTTTTTAAAAAATAATAACAATATGTCTGGTTATCATTTTGCTTTGTTTTTTTTTTATTTTAAAGTTAAGCTTAAAAGTTTTGTTTTGTCGACAGAATTTATTTTCACAACTGGAGTAAATGTAATAAAATTTCAGTGATCCAAACAGTGTATCATATATTTACTGCATTTCAATTAACTGCATACTTATTTTGATCCCCTTTTTTATTCTAATACATTTTTTTGTAATGCTGAAGATGAAATCAAATATCAATTACACAGCTAAATTAATATTTACAGCTATCATTTACAAGAAAAAGGGAAAATTTATCAGCAGTCAGCTGAAAGTATCAAAATATCTTTTAAAAAATGGAAAAATTTTAATAAAAAAAAAAAAAAAAAAACTCGGTACATTGAAAATTATAATATGTAATAATATATATTTGCAATAAAAGGATTATTGTACAATAATGTGTTGGTTATGGTAACTGATTTTGATCAGATTTCCATTAAGATTTTGAAAATTTTAAATTGTTTTTTAAACCATTGTCATTTTGTATCTGGTCAACATTCCAACATTAATAAGGGATCTGTATCTGGTCAGATATCTCAACATTAATGCCGGGATCTTCTCTATCTGGTTATATCTCACACACGGGATCTTATTTGGTCAGATGCCATCTCAACATTAATGCCGGAATCTTGTATCTAGTCAGATATCTCAACATTAATATGGGATCTTGTATCTGGTCATATATCTCAACATTAATGCCAGATATTCCATTGGTCAGAGAGCCCAACATTAATGCAGGGATCATGTTTGGTAATTTATTTTGTTGGTCAGACTATGTTTCACAAATTACTTAACTTTACAAAAAAAGAATTATTTTAAAAACAAACTACAATTAGCTCTGCACATGTTGACTATCATCATTTAATGGTATGCAGTAATGTTACAGCCACTCAGAGGAGTAGGTTCTAAAATAGTTGTTATATAGCTTTGACACAAAACATTTCTTCACGCCTAAGTTCCATACTTGTAGATGAAAGTCATATGTACCTCGATGAAGAAAATTAAAAAGACTTGTATATTTATTAACAAATACGTTTTTAATTTTTTAACAGGATTTTTTCTATTTTTTTAAGAGGTTTTATTGAAACTTGCTGTGTTGGTCATTCTAAATCTGTTTCATTCAAGGGTAGAAAATTGGAAATCAATCATGACTAACTTCTCAAACTCTTAAAGTTTCACACCATGCACATTATTTAATTTTATCAATTCATATTAGCTTTTATAAACAATAACAAGTGAAATACTCTTGACAATAAAAAGTTTTTTAAAAAAACAAAAGATATAAAAAAAATGTTTGTATTCAAATGAGCTAAAAATTTAAAAAAATAATGCCTTAGAACATGTAAATAATTATAGAAATTATATTGATTAAATGAAAGCCTGGGAAACTTGTTTTTTTTATCTCTTGTATTTATGAAATCACAAAATGTTAACATCAAAATATTATGAAAAATATCATATCTTCAAACTCTATTCATTGCTGAGAAGCAAGATAGACTTGAAGTGATCTGTCTGTCAAATACATTTGTTTATAAGCTGCAAGATAAATAAATGATTTAAGTACTCTACATTGACGATCAACACAATTCTAATTCCTGAGTTACTTATAAATTGACATTTTTTAAATTAAATTTTTTCAACCTAACCACTTACAGGCACATGGGATAAACCATGGAGGTCAGAGAAGGTTGGACAAATATGGCAAATGGACTGTAAAATTAGAGAATAAAAAAATTCCTATGAATAGAACAGAAATTAAAAAAAAGTTCATTGTAAAATATATATATATATATATATATATATATACTGTATTTTAAGAAGTAAATAATAATAACCTAACCATTAAGCAGAGCCGTTGCTACTGCTTTTATTGGGGAACCTGAGCAAAAAGAGCCCCTTTTTGAATTGGGCCCCTAGGCCGTGGTCTAATTTGCTTTTATAAAAACGTTTCTTCATTAAGACACACACATACATACCCACTTTTTCCTGAGACTTTTACAACATCACCTGCAAATGTATTTTACGTAAGTGAGATGGGTTGTGTGAGATCCCTGTTAGTATATCGTGCAAACCACCAAATGGGAATTACGGGCCCTCACACAAGGATATCTGTAGGCCACAGTTAGGTATGTGTATCGTCTTTAACAGGAATGTCTAATAATATGCTGCCTTCAGTGATTCTTAAAATGTTGATTTTAAGTGGGTCATCAAAAATTAAAAATTATTGCTGAATCAAATATATATATATTCAATTAATTGCATCTTTTCTTTCTTTCATCCTTTTATTTTTCTTGATTATTGGTGGGTTGCCTAAAATGAACAGGTTGATTGGTGTGTCAAATCTCTAAAAGTAACATTTTTAGAGCCATTGATATATTGTCTAAATATATTTATTTTAAAGGTAAAATGGATGCAGCAAAAGAAAGTTTACAATATGCAAGGAAGGCCTACATATTTGCTCGACAAGATGATAATATAATTTGGAACCCACTTGGATATAAAAAGATCTTTTCCACACCGAAACCGTTAATTACCACTCTAGATCTGTCTTAGTATTGAGTCTTGCCAAGTCAGAGGAAATAGCGAACCAATTGGGGGGGGGGATATATATATATTTGTTCAAAATCATAACAAAAGCTTGAAGGCGTGCTGGGCTTCGTACATTCAGAATTGCACACACACACAGCCCACTGACAGAAATCTCGGGCCCCTGGGCAGGTCTGTCATGGGCCCCCATGTTGATAATAATATTTTCAAAAGATTGGTTAACCCAGTCCGGCCCCTAAAACTGGGCATGCCCCCTGCTTCCCTCTCGGCGGCACTACACACGCACATCTTTTATTGGTCATGAGCCCTGGATCACTAGGTTTGCTTCACCCTTACCCCTTCTCTTCTTTTATCAGGACTAAATGACTTGTTGTTCTCTGGTCCCTTTATCAAAGGGTGGCCGGCCACGTTTGATGTCTACTTAGATTTGCATTCCGGTTTTCTTATATGTAAAATAAATACTACACAGATCCGCACCATTATCAATCTAAAACAAGAAACAATGAAATAGTGGAGAAAACTCATTCAGTGGTGGCCGCCCAAAATCCTCAACGGAGCTCCGCAATGAACTACCATTGTCCTATAAAACATTCCAGTGAATCCAGTCAACATTTTTAGACTTTTTCAGCTTTTCTATATCCCCCACCTCATTTGACGGTCACGTTCTTGTCAATTTGATATTAAAAAACAAAAACAAAAAAAAAAAAAAAAAAAAAAAAAGGCTGTGTAAAAAATGAATTCTTGCAGTCAGAGGCGGACTATGTCTGCTTGCGGCCCGTGGGCACAGTAGAAAATGTTGAGCGCCCCTTCAAAAAAAAAACATGTCTGACAATGAAAAGTGGTTTAAAGTCTGTCGAGATAGATATGGGCTAACAAAGTCAGGGGGACCTCAAGTTCGCCGGCGATTAAATTCGCTCTGCCTTACAGTGCTATGCCAGGAGTTGCTGGCGCCGTATGATCTGCGTGATTTGATAAACACACTTCGATGAATTAATAATTTGCATATACTTACTTCCTTTTGGCAATGGGCAGATGGGAAGTCCATAGCGCTTGACGTCATCACAATCTAAGACGCCCTTCAGTCCGAATACAAACGTGGAGTAGTCATGAATGAACATGCTGAAGTTGAGAGTGCCTCCGTTGAACACAGATGCTGGAACAAAGTTGTATAACTTGTTTTTAAATCTAAATATTTATCTTGTGAACTTAGTGGGTGGATGGGTGGGTGTGTGTTGATGGATGGATGGATGGATGGATGGATGGTTGGTTGGATGGATGGATGGATAGTTGGATGGATGGATGGATATAAGAATGGATGGATGGATAGAAGGATGGATGGATAAATGGATGGATAAATGGATGGATGGATAGTTGGATGGATGGATGGATGAATAGAAGAATGGATGGATGGATAGCGGGATGTATGGATGGGTGGGTAAAGTGTCATCGAAAAAGACGATTGTGGGAGCAATTAAAAAAAAACATTAATCGAGAAATTAAGAAACAAGTATAAGTAGGTCACATTACCCCTATACCAGCTGACACTTTTACACAGGGTCACACATTACCCCTATACCAGCTGACACTCTCTACATGGCAGGGTCACATTACCCCTAGACCAGCTGACACTTTCACATGACAGGGTCACATTACCCCTATACCAGCTGACACTTTCACATGGCAGGGTCACATTTCCCTATACCAGCTGACACTTTCACATGGCAGGGTCACATTACCCCTAGACTAGCTGACACTTTCACATGGCAGGGTCACATTTCCTTATACCAGCTGACACTTTCACATGGCAGGGTCACATTACCCCTATACCAGCTGACACTTTCACATGGCAGGGTCACATTACCCCTAGACTAGCTGACACTTTCACATGGCAGGGTCACATTTCCCTATGCTCAGCTGACACTTTCACATGGCAGGGTCACATTACCCCTAGACCAGCTGACACTTTCACATGGCAGTCACATTACCCTAGACTCAGCTGACACTTTCACATGGCAGGGTCACATTACCCCTATACCAGTTGACACTTTCACATGGCAGGGTCACATTACCCCTAGACCAGCTGACACTTTCACATGGCAGGGTCACATTACCCCTAGACCAGTTGACACTTTCACATGACAGGGTCACATTACCCCTAGACCAGCTGATACTTTAACATGGCAGGGTCACATTTCCCTATACCAGCTGACACTTCCACATGGCAGGGTCACATTACCCCTAGACCAGCTGACACTTTCACATGGCAGGGTCACATTACTCCTAGACCAGCTGACACTTTCACATGGCAGGGTCACATTGGCCCCCTAGACCAGCTGATACTTTCACATGACAGGGTCACATTACCCCTAGGACCAGCTGATACTTTCACATGACAGGGTCACACATGGACGACCAAGGTCCCCAACAAACTCTTAAAACTGGGGCTCATCAAAAAGCTCCCCCAAGCTTTGCTGCAACAAAACTAATAAACTGCAAGCCTGGGGGTTGGGTGGGAGTGGGGGCAAACAAGTGTTCTACAGGTCCCTTTGCATCACCCCGCATGACAGGTCACAGAATGGTGCCCACGTATCAGAGAAGTAATTTTACTACTGTCAAAAGAGAGTAAAGATGCGAAGAGTCAGTGAAGACCGTCCAGAGCTACCCTGTGAAATGTGGCTGACCCAACGCTCCTTTTGGATATCTTTAAAAATAATGAAGTAGTTTCTTGCGAATACAATTTGCCTTCTGCATTTGCATGAAATTAACGATTTTTTTAACACTGCATTCATCCAGAGGTAAAGATGAGCAAACAGTTTATGTAAACAATGGTTTAAGTATTAATTGCATACATATTGTAGACAGCAACTCACGTAATGTGTAGCAGACGCATACTCTGATATCGCCAAAGGGGGACAAATCTTTTGGAGTCCAGGTTGCATTTACCGGAACTGGACCCATTAGCTAAATTAAAGAAATAGGAAGTGTTATCATCAGTATGCATCAGTCTAACTCTAAATGGACCATTCCATTATAACAATAGCGCGCAAAAAAAAAGATGTACTTGTTCCCTTACAATCAGGACAGTGCTCGATTTAAGAAAAAAAACCAGTGCCGGAGGATGAAAAAAATATTTTCTACAGAGCCGGGATAAATGTCTATGGATTCATCCCCGGCTGGTATAAATTAACTAAAGCAGAGCGGGGATAAATGAATATGGATTCATCCCCGGCTGGTATAAATTAACTAAAGCAGAGCCGGGGATAAATGTTTAAGCCATCCCCGGCTGGTATAAATTAACCAAAGCAGAGCCGGGGATAAATGTCTATGGATTCATGCCCGGCCGGTATAAATTAACTAAAGCAGAGCCGGGGATAAATGTCTATGTGGTTTCATCCCGGCTGGTATAAATTAATCAAAGCAGAGCCGGGGATAAATGTCTATGGTTTCATCCCCCGGCTGGTATAAATTAACTAAAGTGAGCTGTATTAATATATGGTTTCATCCCCGGCTGGTATAAATTAACTAAAGCAGAGCCGGAGATAATGAAACGAGGTGGTTTCATCCGGCTGGTATAAATTAACTAAAGCAGAGCCGGGGATAAATGTATATGGTTTCATCCCCGGCTGGTATAAATTAACTAAAGCAGAGCCGGAGATAATGTCTATGGTTTCATCCCCGGCTGGTATAAATTAACTAAAGCAGAGCCGGAGATAAATGTCTATGGTTTCATCCCCGGCTGGTATAAATTAACTAAAGCAGAGCCGGGTATGACAGTTCGCAGTGCCGGGGATATCCCAGAGGCGGTAAATCGAGCCCTGTTAGAGACCTAAGTCTCCTACGATAAGGGGAACAGAGGGCCGAGTGTTGTAGAGCGACTGGACAGTTTACCTGAGCGTCCCTGGTTCGATCCCTGGTGAGAACCTAGGGAATTTTTTGTCGGTTTTGGTGAAAGTTGGTTTAAGGTCCATCATGTCTACCCAGCTTTAAATGGGTGCATGACTTAAGTTGGGGTAGAAAAGGGCGTTGCGCTAACCACATAATTCCTTTATACAACGTGGTTACAGAAACAGATGAATTTTACACTTCATCTGCCACGATAGCCCTTAAGGGCAAAGGGAACTTTTTTTTTATACCAGCGATAAAGTCAACAAAAAGCAAACCATCATTTCAATACTGTTGGTGCTCCCAAAACTCAAGAGCTCCTCACTGCTTGTCTGCTAGTACTGGACACCCAGTTATAACATAGTAGCACATTTAAAAATGATTGTTTTTCCAAATACATCTCGTACAGAGCTTTAAGTGAAGTAGACTTGACCTGTCTCTGTGGATATCAGATTGTGTGGCTTGTACAGTAGAGTTTACATGTCTCTGTGGATATCAGATTGTGTAGCTAGTAGAGTTTACCTGTCGTAGATATGATATTGTGGTTGGGGCACATTACAGTTTACCTGTCTCTGTGGATATGATATTGTGTGGCTAGTACAGTAGAGTTTATATGTCTCTGTGGATATGATATTGTGTGGCTAGTACATTAAGGGTTTACCTGTCTCTGTGGATATGATATTGTGGCTAGTACAGTACAGTGTACCTGTCTCTGTGGATATGATATTGTGTGGCTAGTACACTAGAGTTTACCTGTCTCTGTGGATATGATATTGTGTGGCTAGTACAGTACAGTTTACCTGTCTCTGTGGATATGATATTAGTGTCCAGTACAGTAGAGTTTACCTGTCTCTGTGGATATGATATTGTGTGTCCATACAGTAAAGCTACCGGTCTATATAGATATGATATTGTGTGTCCAGTACAGTAGAGTTTACCTGTCTATATAGATATGATATTGTGTGTCTAGTACAGTAGAGTTTACCTGTCTATATAGATATGATATTGTAACTAGTACAGTAGAGTTTACCTGTCTATATAGATATGATATTGTGTGGCTAGTACAGTAGAGTTTACCTGTCTATGTAGATATGTTATTGTGAGGCTAGTACAGTAGAGTTTACCTGTCTATATAGATATGATATTGTGTGACCAGTACAGTAGGGTTTACCTGTCTATATAGATATGATATTGTGTGCCCAGTACAGTAGAGTTTACCTGTCTATATAGATATGATATTGTGTATCCAGTACAGTAGAGTTTACCTGTCTAGATAAGGATATTGTATCCAGTACAGTAGAGTTTACCTGTCTATATAGATATGATATTGTGTATCCAGTACAGTAGAGTTTACCTGTCTATATAGATATGATACGTGTGGCTAGTACAGTAGAGTTTACCTGTCTATGTAGATATGATATTGTGAGGCTAGTAAGGTGGTATTTACCTGTCTATATAGATATGATATTGTGTGACCAGTACAGTAGGGTTTACCTGTCTATATAGATATGATATTGTGTGTCCAGTACAGTAGAGTTTACCTGTCTATATAGATATGATATTGTGTATCCAGTACAGTAGAGTTTACCTGTCTATATAGATATTGTGTGGCTAGTACAGTAGAGTTTACCTGTCTATGTAGATATGATATTGTGGGGCTAGTAATATAGAGTTTACTCTATGTAGATATGATATTGTGGGGCTAGTACTGTAGAGTTTACAAGGTCAGCTCCTATTTTAAGCCTTTGTGAACTTACAGACATCAATTCGCCCAGAAAAAAATGTCCCGGTAATCACAGGCAATCAAACTCTTGCCAACTCGCGACCTACTTTAAAAAATAAAACATGTTCACTTTTCGCGACACACCAGTAAAGAAAGTAAAATGATAAAAAAAAAAAGAAAGTAAAGCAGAAATTAATTGTTTAATAGCTTGATTCGGAAATTATTAACAAACTTGCTGCATACTTCAAATCAACTCATGACCCACAGTTTTGAAAACCACTGACCTGACCTAGTCACACAAGATTTTCGTTGCAGAGACGTTGTTATGTAAGGCATATGCAAAGTAGGCGGCCACCTGTTTCCTTCTCTCCTCCCCCTCCCCTTGCTCCCCCAAAAGGCCGTGTGTCAGTGTGTTCTATTTATTTATTGATTTTTTAAACATGTTACTTTAGATAGAGTCAAGGCCTAAAATCTTTCCCAGACAGTATAATAGCTTTGCTGGGTTGTATCCAGTGCCGGCTTTAGGTATAGGCGATGAGATAGGCAGCTGCCTAGAGCGGCATTATTTAAGGAGCGGCAAATTCCAGCAAAATAAAATAAAATCAAAAATATAAAGATTAAAAATAAAATTAATGAATTTGAGAAAGTGTAGAATTAAATAAGAACACAAAATTTCTTAGAGTGGCGACAACAAATAAGTCACGTGGATTAACGCTCTATCTTAATTTGTTACATCAATATTATGACATCACTATTTTCAAAATTATTTTTTTCTTTTGTACTTAATAAATTAGATTCAGATATAATGAGATCCTGCTAAATGGCCAGATATAAGGGATAATATTCGTTGTTTTCTTATTCACCATGATCCAAAGCAGATCAAATCAAGAGTCTAGTTATCCAAAAGATGAAGTGGAGACTATTTTCTAATTACCACTATACACGAAAAACAGAGGCGTCCCTAGGGGTTTGGGGGCCCGGGGGGCTTGGCCGTTTTGGGGGCCCCTGCAGATTTGACATACGATATCATGACATGAGATAACGTACTTAATGAATATATGTCTAAATTCAAATTAGTACAGTATATCAATACAATTAACAAAAAATTATCATTAAAACTCTTTTAATGAATAATTCCAGTTTAGTGACGAGATAATGCACAAGTGACAAATCTCAATTCATTTTGCCTCACGTCGTGCTTTCTGTGCAGTAAAGTCATTTATAACATCATCTAAGTCAATGTTGTCTAATATTTTGACTTCACTTACATTAAAGCCATGCTGATAAGTCTTTCTTGCATCATTGTGCTCCTGATATAGTTTTTTGATTGACTTTGAGTTTTGAGAATAATCTCTCACATGATGCAATTGAAGTGGCCTGAGTTAGCAGTATTCGGATGGAGGTTGCAAGGTTTGAGCAAACATCATTATCAAATGAAGCCAGCTTCCTCAATAAGTCAGTTGGTGATTGTGGTACTGGTTTGTTGATGAAAGTGCTTGTGCATCAATGACACCATTGAAAAAGTGATTTGCCTGTATGTCATCATACAAACAGGAAAAAGTAACAGTTTTTAATCAGTGTGTAATCATCCATAGAATTCAACAGGTGTCTTGGTTTAAGAAGAACCCTAAAGGTGCCCACATGGTTTTGCAACCTTTGGAATCTATCCTTTATCTCCATATGAAGTCTGTCAAGCACTTCTGTCGCAACACGTTTGAATTGCAGTTCTATTTACAATCTTACATCAGAACTCAACTCCTTATCAAGTCTTTTCTTTCTTCTGGTTGTTTTTAATTCAGGAAATCCATAGCATTCACTGCCTTCTTTTGCTCTTTCGATGGATTGGGTGATCAGTTTTGTCTGTTTCTCATCATTTTACAGAAAGCATAAAAGGGTCTTAATCTCTTCAGCATCTTTGTCAAGATGCAAGGAAAGTGAAGACTTACCTTCTTCTTTTGAGTACCACCATGTAGGCATACTACTCTCCTTTTTTAGTTTCCCGGCTCCAGTTTCTTTCAGTTTGGTCTCTGAGGTGAATTGGAAAAAGGGTTGAGCATTCATGAAAAAAGGTGACAATTGCTAGATCTATCTCAGCAGAATGAAGAGCTGCCAAGTGATTATCACAGTTCAGAAATGTTACGTTTGGATTTATGTCTAAGAGACGTTTCTGCCGGCCAGACCGACGGCCATTCATTGTGGCTGCGTTATCATAGGTTTGATCTGTGCACAGATTTAAAGTCTAGTTCAATGTCTTAAAGATTTTTCAGAACAAGTTCTTCATAATGTTGTGCATCTGGCTTCACAATTTCAAAATAACCAAGGAATGACTCTTTTATTTTAAAATTCTCGACATCCAAGTTACGAACTTTAAGGGATACTTGTTCTTTGTGAGAAACATATGGAGTGGAATCAAACATCAGAAAAAAGTAACAAACTTGCTTGACTTTCCCAACAATTGATTCCCTATCTTTATTGCCAATCAAGCTTATGAACTCATGTTCAATTATTCAAGTGATGTTACGTAACTTCATCACATTCTGCAAGAAATTTCAAAGATTCTAGGAAGTTCTCAGGACTTGGAGAATCTAGTTCTTCTTTGTGGTCAAGTAAGTTTGAGTTGGTTTTTGCTAAGTACTTGACAGCTGCTGCTATACTGCTGTATCTTTATATGAATTATCTGAATGGTGATACTTTTCTTCGCCATGTTCATCGTCTTCTTTGTTTTCAATGCTTTTATCAGGTTTCTTCTTAAAAAAAAAACCTTCAAATTTTCCTTGATTTTGCAGCCTCTCGTCTTTCTGTAGCACGCTTTTCCCGTTTTGTAGCCCCACTCTGGTAAACTCATTCTTTCGGCATGGGTGAAGTTTCTCTATAAAGAATAACACTCTTTACATTTCACAAATAAAAAATATGAAAAAAATTCTGTATACTTATTTCATTCGCCATGATTGTGAGATTTCGTCAGACGAATAGACATAAGTATATGAACTATGACCCTTCTATTTATGTTTATGGATAGATGTATTATAGCATGGACAAAAAATGGAAGATACAATGCAATCAAGATAACGTGTTTTACAAAAACCAAAACTATGTTTTCACACTTTTAGTAAACTTTTTACCAGTTTTTATTTGCATGATGATTTAAGTAATTTTGAAATCTTTAACCTGTGTGGAATACATGCAACAGTATCACTAACTCAGTGGCATCACGATGGTTGGTGTCACCCGATACGGACAATTCAGGGTGTCACCCCTCCCCCAAGACTTTCAGCATGAACAATGGTACATATTTCGAATTTTCCTGCTCTATACGGTCTTCGCCTTAGAGAATTTACTTTAAAATATTTAAGCGATGAAATCGATAGTATTACTGACTGAATTTCAAAAATATGTAGGCCCTATATTACTTTAATTCAACTAAGTTTATAAACTACGTCTCCTATTTCATAAAACCATGCACGCGACTACCTCCGTCCTTTTTTTCTAGCGCGTTTACAAAAAAACTCCAGATTGATCCGAGCAGCTTTGACTTAGATTCATTTACCTAAGCTCCAGACGCTCTGCATGATGGCACCCTGTGCTACTGGTCGTATGGTGGCACCCTGTGCTACTGCTCGTATGATGGCACCCTGTGCTTCTGCTCGTATGGTGGCACCCTGTGCTTCTGCTCGTATGGTGGCACCCTGTGCTTCTGCTCGTATGGTGGCACCCTGTGCTTCTGCTCGTATGGTGGCACCTTCTGCTACTGATCATGTTTTTGACTATGATCGGTTATAAAACTGACTATGCCGAGTTCTTTCTGCTATGAAATTTAGAATTGTTCATTGTGGTGTCACCCCAAAATTGCATTAATTTAATAAACTGAATTAGAAACGAAATTTTTCTCAATACTTACTTTTGCATTAAAGTAGGTGTCATAACTATTTGTATTATTAGTTATGCATTGTGAGATCTTGTGACGATCTGTCTATGTAGGGATTGACACTTTATCTAAGCCTGTACTCACTCACATACATCACAAATAAATTAAATAAACTGCCAAGTCAGTCCGATGCATATTCTTTATTTGACGATTACGCAAAATTTAATTTCAAAATATAAGTAGAACGAAACTATACACTGCAAGATACATATTCACCGAAGCATCACTACTCTATCCTGTGTGCTGCCTATTTTGTCGAACTGCATGTCTGTTCTGTACCTCTCTGTTCTCCTCCTTTCTCCCCTTAATTAATTAACTCATCCCTGACCCAGTGATCCATATTCTTGAAAATACAATGTTTAATCTATATTCTTGTAAATACAATGCTCAAAAATGCTCTTTGTATCACTAATCAAGCACATGTAGAAGTTTGGCGCCATGTATACGAAACCAGACAGTAGATAATTAGCTTATCACAACATTTTTCTCTCGAAAATACAAGGATGCTTAGCCTTGCTTTTAATTCCAGCCTAGCTAGGTTATCTAACTTAATAGGTATGTGTCCCCTAAAAATACAAACTCTCTCTAAACGTGAGCGACATTTTACCTCCGGCGCATTTCCAGCCATTCCAAAGCATGTTATAAAAACATAACCGACTTTTGTCGTTACAGAAGGCTTAGTCACGGCAGCGCGTGGCGGTTACAGCTAGTATTTAATATTTAGTGTTAAAATAAAAAAATTGGAAACTCGTTTGGGGGCCCCCCTCAAGCGGGGGCCCGGGGGTACGTTCAAATTTGGACCCCCCCCTCCCCCACCCTAGCTACGCCACTGTTTATATGAAGGAGGTTATGTTGTGTAATGTTTCGCCTTAGTGTATATGAAGTGGGTATTGTGTATTAACGTGATCACAAATCAAAGATGTAACTTGTATGATAGACCAGTCGATTCTAAAATGTTTCTTGGTTGACTGGTTATTTACGTGTAATTTATTATAGAGAATGAGTCAATTGTCTAGCTTTTAATATTATGACAACCAAATTATGATTTGGGGGGGGGGGGCAAATTATGATTTGGGGGAGGGGGGTAGTACAACCAAACCTGCTGTTGTTATGAGTAAATAATAAAAAAAATTCATTCCTTTCCTTATTTACTATTTATCGACGTACTTAGACCGTACTTTTTGTTATTCAGGAATACAGGAGAAAATTGAAAAAGTGTTAAAAGGGTTAAGTAAGGATCGTATCAATATATTCTGAGTCTGATAATGTACAACCATAGGCTGGGTCATTCTCTCACCTCTCTAGGACGGATGTTATGGGAACATAATGTACAAAAATAGGCTGGGTCATTTTCTAACCTCTCTAGGACGGATGTTATGGAAACATAATGTACAACCATAGGCTGGGTCATTCTCTCACCACTCTATGACGGATGTTGTGGGAACATAATGTACAACAATAGGCTGGGTCATTTTCTAACCTCTCTAGGACGGATGTTATGGGAACATAATGTACAACAATAGGCTGGATCATTTTCTGACCTCTCTAGGGCGGATGTTATGGGAACATAATGTACAACAATAGGCTGGGTCCTGACCTCTCTAGGACGGGTGTTATGGGAACATAATGTAACAATAGGCTGGGTCATTCTCTCACCTCTCTAGGACGGATGTTATGGGAACATAATGTACAACCAAAGGCTGGGTCATTCTCTCACCTCTCTAGGACGGATGTTGTGGGAACATAATGTACAAACATAGGCTGGGTCCTGACCTCTCTAGGACGGTTGTTATGGGAACATAATGTACAACAATAGGCTGGATCATTTTCTGACCTCTCTAGGACGGATGTTATGGGAACATAATGTACAACCATAGGCTGGGTCCTGACCTCTCTAGGACGGATGTTATGGGAACATAATGTACAACCAAAGGCTGGGTCATTCTCTCACCTCTCTAGGACGGATGTTGTGGGAACATAATGTACAACCATAGGCTGGGTCCTGACCTCTCTAGGACGGTTGTTAAGGGAACATAATGTACAACAATAGGCTGGATCATTTTCTGGCCTCTCTAGGACGGATGTTGTGGGAACATAATGTACAACCATAGGCTGGGTCCTGACCTCTCTAGGACGGATGTTATGGGAACATAATGTACAACCATAGGCTGGGTCCTGACCTCTCTAGGACGGATGTTATGGGAACATAATGTACAACCAAAGGCTGGGTCATTCTCTCTCCTCTCTAGGACGGATGTTGTGGGAACATAATGTACAACCAAAGGCTGGGTCATTCTCTCACCTCTCTAGGACGGATGTTGTGGGAACATAATGTACAACCATAGGCTGGGTCCTGACCTCTCTAGGACGGTTGTTAAGGGAACATAATGTACAACAATAGGCTGGATCATTTTCTGACCTCTCTAGGACGGATGTTGTGGGAACATAATGTACAACAATAGGCTGGGTCCTGACCTCTCTAGGACGGTTGTTATGGGAACATAATGTATAACAATAGGCTGGATCATTTTCTGACCTCTCTAGGACGGATGTTATGGGAACATAATGTACAACCATAGGCTGGGTCCTGACCTCTCTAGGACGGATGTTATGGGAACATAATGTACAACCATAGGCTGGGTCCTGACCTCTCTAGGACGGATGTTATGGGAACATAATGTACAACCATAGGCTGGGTCCTGACCTCTCTAGGATGGATGTTATGGGAACATAATGTACAACCAAAGGCTGGGTCATTCTCTCACCTCTCTAGGACGGATGTTGTGGGAACATAATGTACAACCAAAGGCTGGGTCATTCTCTCACCTCTCTAGGACGGATGTTAAGGGGAACATAATGTACAACAATAGGCTGGATCATTTTCTGGCCTCTCTAGGACGGATGTTGTGGGAACATAATGTACAACAATAGGCTGGGTCCTGACCTCTCTAGGATGGATGTTATGGGAACATAATGTACAACCATAGGCTGGGTCCTGACCTCTCTAGGACGGATGTTATGGGAACATAATGTACAACCAAAGGCTGGGTCATTCTCTCACCTCTCTAGGACGGATGTTGTGGGAACATAATGTACAACCAAAGGCTGGGTCATTCTCTCACCTCTCTAGGACGGATGTTGTGGGAACATAATGTACAACCATAGGCTGGGTCCTGACCTCTCTAGGACGGTTGTTAAGGGAACATAATGTACAACAATAGGCTGGATCATTTTCTGACCTATCTAGGACGGATGTTGTGGGAACATAATGTACAACCATAGGCTGGATCCTGACCTCTCTAGGACGGTTGTTATGGGAACATAATGTATAACAATAGGCTGGATCATTTTCTGACCTCTCTAGGACGGATGTTATGGGAACATAATGTATAACAATAGGCTGGGTCCTGACCTCTCTAGGACGGATGTTATGGGAACATAATGTACAACCATAGGCTGGGTCCTGACCTCTCTAGGACGGATGTTATAGGAACATAATGTACAACCATAGGCTGGGTCCTGACCTCTCTAGGACGGATGTTATGGGAACATAATGTACAACCAAAGGCTGGGTCATTCTCTCACCTCTCTAGGACGGATGTTGTGGGAACATAATGTACAACCAAAGGCTGGGTCATTCTCTCACCTCTCTAGGACGGATGTTAAGGGAACATAATGTACAACAATAGGCTGGATCATTTTCTGGCCTCTCTAGGACGGAAGTTGTGGGAACATAATGTACAACAATAGGCTGGGTCCTGACCTCTCTAGGACGGATGTTATGGGAACATAATGTACAACCATAGGCTGGGTCCTGACCTCTCTAGGACGGATGTTATGGGAACATAATGTACAACCAAAGGCTGGGTCATTCTCTCACCTCTCTAGGACGGATGTTGTGGGAACATAATGTACAACCAAAGGCTGGGTCATTCTCTCACCTCTCTAGGACGGATGTTGTGGGAACATAATGTACAACCATAGGCTGGGTCCTGACCTCTCTAGGACGGTTGTTAAGGGAACATAATGTACAACAATAGGCTGGATCATTTTCTGACCTATCTAGGACGGATGTTGTGGGAACATAATGTACAACCAAAGGCTGGATCCTGACCTCTCTAGGACGGTTGTTATGGGAACATAATGTATAACAATAGGCTGGATCATTTTCTGACCTCTCTAGGACGGATGTTATGGGAACATAATGTATAACAATAGGCTGGGTCCTGACCTCTCTAGGACGGATGTTATGGGAACATAATGTACAACCATAGGCTGGGTCCTGACCTCTCTAGGACGGATGTTATGGGAACATAATGTACAACCAAAGGCTGGGTCATTCTCTCACCTCTCTAGGACGGATGTTATGGGAACATAATGTACTACCAAAGGCTGGGTCATTCTCTCACCTCTCTAGGACGGATGTTATGGAAACATAATGTACAACCATAGGCTGGGTCCTGACCTCTCTAGGACGATTGTTATGGGAACATAATGTACAAAAATAGGCTGGATCATTTTCTGACCTCTCTTGGACGGATGTTGTGGGAACATAATGTACAACCATAGGCTGGGTCCTGACCTCTCTAGGACGGATGTTATGGGAACATAATGTACAACCAAAGGCTGGGTCATTCTCTCACCTCTCTAGGACGGATGTTGCGGGAACATAATGTACAACCATAGGCTGGGTCCTGACCTCTCTAGGACGGTTGTTAAGGGAACATAATGTACAACAATAGGCTGGATCATTTTCTGGCCTCTCTAGGACGGATATTGTGGGAACATAATGTACAACCATAGGCTGGGTCCTGACCTCTCTAGGACGGTTGTTAAGGGAACATAATGTACAACAATAGGCTGGATCATTTTCTGACCTCACTAGGACGGATGTTGTGGGAACATAATGTACAACCATAGGCTGGGTCCTGACCTCTCTAGGACGGTTGTTATGGGAACATAATGTATAACAATAGGCTGGATCATTTTCTGACCTCTCTAGGACGGATGTTATGGGAACATAATGTACAACAATAGGCTGGGTCCTGACCTCTCTAGGACGGATGTTATGGGAACATAATGTACAACCATAGGCTGGGTCCTGACCTCTCTAGGACGGATGTTATGGGAACATAATGTACAACCATAGGCTGGGTCCTGACCTCTCTAGGACGGATGTTATGGGAACATAATGTACAACCAAAGGCTGGGTCATTCTCTCACCTCTCTAGGACGGATGTTGTGGGAACATAATGTACAACCAAAGGCTGGGTCATTCTCTCACCTCTCTAGGACGGATGTTAAGGGAACATAATGTACAACAATAGGCTGGATCATTTTCTGGCCTCTCTAGGACGGATGTTGTGGGAACATAATGTACAACAATAGGCTGGGTCCTGACCTCTCTAGGACGGATGTTATGGGAACAAAATGTACAACCAAAGGCTGGGTCATTCTCTCACCTCTCTAGGACGGATGTTGTGGGAACATAATGTACAACCAAAGGCTGGGTCATTCTCTCACCTCTCTAGGACGGATGTTGTGGGAACATAATGTACAACCATAGGCTGGGTCCTGACCTCTCTAGGACGGTTGTTAAGGGAACATAATGTACAACAATAGGCTGGATCATTTTCTGACCTATCTAGGACGGATGTTGTGGGAACATAATGTACAACCATAGGCTGGATCCTGACCTCTCTAGGACGGTTGTTATGGGAACATAATGTATAACAATAGGCTGGATCATTTTCTGACCTCTCTAGGACGGATGTTATGGGAACATAATGTATAACAATAGGCTGGGTCCTGACCTCTCTAGGACGGATGTTATGGGAACATAATGTACAACCATAGGCTGGGTCCTGACCTCTCTAGGACGGATGTTATGGGAACATAATGTACAACCATAGGCTGGGTCCTGACCTCTCTAGGACGGATGTTATGGGAACATAATGTACAACCAAAGGCTGGGTCATTCTCTCACCTCTCTAGGACGGATGTTGTGGGAACATAATGTACAACCAAAGGCTGGGTCATTCTCTCACCTCTCTAGGACGGATGTTAAGGGAACATAATGTACAACCAAAGGCTGGGTCATTCTCTCACCTCTCTAGGACGGATGTTGTGGGAACATAATGTACAACCATAAGCTGGGTCCTGACCTCTCTAGGACGGTTGTTAAGGGAACATAATGTACAACAATAGGCTGGATCATTTTCTGGCCTCTCTAGGACGGATGTTGTGGGAACATAATGTACAACCATAGGCTGGGTCCTGACCTCTCTAGGACGGATGTTATGGGAACATAATGTACAACCATAGGCTGGGTCCTGACCTCTCTAGGACGGATGTTATGGGAACATAATGTACAACCAAAGGCTGGGTATTTCTCTCACCTCTCTAGGACGGATGTTGTGGGAACATAATGTACAACCAAAGGCTGGGTCATTCTCTCACCTCTCTAGGACGGATGTTGTGGGAACATAATGTACAACCATAGGCTGGGTCCTGACCTCTCTAGGACGGTTGTTAAGGGAACATAATGTACAACAATAGGCTGGATCATTTTCTGACCTCTCTAGGACGGATGTTGTGGGAACATAATGTACAACAATAGGCTGGGTCCTGACCTCTCTAGGACGGTTGTTATGGGAACATAATGTATAACAATAGGCTGGATCATTTTCTGACCTCTCTAGGACGGATGTTATGGGAACATAATGTACAACAATAGGCTGGGTCCTGACCTCTCTAGGACGGATGTTATGGGAACATAATGTACAACCATAGGCTGGGTCCTGACCTCTCTAGGACGGATGTTATGGGAACATAATGTACAACCATAGGCTGGGTCCTGACCTCTCTAGGACGGATGTTATGGGAACATAATGTACAACCAAAGGCTGGGTCATTCTCTCACCTCTCTAGGACGGATGTTGTGGGAACATAATGTACAACGAAAGGCTGGGTCATTCTCTCACCTCTCTAGGACGGATGTTAAGGGAACATAATGTACAACAATAGGCTGGATCATTTTCTGGCCTCTCTAGGACGGATGTTGTGGGAACATAATGTACAACAATAGGCTGGGTCCTGACCTCTCTAGGATGGATGTTATGGGAACATAATGTACAACCATAGGCTGGGTCCTGACCTCTCTAGGACGGATGTTATGGGAACATAATGTACAACCAAAGGCTGGGTCATTCTCTCACCTCTCTAGGACGGATGTTGTGGGAACATAATGTACAAACAAAGGCTGGGTCATTCTCTCACCTCTCTAGGACGGATGTTGTGGGAACATAATGTACAACCATAGGCTGGGTCCTGACCTCTCTAGGACGGTTGTTAAGGGAACATAATGTACAACAATAGGCTGGATCATTTTCTGACCTATCTAGGACGGATGTTGTGGGAACATAATGTACAACCATAGGCTGTATCCTGACCTCTCTAGGACGGTTGTTATGGGAACATAATGTATAACAATAGGCTGGATCATTTTCTGACCTCTCTAGGACGGATGTTATGGGAACATAATGTATAACAATAGGCTGGGTCCTGACCTATCTAGGACGGTTGTTAAGGGAACATAATGTACAACAATAGGCTGGATCATTTTCTGACCTCACTAGGACGGATGTTGTGGGAACATAATGTACAACCATAGGCTGGGTCCTGACCTCTCTAGGACGGTTGTTATGGGAACATAATGTATAACAATAGGCTGGATCATTTTCTGACCTCTCTAGGACGGATGTTATGGGAACATAATGTACAACAATAGGCTGGGTCCTGACCTCTCTAGGACGGATGTTATGGGAACATAATGTACAACCATAGGCTGGGTCCTGACCTCTAGGACGGATGTTATGGGAACATAATGTACAACCATAGGCTGGGTCCTGACCTCTCTAGGACGGATGTTATGGGAACATAATGTACAACCAAAGGCTGGGTCATTCTCTCACCTCTCTAGGACGGATGTTGTGGGAACATAATGTACAACCAAAGGCTGGGTCATTCTCTCACCTCTCTAGGACGGATGTTAAGGGAACATAATGTACAACAATAGGCTGGATCATTTTCTGGCCTCTCTAGGACGGATGTTGTGGGAACATAATGTACAACAATAGGCTGGGTCCTGACCTCTCTAGGACGGATGTTATGGGAACAAAATGTACAACCAAAGGCTGGGTCATTCTCTCACCTCTCTAGGACGGATGTTGTGGGAACATAATGTACAACCAAAGGCTGGGTCATTCTCTCACCTCTCTAGGACGGATGTTGTGGGAACATAATGTACAACCATAGGCTGGGTCCTGACCTCTCTAGGACGGTTGTTAAGGGAACATAATGTACAACAATAGGCTGGATCATTTTCTGACCTATCTAGGACGGATGTTGTGGGAACATAATGTACAACCATAGGCTGGATCCTGACCTCTCTAGGACGGTTGTTATGGGAACATAATGTATAACAATAGGCTGGATCATTTTCTGACCTCTCTAGGACGGATGTTATGGGAACATAATGTATAACAATAGGCTGGGTCCTGACCTCTCTAGGACGGATGTTATGGGAACATAATGTACAACCATAGGCTGGGTCCTGACCTCTCTAGGACGGATGTTATGGGAACATAATGTACAACCATAGGCTGGGTCCTGACCTCTCTAGGACGGATGTTATGGGAACATAATGTACAACCAAAGGCTGGGTCATTCTCTCACCTCTCTAGGACGGATGTTGTGGGAACATAATGTACAACCAAAGGCTGGGTCATTCTCTCACCTCTCTAGGACGGATGTTAAGGGAACATAATGTACAACCAAAGGCTGGGTCATTCTCTCACCTCTCTAGGACGGATGTTGTGGGAACATAATGTACAACCATAAGCTGGGTCCTGACCTCTCTAGGACGGTTGTTAAGGGAACATAATGTACAACAATAGGCTGGATCATTTTCTGGCCTCTCTAGGACGGATGTTGTGGGAACATAATGTACAACCATAGGCTGGGTCCTGACCTCTCTAGGACGGATGTTATGGGAACATAATGTACAACCATAGGCTGGGTCCTGACCTCTCTAGGACGGATGTTATGGGAACATAATGTACAACCAAAGGCTGGGTATTTCTCTCACCTCTCTAGGACGGATGTTGTGGGAACATAATGTACAACCAAAGGCTGGGTCATTCTCTCACCTCTCTAGGACGGATGTTGTGGGAACATAATGTACAACCATAGGCTGGGTCCTGACCTCTCTAGGACGGTTGTTAAGGGAACATAATGTACAACAATAGGCTGGATCATTTTCTGACCTCTCTAGGACGGATGTTGTGGGAACATAATGTACAACAATAGGCTGGGTCCTGACCTCTCTAGGACGGTTGTTATGGGAACATAATGTATAACAATAGGCTGGATCATTTTCTGACCTCTCTAGGACGGATGTTATGGGAACATAATGTACAACAATAGGCTGGGTCCTGACCTCTCTAGGACGGATGTTATGGGAACATAATGTACAACCATAGGCTGGGTCCTGACCTCTCTAGGACGGATGTTATGGGAACATAATGTACAACCATAGGCTGGGTCCTGACCTCTCTAGGACGGATGTTATGGGAACATAATGTACAACCAAAGGCTGGGTCATTCTCTCACCTCTCTAGGACGGATGTTGTGGGAACATAATGTACAACGAAAGGCTGGGTCATTCTCTCACCTCTCTAGGACGGATGTTAAGGGAACATAATGTACAACAATAGGCTGGATCATTTTCTGTCCTCTCTAGGACGGATGTTGTGGGAACATAATGTACAACAATAGGCTGGGTCCTGACCTCTCTAGGATGGATGTTATGGGAACATAATGTACAACCATAGGCTGGGTCCTGACCTCTCTAGGACGGATGTTATGGGAACATAATGTACAACCAAAGGCTGGGTCATTCTCTCACCTCTCTAGGACGGATGTTGTGGGAACATAATGTACAAACAAAGGCTGGGTCATTCTCTCACCTCTCTAGGACGGATGTTGTGGGAACATAATGTACAACCATAGGCTGGGTCCTGACCTCTCTAGGACGGTTGTTAAGGGAACATAATGTACAACAATAGGCTGGATCATTTTCTGACCTATCTAGGACGGATGTTGTGGGAACATAATGTACAACCATAGGCTGTATCCTGACCTCTCTAGGACGGTTGTTATGGGAACATAATGTATAACAATAGGCTGGATCATTTTCTGACCTCTCTAGGACGGATGTTATGGGAACATAATGTATAACAATAGGCTGGGTCCTGACCTATCTAGGACGGATGTTATGGGAACATAATGTACAACCATAGGCTGGGTCCTGACCTCTCTAGGACGGATGTTATAGGAACATAATGTACAACCATAGGCTGGGTCCTGACCTCTCTAGGACGGATGTTATGGGAACATAATGTACAACCATAGGCTGGTTCATTCTCTCACCTCTCTAGGACGGATGTTGTGGGAACATAATGTACAACCAAAGGCTGGGTCATTCTCTCACCTCTCTAGGACGGATGTTAAGGGAACATAATGTACAACAATAGGCTGGATCATTTTCTGGCCTCTCTAGGACGGAAGTTGTGGGAACATAATGTACAACAATAGGCTGGGTCCTGACCTCTCTAGGACGGATGTTATGGGAACATAATGTACAACCATAGGCTGGGTCCTGACCTCTCTAGGACGGATGTTATGGGAACATAATGTACAACCAAAGGCTGGGTCATTCTCTCACCTCTCTAGGACGGATGTTGTGGGAACATAATGTACAACCAAAGGCTGGGTCATTCTCTCACCTCTCTAGGACGGATGTTGTGGGAACATAATGTACAACCATAGGCTGGGTCCTGACCTCTCTAGGACGGTTGTTAAGGGAACATAATGTACAACAATAGGCTGGATCATTTTCTGACCTATCTAGGACGGATGTTGTGGGAACATAATGTACAACCAAAGGCTGGATCCTGACCTCTCTAGGACGGTTGTTATGGGAACATAATGTATAACAATAGGCTGGATCATTTTCTGACCTCTCTAGGACGGATGTTATGGGAACATAATGTATAACAATAGGCTGGGTCCTGACCTCTCTAGGACGGATGTTATGGGAACATAATGTACAACCATAGGCTGGGTCCTGACCTCTCTAGGACGGTTGTTATGGGAACATAATGTACAACAATAGGCTGGATCATTTTCTGACCTATCTAGGACGGATGTTGTGGGAACATAATGTACAACCATAGGCTGTATCCTGACCTCTCTAGGACGGTTGTTATGGGAACATAATGTATAACAATAGGCTGGATCATTTTCTGACCTCTCTAGGACGGATGTTATGGGAACATAATGTATAACAATAGGCTGGGTCCTGACCTCTCTAGGACGGATGTTATGGGAACATAATGTACAACCATAGGCTGGGTCCTGACCTCTCTAGGACGGATGTTATAGGAACATAATGTACAACCATAGGCTGGGTCCTGACCTCTCTAGGACGGATGTTATGGGAACATAATGTACAACCATAGGCTGGTTCATTCTCTCACCTCTCTAGGACGGATGTTGTGGGAACATAATGTACAACCAAAGGCTGGGTCATTCTCTCACCTCTCTAGGACGGATGTTAAGGGAACATAATGTACAACAATAGGCTGGATCATTTTCTGGCCTCTCTAGGACGGAAGTTGTGGGAACATAATGTACAACAATAGGCTGGGTCCTGACCTCTCTAGGACGGATGTTATGGGAACATAATGTACAACCATAGGCTGGGTCCTGACCTCTCTAGGACGGATGTTATGGGAACATAATGTACAACCAAAGGCTGGGTCATTCTCTCACCTCTCTAGGACGGATGTTGTGGGAACATAATGTACAACCAAAGGCTGGGTCATTCTCTCACCTCTCTAGGACGGATGTTGTGGGAACATAATGTACAACCATAGGCTGGGTCCTGACCTCTCTAGGACGGTTGTTAAGGGAACATAATGTACAACAATAGGCTGGATCATTTTCTGACCTATCTAGGACGGATGTTGTGGGAACATAATGTACAACCAAAGGCTGGATCCTGACCTCTCTAGGACGGTTGTTATGGGAACATAATGTATAACAATAGGCTGGATCATTTTCTGACCTCTCTAGGACGGATGTTATGGGAACATAATGTATAACAATAGGCTGGGTCCTGACCTCTCTAGGACGGATGTTATGGGAACATAATGTACAACCATAGGCTGGGTCCTGACCTCTCTAGGACGGATGTTGTGGGAACATAATGTACAACCAAAGGCTGGATCCTGACCTCTCTAGGACGGTTGTTATGGGAACATAATGTATAACAATAGGCTGGATCATTTTCTGACCTCTCTAGGACGGATGTTATGGGAACATAATGTATAACAATAGGCTGGGTCCTGACCTCTCTAGGACGGATGTTATGGGAACATAATGTACAACCATAGGCTGGGTCCTGACCTCTCTAGGACGGATGTTGTGGGAACATAATGTACAACCAAAGGCTGGGTCATTCTCTCACCTCTCTAGGACGGATGTTGTGGGAACATAATGTACAACCATAGGCTGGGTCCTGACCTCTCTAGGACGGTTGTTAAGGGAACATAATGTACAACAATAGGCTGGATCATTTTCTGACCTATCTAGGACGGATGTTGTGGGAACATAATGTACAACCAAAGGCTGGATCCTGACCTCTCTAGGACGGTTGTTATGGGAACATAATGTATAACAATAGGCTGGATCATTTTCTGACCTCTCTAGGACGGATGTTATGGGAACATAATGTATAACAATAGGCTGGGTCCTGACCTCTCTAGGACGGATGTTATGGGAACATAATGTACAACCAAAGGCTGGGTCATTCTCTCACCTCTCTAGGACGGATGTTATGGGAACATAATGTACAACCAAAGGCTGGGTCATTCTCTCACCTCTCTAGGACGGATGTTATGGAAACATAATGTACAACCATAGGCTGGGTCCTGACCTCTCTAGGACGATTGTTATGGGAACATAATGTACAAAAATAGGCTGGATCATTTTCTGACCTCTCTTGGACGGATGTTGTGGGAACATAATGTACAACCATAGGCTGGGTCCTGACCTCTCTAGGACGGATGTTATGGGAACATAATGTACAACCAAAGGCTGGGTCATTCTCTCACCTCTCTAGGACGGATGTTGCGGGAACATAATGTACAACCATAGGCTGGGTCCTGACCTCTCTAGGACGGTTGTTAAGGGAACATAATGTACAACAATAGGCTGGATCATTTTCTGCCCTCTCTAGGACGGATGTTGTGGGAACATAATGTACAACCATAGGCTGGGTCCTGACCTCTCTAGGACGGTTGTTAAGGGAACATAATGTACAACAATAGGCTGGATCATTTTCTGATCTCTCTAGGACGGATGTTGTGGGAACATAATGTACAACCATAGGCTGGGTCCTGACCTCTCTAGGACGGTTGTTATGGGAACATAATGTATAACAATAGGCTGGATCATTTTCTGACCTCTCTAGGACGGATGTTATGGGAACATAATGTACAACAATAGGCTGGGTCCTGACCTCTCTAGGACGGATGTTATGGGAACATAATGTACAACCATAGGCTGGGTCCTGACCTCTCTAGGACGGATGTTATGGGAACATAATGTACAACCATAGGCTGGGTCCTGACCTCTCTAGGACGGATGTTATGGGAACATAATGTACAACCAAAGGCTGGGTCATTCTCTCACCTCTCTAGGACGGATGTTGTGGGAACATAATGTACAACCAAAGGCTGGGTCATTCTCTCACCTCTCTAGGACGGATGTTAAGGGAACATAATGTACAACAATAGGCTGGATCATTTTCTGGCCTCTCTAGGACGGATGTTGTGGGAACATAATGTACAACAATAGGCTGGGTCCTGACCTCTCTAGGACGGATGTTATGGGAACATAATGTACAACCAAAGGCTGGGTCATTCTCTCACCTCTCTAGGACGGATGTTGTGGGAACATAATGTACAACCAAAGGCTGGGTCATTCTCTCACCTCTCTAGGACGGATGTTGTGGGAACATAATGTACAACCATAGGCTGGGTCCTGACCTCTCTAGGACGGTTGTTAAGGGAACATAATGTACAACAATAGGCTGGATCATTTTCTGACCTATCTAGGACGGATGTTGTGGGAACATAATGTACAACCATAGGCTGGATCCTGACCTCTCTAGGACGGTTGTTATGGGAACATAATGTATAACAATAGGCTGGATCATTTTCTGACCTCTCTAGGACGGATGTTATGGGAACATAATGTATAACAATAGGCTGGGTCCTGACCTCTCTAGGACGGATGTTATGGGAACATAATGTACAACCATAGGCTGGGTCCTGACCTCTCTAGGACGGATGTTATGGGAACATAATGTACAACCATAGGCTGGGTCCTGACCTCTCTAGGACGGATGTTATGGGAACATAATGTACAACCAAAGGCTGGGTCATTCTCTCACCTCTCTAGGACGGATGTTATGGGAACATAATGTACAACCAAAGGCTGGGTCATTCTCTCACCTCTCTAGGACGGATGTTATGGAAACATAATGTACAACCATAGGCTGGGTCCTGACCTCTCTAGGACGATTGTTATGGGAACATAATGTACAAAAATAGGCTGGATCATTTTCTGACCTCTCTTGGACGGATGTTGTGGGAACATAATGTACAACCATAGGCTGGGTCCTGACCTCTCTAGGACGGATGTTATGGGAACATAATGTACAACCAAAGGCTGGGTCATTCTCTCACCTCTCTAGGACGGATGTTGCGGGAACATAATGTACAACCATAGGCTGGGTCCTGACCTCTCTAGGACGGTTGTTAAGGGAACATAATGTACAACAATAGGCTGGATCATTTTCTGGCCTCTCTAGGACGGATGTTGTGGGAACATAATGTACAACCATAGGCTGGGTCCTGACCTCTCTAGGACGGTTGTTAAGGGAACATAATGTACAACAATAGGCTGGATCATTTTCTGATCTCTCTAGGACGGATGTTGTGGGAACATAATGTACAACCATAGGCTGGGTCCTGACCTCTCTAGGACGGTTGTTATGGGAACATAATGTATAACAATAGGCTGGATCATTTTCTGACCTCTCTAGGACGGATGTTATGGGAACATAATGTACAACAATAGGCTGGGTCCTGACCTCTCTAGGACGGATGTTATGGGAACATAATGTACAACCATAGGCTGGGTCCTGACCTCTCTAGGACGGATGTTATGGGAACATAATGTACAACCATAGGCTGGGTCCTGACCTCTCTAGGACGGATGTTATGGGAACATAATGTACAACCAAAGGCTGGGTCATTCTCTCACCTCTCTAGGACGGATGTTGTGGGAACATAATGTACAACCAAAGGCTGGGTCATTCTCTCACCTCTCTAGGACGGATGTTAAGGGAACATAATGTACAACAATAGGCTGGATCATTTTCTGGCCTCTCTAGGACGGATGTTGTGGGAACATAATGTACAACAATAGGCTGGGTCCTGACCTCTCTAGGACGGATGTTATGGGAACATAATGTACAACCAAAGGCTGGGTCATTCTCTCACCTCTCTAGGACGGATGTTGTGGGAACATAATGTACAACCAAAGGCTGGGTCATTCTCTCACCTCTCTAGGACGGATGTTGTGGGAACATAATGTACAACCATAGGCTGGGTCCTGACCTCTCTAGGACGGTTGTTAAGGGAACATAATGTACAACAATAGGCTGGATCATTTTCTGACCTATCTAGGACGGATGTTGTGGGAACATAATGTACAACCATAGGCTGGATCCTGACCTCTCTAGGACGGTTGTTATGGGAACATAATGTATAACAATAGGCTGGATCATTTTCTGACCTCTCTAGGACGGATGTTATGGGAACATAATGTATAACAATAGGCTGGGTCCTGACCTCTCTAGGACGGATGTTATGGGAACATAATGTACAACCATAGGCTGGGTCCTGACCTCTCTAGGACGGATGTTATGGGAACATAATGTACAACCATAGGCTGGGTCCTGACCTCTCTAGGACGGATGTTATGGGAACATAATGTACAACCAAAGGCTGGGTCATTCTCTCACCTCTCTAGGACGGATGTTGTGGGAACATAATGTACAACCAAAGGCTGGGTCATTCTCTCACCTCTCTAGGACGGATGTTAAGGGAACATAATGCACAACAATAGGCTGGATCATTTTCTGGCCTCTCTAGGACGGATGTTGTGGGAACATAATGTACAACAATAGGCTGGGTCCTGACCTCTCTAGGACGGATGTTATGGGAACATAATGTACAACCAAAGGCTGGGTCATTCTCTCACCTCTCTAGGACGGATGTTGTGGGAACATAATGTACAACCAAAGGCTGGGTCATTCTCTCACCTCTCTAGGAAGGATGTTGTGGGAACATAATGTACAACCATAGGCTGGGTCCTGACCTCTCTAGGACGGTTGTTAAGGGAACATAATGTACAACAATAGGCTGGATCATTTTCTGACCTATCTAGGACGGATGTTGTGGGAACATAATGTACAACCATAGGCTGGATCCTGACCTCTCTAGGACGGTTGTTATGGGAACATAATGTATAACAATAGGCTGAATCATTTTCTGACCTCTCTAGGACGGATGTTATGGGAACATAATGTATAACAATAGGCTGGGTCCTGACCTCTCTAGGACGGATGTTATGGGAACATAATGTACAACCATAGGCTGGGTCCTGACCTCTCTAGGACGGATGTTATGGGAACATAATGTACAACCAAAGGCTGGGTCATTCTCTCACCTCTCTAGGACGGATGTTATGGGAACATAATGTACTACCAAAGGCTGGGTCATTCTCTCACCTCTCTAGGACGGATGTTATGGAAACATAATGTACAACCATAGGCTGGGTCCTGACCTCTCTAGGACGATTGTTATGGGAACATAATGTACAAAAATAGGCTGGATCATTTTCTGACCTCTCTTGGACGGATGTTGTGGGAACATAATGTACAACCATAGGCTGGGTCCTGACCTCTCTAGGACGGTTGTTATGGGAACATAATGTACAACAATAGGCTGGGTCATTTTCTAACCTCTCTAGGACGGATGTTTTGGGAACATAATGTACAACCGTAGGCTGGGTCATTCTCTCACCTCTCTAGGACGGATGTTGTGGGAACATAATGTAAAACCTTAGGCTGTGTCCTGACCTCTCTAGGACGGTTGTTATGGGAACATAATGTACAACCATAGGCTGGATCATTTTCTGACCTCTCTAGGACGGATGTTATGGGAACATAATATACAACCATAGGCTGGGTCCTGACCTCTATAGAACGGATGTTATGGGAACATAATGTACAACTAGCGGCTGGGTCATTCTCTCACCTCTCTAGGACGGATGTTATGGGAACATAATGTACAACCAAAGGCTGGGTCATTCTCTCACCTCTCTAGGACGGATGTTATGGGAACATAATGTACAACCATAGGCTGGGTCCTGACCTCTCTAGGACGGATGTTATGGGAACATAATGTACAACCATAGGCTGGGTCATTCTCTCACCTCTCTAGGACGGATGTTATGGGAACATAATGTTGCTACAACCATAGGCTGGGTCCTGACCTCTCTAGGACGGTTGTTATGGGAATTGTCACGTGTCCTGGCTATCCTGGGATCTTCCGTCACCGTAGTTTACAAATAGATGTATTTATATCTCCTGTGACAAATAGAATGAGAATCACATTATTCTTTTAAAACCAAGCCGAGAGCAACTCAAAAGATGGAGGAGGAAAATAAAAAATAAAAATTGTTCCGTTCTCGTAATGTTTCTGCCGTTGTTATTTTTAACAGGATGAATTCGAACTTTTTAAAAACATTATTTTGGAGAGCCATTTTTTAGGTCAAAAAAAAAGACTAGAAATTCCTTCATTTGAAGAATGATTCCTGAATTGTTTAACAATGTGTCCATCCAGTATGTGTCCATTTATTATGTGTCAATCTATTATGTGTCAATCTATTATGTGTCAATTTATTATGTGTGCATCTATTATGTGTCCATCTATTATGTGTCCATCTATTATGTGTTCATGTATTATGTGTCCATCTATTATGTGTCAATCTATTATGTGTTATCTATTATGTGTCAATCTATTAAGTCAGTTTATGTCGGTTTAACTCCAGCCACGAGAAGGAAATGGTTATTGCTACATACAACATGACCAACATACAACATGATCAACATACAACATGACCAACATACAATAAGACAAACATACAACATCACCAACAAATTGAGGGCTTGCTTATAATGTTAAAATACAAGATTACTTGACGCATTTGACAGTTTAACAAAAGGTGTTAGTTTAACGTAGGCGATCGTTTAACGTATGTGACACTTGTGACAGTTTAACATATGTCACAGTTTGATATAAATGACAGTTTCACGTAAAACCATGTCATCATGTGGCATCTATTATATCCATGGCCGTCTTATCCTTTAGGCTAAGTTGGCACTGTAGTCACATTAGGTACAATAAGCAACTGTAGGTACTGTACGCACAATATGCACAGTTGGAATTATATATGCACTGTAGAAATTATAGGCAGTCACTAGAGGCACTTGGCCTAGGACCCCCGAATCTAAATGGGCCCACGAATCTAAATGGGCCCACGAATCTAAATGGGCCCACGAATGATTTTCAAATAGGAAAGTACTGTAATTACTCTCTAGCGTGGGGCCCCTCAGCATTAAGGATGCGAAAAGTACATGTGTACTATCAACTGTACGTATGTATGTCATCATCAACTGTACGTATGTATGTCATCAACTGTACGTATGTATGTCATCATCAACTGTACGTATGTATGTCATCATCAACTGTACGTATGTATGTCATCATCAACTGTACGTATGTATGTCATCATCAACTGTACGTATGTATGTCATCATCAACTGTACGTATGTATGTCATCATCAACTGTACGTATGTATGTCATCATCAACTGTACGTATGTATGTCATCAACTGTACGTATGTATGTCATCATCAACTGTACGTATGTATGTCATCATCAACTGTACGTATGTATGTCATCATCAACTGTACGTATGTATGTCATCATCAACTGTACGTATGTATGTCATCAACTGTACGTATGTATGTCATCAACTGTACGTATGTATGTCATCATCAACTGTACGTATGTATGTCATCATCAACTGTACGTATGTATGTCATCATCAACTGTACGTATGTATGTCATCATCAACTGTACGTATGTATGTCATCATCAACTGTACGTATGTATGTCATCATCAACTGTACGTATGTATGTCATCATCAACTGTACGTATGTATGTCATCATCAACTGTACGTATGTATGTCATCATCAACTGTACGTATGTATGTCATCAACTGTACGTATGTATGTCATCATCAACTGTACGTATGTATGTCATCATCAACTGTACGTATGTATGTCATCATCAACTGTACGTATGTATGTCATCATCAACTGTACGTATGTATGTCATCATCAACTGTACGTATGTATGTCATCATCAACTGTACGTATGTATGTCATCATCAACTGTACGTATGTATGTCATCATCAACTGTACGTATGTATGTCATCATCAACTGTACGTATGTATGTCATCATCAACTGTACGTATGTATGTCATCATCAACTGAACGTATGTGTGTCATCATCAACTGTACGTATGTATGTCATCATCAACTGTACGTATGTATGTCATCATCAACTTTTCGTATGTATGTCATCATCAACTGTACGTATGTATGTCATCATCAACTGTACGTATGTATGTCATCATCAACTGTACGTATGTATGTCATCAACTGTACGTATGTATGTCATCATCAACTGTACGTATGTATGTCATCAACTGTACGTATGTATGTCATCATCAACTGTACGTATGTATGTCATCATCAACTGTACGTATGTATGTCATCATCAACTGTACGTATGTATGTCATCATCAACTGTACGTATGTATGTCATCATCAACTGTACGTATGTATGTCATCAACTGTACGTATGTATGTCATCATCAACTGTACGTATGTATGTCATCATCAACTGTACGTATTTATGTCATCATCAACTGTACGTATGTATGTCATCATCAACTGTACGTATGTATGTCATCATCAACTGTACGTATGTATGTCATCATCAACTGTACGTATGTATGTCATCAACTGTACGTATGTATGTCATCATCATCTGTACGTATGTATGTCATCAACTGTACGTATGTATGTCATCATCAACTGTACGTATGTATGTCATCATCAACTGTACGTATGTATGTCATCATCAACTGTACGTATGTATGTCATCATCAACTGTACGTATGTATGTCATCATCAACTGTACGTATGTATGTCATCATCAACTGTAC
Organism: Bulinus truncatus; assembly: GCA_021962125.1. Classification (NCBI taxonomy): domain Eukaryota; kingdom Metazoa; phylum Mollusca; class Gastropoda; family Planorbidae; genus Bulinus; species Bulinus truncatus. The sequence continues at coordinate 6,498,059 of JAGDYQ010000031.1, read as the reverse complement.
GTATGTATGTCATCATCAACTGAACGTATGTGTGTCATCATCAACTGTACGTATGTATGTCATCATCAACTGTACGTATGTGTGTCATCATCAACTGTACGTATGTGTGTCATCATCAACTGTACGTATGTATTTTACATTAACTGGACGTATGTATGGCATGTCCATTTCAAATAAAGTAACGGGAAGACAAAAATCAAGGAAGGAACCCGGCACCACTCGGAGGAGAGGGGGGGTCTAGACATCACGCAGTGAACTCCCCCGGGGGGGGGGGGACACTCATTCAATATTTTATTTCACGTCTGTAATCAACTCCGTCTCAGCTTTGTGTCTGGTCCATTAGATCAATTGTATTCCTGCCAGCAGACGATATCACGTACAAACAGTACCTGGCCATCACAGAACACGTTCGGTTTATTGATTTCTTCACTATCCCTAAAACTTCACTTGACTTCACCGGGACAGACGCCTGGATCAACCGATAGACTCAAAGGGACATAGAAACCGAAACCTCTGAATAGTTATCAACAGCAACCAAATGAAATTCTATACAGAGTTGATCCCCTTGTGACGGACAGATGAGTGATGGCCCTTGACGATGAAGTACTCCGAACTGAACTAGATGTAAAAATGAAATCACTTGAATCGTTCAAGTGTAGGTCCATTCATCACCGTTGAGATCAACAATAGATGTTTCAAGTATGATGTATTTTATGAAGAACCGCATTGAACAATAATAATGATCAAGCATATTGAAATATCAAATGTATTATTTCAGTAAATATTATTGTAAAATGAAAATAATTATAGTTGGCATATTCATGTTTATATTTAGTTCATGTTAAAATGCTAATTTTGAAGCAACGTTGTTGGAATGATTATTTCTTTTAGTAGTAATTTTGTTGAGAGCTTTAAAAAATTTGGTGTTTTCTACTTGAAGATACTCCCCGCTATATCTCCCGTTGTGTCTCTATGGCCATTGCACTACCGGCTTTGGTGGGTATGAAAAAAAGGGCACCATAAAAAAAAGTCAAATTAGTGTTTTATAGTATCTAAGAGATTTCACCTCATCCTTTTAGGGACTTCACACATAAACTCGTGAAGTTAACAAAACCAATTGTGCTAAAACATTAAATAAGAAAGTGTTGAGTTATATATAGCAATGAGAGTATGCTCGCTTCCTTTACACATGATGTTATATATGTTTCCAATTGTGTGGCCTATGATTATCTTAGTTATATTATGCTGTTCATATTTATATTTCCACTTGGCTTTGCTTAGTAGTGTGTACACTTAGCTTGTGTGATGTTTATACCTTAACATTATTAGATGCTCGTGTTAATACCTCAGCTTGTGTGATGTTTATACATTAACATCATTAGATGCTCGTGTTTATACCTTAGCTTGTGTGATGCTTATAACTTAACATTATTAGATGCTCGTGTTTATACCTTAGCTTGTGTGATGTTTATACATTAACATCATTAGATGCTCGTGTTTATACCTTAGCTTGTGTGATGCTTATAACTTAACATTATTAGATGCTCGTGTTTATACCTTAGCTTGTGTGATGTTTATACCTTAACATTATTAGATGCTCGTGTTAATACCTCAGCTTGTGTGATGTTTATAATTAACATTATTAGATGCTCCTGTTAATACCTTAGTTTGTGTGGTGTTTATACCTTAACATTATTAGATGCTCCTGTTAATACCTTAGTTTGTGTGGTGTTTATACCTTAACATTATTAGATGCTCCTGTTAATATCTCAGCTTGTGTGATGTTTACACCTTAACATTATTAGATGTTCCTGTTTATAACTCAGCTTGTGTGATGTTTATACCGTAACATTATTAGATTTTCCTGTTTATACCTCAGCTTGTGTGATGTTTATACCTTAACATTATTAGATGTTCCTGTTTATACCTCACCTTGTGTGATGTTTATACCTTAACATTATTAGATGCTCCTGTTAATATTTCAGCTTGTGTGATGTTTATACCTTAACATTATTAGATGCTCGTGTTAATATCTCAGCTTGTGTTGTGTTTATACTTTAACATTATTAGATGCTCCTGTTAATACCTTAGCTTGTGTGATGTTTATACCTTAACATTATTAGATGCTCGTGTTAATACCTCAGCTTGTGTGATGTTTATACCTTAACATTATTAGATGTTCCTGTTTATAACTTAGCTTGTATGATGTTTATACCTTAACATTATTTGATTTTCCTGTTTATACCTCAGTTGTTTGTTTTTGTTTTCTTTTTGCGATGTTAATGTTTATATTTTTATTATTGTCCTCAAGTTTATATATCAGCTTACTGTGATGTTTATAACTCAAAATTTTAGTGATATTCATGTTAATACCTGAATTGTTTATGCTCATTTAATGCTTCAATTTTGGTGTGATGTTCATGTTTATACTTTAAACTTTTGAAATGTTTTATCATCCTAAACTCACTTCATGAATTCGTATATTCTTGCAATGCTTTGATTAATTTTTTTTTTTACTCTAATTCCAATGTAATATAATACTCGTTGTTTTATATTCCAAGGTCATTTCCTTTGAAGATTTGGACCGTAATGTTTTGGCCAGCACTATCTGCAAGCCAATGTTGTCCCTGGGAGAGTTGTGTCTACGCCAGTCTGAGGGCTACCTGTGTGACTGTTCCCGAGGTCTGCAATGTAAATACAGCAATAATGAAACGTACGGACATTGTGGATAGTCAAAGACAGCTTGTGTGCTTGACCGTTGGTACTGATGATTGATGTTTGTCTGAGATATAATAGGCAAACAGCTTAACAGGATGTAGCTATGAACTACTAACAGCGTCCGAGTAGATTATACAGAGTTACAGTGGATGAATCATTAGATTACACTAAGTTACAGTTGTTGAATCAATAGATTACACTGAGTTGCGGTAGATGAATCAATAGATTTCACTGAGATGAAGTGAATGATTCAATAGATCACACTCAGTTACAGTGGATGAATCAATAGATTACAATGAGTTATGGTGGGTGAATCAATATTAAATGTTACAACTAAGAAAATCAAACTGTTAAGATTTGAAAAAAACTGGACAAGTTCACTAACCACTGTCATAAGTTGGTCTAAGTTGGTGTGAGTTGGTCTAAGTTGGACCAAGTTGGGTTGAATGTAGAGCAACTTAAAGGAGTTTAGACTGGGCAACATCAAAAGAAAATGGGTCAATATTTTTTATTAGAACGAATCATTGTAATTGTAAATAAAATGAACGTGTCGTCCTGTGTTTACATTTTAAGCCTACATGAATTTTAACCCTATACTGTTGAAAGTATGTTCTGTTTATTTGCATAACATTTGTACATGTATTAATATTTCATGTATATAGAACATTTGTTGAATTTTTTTACAGAAACTTTATTGAAGTAATGCAGAATGGGCCTACATTATTTTCCTGGTATGCTTAAAAAAATTTCTATTCTTTTTAGAGATTTTTTTTTACTGTAGTACATAACAAACTTTTCATTAGCAACCTTGTTTGAAATAGCAGAAGTTGTAAATATATTGGCATTTTTTAAACTAAAAGTTTAACATATTCTGTAGTGTAGAATATTAGTAAAAACTTGTCTATAGTTACATTTTAACATTTTGTGATTTTACATAACGAAGGATAGAGTGTTCCATAAACAAATAACCTAATAAACAATTTAAAGTAGCAATTATATATTATTAGTCATTAGGGACCTGTTCATTAAGAACCTGTTCATTAGGGACCTGTTCATTAGAGACATGTTCATTAGGGACCTGTTCATTAGGGACCTGTTCATTAGGGACCTGTTCATTAGGGACCTGTTTATTAAGAACCTGTTCATTAGGGACCTGTTCATTAGAGACATGTTCATTAGGGACCTGTTAATTAGGGACATGTTCATTAGGGACCTGTTCATTAGGGACCTGTTTATTAGGGACATGTTCATTAGGGACCTGTTCATAAGGGACCTGTTCATTAGGGACATGTTCATTAGGGACCTGTTCATTAGGGACCTGTTCATTAGGGACCTGTTCTTTAGAGACATGTTCATTAGGGACCTGTTCTTTAGAGACATGTTCATTAGGGACCTGCTCGTTAGGGACCTGCTCGTTAGGGATCTGTTCATTAGGGACATGTTCATTAGGGACCTGCTCGTTACACGGGCACGACACCGTAAGGAGTCACCCTTGCCTTCATTGCACTTTTTAACTTGCGGTGAACTGAACTTAGACAACAATAGCTGCAGAATCAAGAGAGTTACAAATGTTACAATTTAAATGGTATAGCTAATGCACTTTCCTAATTATTTTATTTTGGCACCAAGGTGTTAAAATATGAGTGATCCAGAGTTGCATCTTATTTAAATATATCATATGTGAACATTTGAAAATTCGTCCTTATTTTTAAAAAATCAACATTTGTTGGATCAGATTTATCTTCCCTAATGGTTATACTTTAAATTGGTCAGACATTCACGCAGGCCCGTAGCGTGCGGTGGGGGGCAGTGGGCCGGGCTGCATTCGCAGTTAAAATGTCAACAGTTCAAAAAAGAATTTTAAGACGTCGTAGATTCGTCTATTTTTTAAAAAACAACATACAGCTAAATCCTGGCAGTTTAAAATAAAACTAATTAGCTTAGAACATTCTAATCATATTAAAGAAACACCCAGCCATGTCAACAAACTGACAAAAATAGCTTCATTGTATATAATACTATACATGTATCATTTAATCAAGCAGTAAATAAAAACAGTTATCATTGTACCAATGCATAATCCCGCCCACTCACTCACGTTTGTCATCTAATTTTTTCTTCATTGTACATATAACACTAGGTCTCATTTTATAATGTAATATTTTTATCATGGTCCATTGGCTACAAATAAAGAACTTCTCACTAGTTATCACTAGAACTTCTCACTAGTTCTCACTAGAACTTCTAATCTGTATATCTTTGAGTTAACATTTTAAATATATTTATATATCAACACACAAACCTATGTAAAAAAATGTGTTGAAAATGCTCATGTAATTCTTTTACTTCATTAAAAACTAATATTACGTCAAAATGGTGTCATTTGTTAACACTGGCAGTCAAAATAGTGTCATTTTTTAACACTGGCAGTCAAAATGGTGTCATTTGTTAACACTGGCAGTCAAAATAGTGTCATTTTTTAATACTGGCAGTCAAAATGATGTCATTTGTTAACACTGGCAGTCAAAATGGTGTCATTTGTTAACACTGGCAGTCAAAATGGTGTCATTTGTTAACACTGGCAGTCAAAATGGTGTCATTTGTTAACACTGACAGTCAAAATGGTGTCATTTGTTAACACTGGCAGTCTACATTTTTAATTGTTGCATCGTATCATGTAAAGCTTGGAACTGAATAACTGCTAAAGACAAAAATAAGCTCAACATTGGTAGACAAACGTTTATAAAGCTGTTGTTGTGTAAACTGATGGGAGTAAAGACAACAGAGTTCCACGTGAACATTGTCACATGTTCCAGTACGTCACTTCCTGCCGTGGACTTTTCTCACACACCTTCTGCCACAGCAGTAAATCTCGCACACCCAGTCACGTGACTGATTCTTAAACTGGCAGAATAAATCTCCCGGACATTCTATTCTGAAACCCTGAGGAAAGTAAATCACTCCGTAATTGCATTGTGTTGGTTTTAGAAAAATTTTCAATTCACCAACATTAATTGGGAAAAGTCCACAGATCTTTAAGAAGGTTAGGTAATATTAATTTGACTCATGTGTTTACCTTTTGAGAAAAAGGTGAGCGGCTTAGATTCCTCGGTATTTATGTAATAAGTAAAAAAAATTTTGAAGTAATAAATTACTCATTAGAAAAAACTTTTGAGCATGTCTAGTAATTGACTAAGTAATGTACTTTTCAAGGTCAAATAAATGTGTTAATATTCAATTTTCAAACCCGAGCAAGTGAGTACAAAAAATACTTTGTTCCAGAGGCCTTACGTTAGATACCCCATCCCCAACCCGGTCACATTTTTATACATGTAGCTCCCACCCCCCCCCCCCTTTAAATTTTAATGTGATGAGTAAACAACTCCGAAATCGTCGCTTCCCCTTGTCCGCCGCACCCCCTCCTCCCCACCCGCACTACCCAGGCCGCCTCTGTTTCAATGACATTCCTCCTTGTCAGAAATTTAAAAAAATAATTCAACAAATAAAAATAGCACTTACATTGCAATGGCAACCATCTGTGTAATCCCATCTTTTAACTCTGTCTGGCAGCAGGCCTGCATCAGAAAATGATGACGTCATCGCCGATCTCTTCACTGCTCTCAGTAATAATTGATGGGCGGATTCTTTCAGCAGAAGAAAGAAAGAATATTTAATCAGAATATAATCTCGTCTGGAAATAGTGCATGTGTGTGTGTGTTTATTGTCATATAGGCTTCATGAAATACTGAGTCAATGTTTTTGTTTAAGACTTTGATTCAGTTTGTCTAATTTTTTTGTTTATTTGTTGTTGTTTTTTGTATGTTTAGTTTTAAAGTTTTAATTTAAAATCCTCCAAGTAAACCACTAATTTCTGCTGCCTGTCTTCAGTTCAATCCTCCAAGTAAACCACTAGTTTCTGCTGCCTGTCTTCAGTTCAATCCTCCCAGAGACAACTAGTTTCTGCTTCCTGTATTCAGTTCAATCCTCCCAATAAACCACTAGTTTCTGCTTCCTGTCTTCAGTTCAGTCCTACAAGTAAACCACTAGTTTCTGCTTCCTGTCTTCAGTTCACTCCTACAAGTAAACCTCTAGTTTTTGCTTCCTGTCTTCAGTTCAATCCTCCAAGTAAAAAACTAATTTCTGCTTCCTGTCTTCAGTTCAATCCTCCAAGTAAACCACTAGTTTCTGCTTCCTGTCTTCAGTTCAATCCTCCATGTAAACAACTAGTTTATGCTTCTTATCTTCAGTTCAATCCTCCAAGTAAACCACTAAATGAAATAATATGGAAAAACTGTTTCAATGAACGCCATACTACATTCTGCGAAGAGTGTGGAAAAGCCACATTTGGCCAGCATGGGTTTAAATCTATGGTGGTTAAATGCGGTTCTTTTTACTTTTTTAAAACTCAGAATAAGCCATTGTTCTAATTAATTTCTTTTTTTCCTCTGTTTGACTAAATATTGATAAGTTGTCTATTGTACGGCTCTTTAAAATATTTCTAACTTTAAAAGGAGTGCGGCCCCTGGTACCTACAAATACACATCAGACATCTTGTCTCCTTGCTCCATACCAGTCAGGTCTACACAGGTCTCGGTTGAGAGGGAACCAAAAAGAAATCAACAAAATACTGTCAGAGAAAAATGCTCGCTATAGATGGGTGCATCAGATCTTTGTATTGCTAGGCATAAATGAAGGGTTGTGAGAGTAAAAGAAATGCTGTTTCCTTGTCAAATCATTAGGGTAAAAAAAGGAGTGTGGGGGGCAGTCCACGACTAGAGTCACATTACAATGGGTGGCCTGGGGAAAGGGGAGTCGTCTCCCTGATATCACATTACAGTGTGTGGCCCGGGGGGGGGATCGATTATCAATACATACGACTTTAAAACGTCTTCATATCAGAATATGTTTTAGCAGGTCTGTAAAAGTAGAGCTATCGCAATGTCGTAGTGGCCCAAACAGTCAGAGGCCCCTGTCCTAAGGGGGCCCAGTAGTTTACATCAAAATGTCATTCAAATGACTTAGAGATTGGAAAGTAAATGTAACTATAGGGGCCCCAGTTCGCGGTTAGAAGCCCAAGATAAGTTGTCGGCAACCCCCGGTGAGATCACCCAGGAAACACGATATCCATTTAAATAACCAGTGTATCAATGTCAAGGCTGCAGACGCTCACTTACAGTCTCACTTGTTAGCTATTGATTGATGGAGGAGAGAAAGGTTGTCTGGCACCATACGATAGTCGTCGCTGCTGAAAAATAAACTAGATCTATCTCGAATGTTTAATAAGACTGAAATGTTTCTTCGGTGTCACGCGGAATAAATTGTTTTAAAATACCGAATCGATTCGAAACAATTTTTAACAATAAAAAGATGTATTTTTATTGATACCATTCCCTCTTTGGTTGAAATAATTTAACTTATTGAATTTGTTAGTCTGACATTGAACTCCAAAGAACATGACATGTTTTTAACCTTTCAGGAACGTCTAGATGGGTGGTGACTAAACTTGGACTTGTTCGATGTTAACTAGGTCGTCTGGTCAGTGTAGTTTTATTGTTACTGTATACGTTCACGAAATTCAGAACACGTAGTTTGAATCGCCACATAGCTATGATATGATGTCTGTCAGAATTATCTGTACGTATAAGTAGATGATACCTGTTATCCATCAGAGATTATATGTACGTTTAGTTGGGAGATATATGTTATCTAACAGACATTATCTGTACGTGTAAGTAGATGATACCTGATATCTATCAGACAGTTTATGTACGTTTAAGTGGGAGATATCTATTATCTATCAGACATTATCTGTACGTGTACATGTTTGATATCTGTTATGTTTCTATTGTCCTGTATTCGATTACTGTACAATTTTTAAACAAATTTGTAAGTGACTTGTAATCTCATGTAGCTAAACCTTTAATAAGGACTATATTTGGTGAAAGGATGGTCATGTGGTAAAGCTCTCGACTGTCGACCTGAGGGTCCCTGGTTCGATCTCCGGTGAGGACCAATGGATATTTCAGATCACGGCTTAAGTCCCCGCTATATCTCCCGTAGTGTCTCTATGGCCATTGCACTATCGTCTATGGTGAGGATGAAAGAAGGGCACCATAAAAACCGTCCAAGTTGTGGTTTATATGATCTAAGAGATTTCATCTCATCCTAACAGGGACTTCACACACACTTTAATATTAATTTTTGGATCTTTTTTTCAATGCTACTAATCGAAATTATTGACTAAATGTATACCATATGAAATGTTTCAAAAGAAAGTTTTTGAGGGCGATATGAAAATATTTTATTCAATAGAAGCGTAGGTTGGGTCAAACTAGTTATAACATCATTCATGTGTTAGAGGGACAGCCGTTCTTCGTGGTCAGAATAGACTTTCCTTGTGGTTAGTTTAGCCTTTCCTTTTAGTCAGTTTAACCTTTCCTTGTGATCAGTTTAGCCTTTCTTTGTGGTCAGTTTAGCCTTTCCTTGTGGTCAGTTTAGCCTTTCCTTGTGGTCAGTTTAGCCTTTCCTTGTGATCAGTTTAGCCTTTCCTTGTGATCAGTTTAGCCTTTCTTTCTGATCAGTTTAGCCTATATTTAGTCTTCTTAGAACTTTACGTTGTCTAAAGAACAGTCGATAACACACATTATTTTTTTTATCAGACTGGTCTATAAATCTTGTAGCAACAGCGCGTCAAATAAAACACGGACTTTTGATATCATCGAATACACACCAAAGAAACGATATTCTAGTTCATATATAACTGTTTGTGTGTTTAGGAATGTGTGGCCTTACTGTGACCACATTCACAGAAAGAGTTCACACAATCGTGCAGCACGTATCATAGGTACACTGTGAGAATTTTTATTTTAACCACTAGCTGCTCTCGAAATAAAAAAACAAACATTCAGTGAGACTTGATAAATGTAATTTAAATCATTTGCACAGACCCGTTCATATGGAAAGATAAACTATACAACAGGCTAGAGCCCTAACTGCCAAAGGGCCAACGACGGTACTACTTAATATTAATTCAGGTGCTAATAGGGCCCCGACAGACAATTTTGTCCGGAGCCCCAAATATATCTAGAAGTCTCTGTCTAGGGACCACACATACTTAAAGACGGCTCTGTAAATAAATCTACGTTACTGAGGTGAAACCCTATGTCTACTATATTGAATTTACGTTACTGAGGTGAAGCAATATGTCTACAATATTGAATCTACGTTACTGAGGTGAAGCACTATGTCTACAATATTGATTTTGATTCATAAAGTTGGGCTACCATCGCTCCAATCAAACTAAATTCTGATTTTTTAAAGTCAAAGTCACGTTTCTTATGTCAACAATAACACGTGATCCCAGTGTCGTAACTAAGGAGAGGCAATGCCGACCTGGGGCAACATCTGACATCAAAACAAAATAGTGGCAGCATTTTCGCCCCCCCCCCCCCACTCCTTGAGCCACTTATACTATGTATGCATTTGCATGCCCTATTTATAGTTCAATAATCAACTGCACTGACAACTAAAAAAAATTTAAAATGTTGTTAACCATAGACTCACTAACCTGTGTCACTTGCCAAAGTGTTTAGTAAAATAAAGACCAGCATAACACACACGGTCGTCATGTTGTGTTTATTGTATTGTCCTGTGTTTATTTGAAGAGACGCTGAAAATGGACAAACACAAAGTCATTCTCTATGATTAGAATAAAACAACTAATGTTGTTTTGAAATCAACAATGCATTAAAATTTTCAAACATTAAGTCAAAATGTAAAGTTCCCTATTAAAATAAAAGGAGTGTCTTTAACAGAGGATTGAAATGAATAAATAGCCTTACGAATGTACTTTTAGCAGAAAGTTTGTCTTAATTCCCGCACCTTACAGGCGGTCTTATATTTCTATGTTCTATGTAAATATGTTCAGTGTTATCCCTTCTCTTGAGCGTGACTTATCTGTTGTAGTACAAAACTGATTACGCCATTCTTCCTGTTGGTTTATTGACATAGAGAGGACTGGGGAGAAAGTAATAAATGGGTGGCCGACTACCATGATGATACAGTATCAATATGGTGGGAGGTTGAGCAGGTCAATAGAAACTGATAAGTTACTGGTAATTGGGTAGATGTGTGTCAGACTGGCAATTAGAGGTCACTTGTCAGTGGGTAGAAGTAGAACATACTGTCAAATACTGATCACATACAGATAGATTGAATATATATATATATATATATATATATATATATATATATATATATATAAGGTTATCTAGATAGATACATAAATAGACAGACAGACAGACAGACAGTCAGACAGATAGATGGATTGATGGATGAATGGATGGATAGATAGATAGATAGATAGATAGATAGATAGATAGATAGATAGATAGATAGATAGATAGATAGATAGATAGATAGATAGATAGATAGATAGATAGATAGATAGATAGATAGATAGATAGATAGATAGATAGATAGATAGATAGATAGATAGATAGATAGATAGATAGATAGATACAGTGGCGTCACTAGGGGTGTGCGGGGGGTGCGGACCGCACCGGGTGACACCCTCAAAAGGGGTGACACCAAAATGCAAAATATCTAATTTTAGGCCTATATTCTTATTTTGTAAATTTAAAATAATTCAAAGCCGTATTTAATTTTTGAAAATAAATAAAAATATCTTCGATTATTAACAGCAAATGACTTTATATGACTTCGAAAAAAATTAATGCCAAATATAAAAATATATCCGATTATTAACAGACACTGCGTACTTTTTATTATTAATTATTTTAATGAAATTATTGGTATACTTGCACTGACCTATAGTTATCAATTATTTATTCTTCTATTGTCGTTGTAAATTATTTATAAATTTTGCTGAGAATGCTGTATGTCTATGGGGTGTCAGGAGAGGGGTGACACCATGAGTTACCGCACCGGGTGACACCAACCCTAGTGACGCCACTGGATAGATTAGCCTTTCTCACTAGACGCTTAAAGCTTTTGATAGAATTTAAGCTTTCTTATCGATAAATGTAATTATTCAAATTATAGTGAATTATGATAGTGTTCAAACTGTAGAAAGATGTTAATTAACGGTGTATTAGTTCAGCGCTGTCGAGCGGATGAAGCAACCCAAATACGTTGGTCAGGTGACGCCACTGCCTCGCGCTGCATATACTTACTCAATATCCTGATTTGTTTTCCTCCAGCTGTTCGATGTAATAAGTCTATATACATAATGCTATTTAAACCTACCATAACTGATAACACTATGACGTTATAACCACGGTGTGTTCAGTTCTCTACATCTGCTGCCTGGGTCAATATTTGCTGCAGTAATCACCCTCGTTGCACAGTCAATTCTTAAAATAATAGTCCATGGTACCATCTGCAGTCACAGAGGCCTGTAATGATTCGTCAAGAGCAGTGAGTCACCAAACTTTTTTTTTCAGTGGACATTGAATCATAAGTGTAGTTCAGCTGGCAAATCAATTCCAAGGATGCAGAATTATAGTATATTAATAAACTTCGTATTCTGAGGTAATGTGACGCTTAACACTCAAAATGCCCTCCGACCACATAGTTTTCTCAATTTTATGCCATGCCTTGACTCAAATTACTATAATAGTTTCAGGTTCATAGAAAGATATAGAAAAATATAAAAAAATTCATCGTTTCCTTTTTACTTTTGCTATATTGTCATATCATAAGCCATATGATGCTTTAAATTTATAATCATCTATTGATATATTGTCTTACATCATTATAGGTCATCTGATGTTTTAAATTTATAATCATCTATTGATATATTGTCTTACATCATTATAGGTCATATGATGCTTTAAATTTATAATCATCTATTGATATATTGTCTTACATCATTATAGGTCATCTGATGTTTTAAATTTATAATCATCTATTGATATATTGTCTTACATCATTATAGGTCATCTGATGTTTTAAATTTATAATCATCTATTGATATATTGTCTTACATCATTATAGGTCATCTGATGTTTTAAATTTATAATCATCTATTGATATATTGTCTTACATCATTATAGGTCATCTGATGTTTTAAATTTATAATCACCTATTGCTATTTCAAAATAGTTACAATTTATTTCCTTATTTAAAAGCTATCATTGTCTGCTGATAGTTTAAAAAATTATCATGTTATTTTTTCTATTTTTAAAGCTGCTATTTTAAATGATATCATTATCTGCAATTTGATTTTCTAAGGTATTATTATCTGCAATCTATCTGCTATTTGATTTTCTAAGGTATTATTATCTGCAATCTATCTGCTATTTGATTTTGTAAGGTATTATTATCTGCAATCTATCTGCTATTTGATTTTCTAAGGTATTATTATCTGCAATCTATCTGCTATTTGATTTTCTAAGGTATTATTATCTGCAATCTATCTGCTATTTGATTTTGTAAGGTATTATTATCTGCAATCTATCTGCTTTTTGATTTTGTAAGGTATTATTATCTGCAATCTATCTGCTATTTGATTTTCTAAGGTATTATTATCTGCAATCTATCTGCTATTTGATTTTCTAAGGTATTATTATCTGCAATCTATCTGCTATTTTATTTTCTAAGGTATTATTATCTGCAATCTATCTGATATTTGATTTTCTAAGGTATTATTATCTGCAATCTATCTGATATTTGATTTTCTAAGGTATTATTATCTGCAATCTATCTGATATTTGTCTGCCATCATCTAGAGATTGTTGCATATTACAATTTACAAAAGTATAAAAGAATTATTTTTCATAGTATATGATATTGTTAAAAAATTACACGGAATCATTTATGTAAGACATTCAAAATATAGTCAGAGCTTTATTCAATGTATCATTCTGTTAATTGAAGGAAATTAAGAAAGGATAAATTTATTAATATTTTAGTACTAGCTGTACTCTGCAAAACCTTTGCATAGAGTTATATTCCGTTAGGTTTGATCATCAGGCTATGCTATTTTTGGTTTCGGTCAGATCCGATTTTTTCATGATTTTTATTAGTATTGGTTATGTTTGGCGATTTTAAACTGGAATACTGTTGTATTAATTTTTTACTTTCGATTTAACGCAGAACCCACACCGCTGTTATTCATATAGAAGATTCTTAAGAAAAGAAAAAAGTCAAGACAATTTATAAACAAATCTACATCAATGTGTTTTATTTGACAACTACATTATGTCAAAATTTAAAAGTATATATTTAAATAAAAAAATAAAAGTGAGCTCACAATGACGCATGTTTTACATAATAATAAAAAAAGAATAGCAATATTTCATTGAGTACAATGGAATGATGGTCTAAATATATTACGTAATTAACTAAAGATGGAAAAGAACATTGGAATCAAAAACTCACAATGAAATCATTTTTAAAATCTCTACAGCGAGCAAAGGTCAACAACCTTAAATGGGTCTCAACTATTAATAGACTGGTTAGTTCTGCTTCCTTTACTCTGTGTGAAACGAAAAAGAGGAAGCAAAAAAAAAACCCATCTATATAACAAACTAAACAAAAATTGTGTAGTACCTTTTCTGCTTAAAAAAAAAAAAGTTCACCAATGTTGTAGTTTTTACCAGTTGGAACATGTTTATGTGTTCTATTGATCCTTACTATTTCAGGATACCTCTTCTGCATTCAGATCAACTGTCTATTGTTGATATTTTTTCAGCAAGATCAGCTGGCAGATGATCATCAATTTTTGCAAAGAATATCCTTTCAAATTTCACATGTTTATTTTTTCTCCCACAACTAAGAATAGCTCTATTGTTTTTGAAGATATCTTGAGTTCATCCTGAGGTTCAAGCAGACAAGACATATGACAATCAACAGTTTCAACGGTCAACATATCACCAGCTTGACAAATGCCTAGTAATAAAAGTATCAAATTAAGAGATATTATGAAAATGCTTGATTAACAGCAAAATTCAAAATACCAACTCCAATCCAAAAATAAAATACTTGTGAGATGCATTTATAGTTCTTCTTCCTTGAACTTGAAGCGAAACGAAATTTAGGAAGCAGAAGATATAGCTGTAGCAATCAGTATTCATAACTCCATGTTATTGATATTTCTTTACATATTTCTAATTCAATGGCACACAATGATACACATGTTAAAAAAAAAATTATTCAATACAACAAATACTAAGAGTGGATTTAATTTCAATAGAATGAAATAAAAATGACACCAGCTGTATCAACATTTCAAGGGGTAAATAAAGTATAAAAAAAAAAATAAATAAACAATTTTGAAACACTATTTATTAAATCACAAGAAAGATGATGCCCTGATTGCAATCATATATAACATGTGTAAATAAAATAATTTATTTTAATGTAAATTTTATTCATTATCAAATATACTTTTTTTTTTTTGCTTTAGGTTTATAAAGGGAATGAGGATTTTACCAAATGATAAATATCTATATTAGATATGTCACAGTTCATTTGCTACATTGTGATGAAAACTAATAAAAAAATATAGCCCATGGTCATTGGAGCATTAGTTGTACAAAAGGCACCAGAGAATTAGTCCCCTGAGTGGATAAGCCCAATAAACATGCACCGAGAGGACTCCCGTTGTCAAGCACCTATCGGACATCGGTAGGCAGTTTCCTATAGGACCTCTCGGCTGGATCGAAGGGGCAAGCCCCTGAGTGACCCATATTGGATGGCGCATGCGCTCTAAGCCTCTAACAGAATCGGGAAGCGGCCATCTTTACAGTTCGATGGCGCTGATATTATTTCGTTGAAAAGGTTCATTTCAAATTCATTTGATTTGCGTTGCATTTCGTTGAAAGGTCGGTTGATTTTAATTAAATATTACTTTAAAAACATTCTAATTTCAAGTTGTTACAAAATGCTCCTGTAATGGAAATATGTATAAAGTGGTATCAATCTATGTACTGTACTATATTATAGTATAATATAAATGTATATATATGATATATGGATTTTTACCCAAATACTTCTAAGAATTTCTAATTAAGATTATATTAATATTAAAATTACTTATATGTAATTATGTATATTACTTAACATAATATGATTATTGTATCCATTTTACTATGTATATAATGCCATGCTATCTGTCATTGTAACTGTTTTTATTCAAAATTAAGATTAAAAAAAAAGGGTGATAGTAAATATAGTTTTGCCTACCAATGAAATTTTCTATTGTGTAATTGGTGTAGGCATATTAACTTTATCTTGTCGTTAACCCTAAATAATTATTTTTATTTAATTTGCGTTTTATTTTATTTAAAATTTCACTAAAAGTCAAACATAAATTATACACAAACTTTGTAGGTAGGCAGAACCATTTACTTTTACCACAGGACCCACAATGTAAATCATCTTAGGGTTAAGGATATGATTATTGTTAGAGGTTTGGGTTAGTTAGGGTTAGTATTAGGAGTTAGGTTTAGTTTTAGTTGGAGTTAATGTTAGGGGTTAGTATTAGATTAGGGTTAGTGTTTTTATACGTATCCATTGTCATCAGAGAAGATTGGAATAGTAAAATGTGGTCTCTCTGGGTCGAACTCTGAACTACTGCAGAAGGGGTGACATGCAGAGGAAATATTTTGTAATTCAGTACAAGAGTTCGAAGATTGGTTTTTCTATCATACATACTTCCTTATAACAAGGTGAAATTTCTGCATATTACATTTATATTAATAATAATGGATTAATGGAACCTGATATTGTATTACTAAAGCCTGCCATAGTGTCTACATTCCATTCCTCCTGTGTTTCTCAAATATGTTGTATTTGGTATTTGCGATTTTCAATTAACAATTTTCAATTAATTTTCAATGAACATAAATTTAATGAATCTGTTGTTTCTTTAGAATGCCAGGACTGTTTGCAGTGGTTGTATTCATTGGTGATGGTGGAGAAAGACCTGAAAGTGTTGCAGTTGTAGCAGGAAATTGGTTAGATGGTGATGAATCATATTGGGCACCATATACTAACCGTCAGGATGACAGATTGGACACCACACTAGCTTCATCTGGAATAATCAGATGACCTGGAAATGCAAAGCCAGCTCCAAGATAGACCTCTCAAAGCGATTTGACACTTCCAGCTAGGGCACCAGATCTTAATCTTCTCGATGATGATTGACAAGAAACAAGACAATGTTATCTTGAATTTCTTATGCCAGGTAACAATCATTTATAAATTAAATAGCCTACTAATAAATAGTAATAAATTACTAATAAATTCATTGGTGATTATGTATTCTATATTATGGAAGAAAGGTAACTTTTACTAATTTGTTAAGTTTTATATCATAAGAATTTTGACTATTACATGTATGGAGAAATTATGTAATACAAACTATATTGTACTTTTACATATATGAAAAAAAATCCCACTCAAAATTTACATTGTTTTTACTTTTCTGCAGGAGCTTTTATCAAGTTGTGTTCTTCTGGAGTTATGGTACGAGAAAGACCTGAAAAGTTCCCTGTCGGAGTACTGGACTAAGTGACACCCAATGAGCTTTACATATTTATTATTTTGTGCATGAGTATTTCACAAACACCAATTTAACGTTCATATTTCTCCACCGATGTGCTATTCTATGGACTTTAGACGTGATCATTCATATCTAAGCTCAGATTCAAACTAATTCATGGATTTTAAAAATACAAAATTTCCAGCCAAGGTAAAATATGCATTATTTTTTCAGAAGAAAAAAGTGAATGAAATGCTGCCAGGCTTGTGACAATCTTAATATAGATGAAAGAATATACATTGGTAAATATAGTTTTAGTGGTTAATGTAGTTTTAGACAATACATTAAAGCCAACTAAATGGGGGATGAATATTTGGGTTTTAGCTGATACATGCTGAAGAAATGAGCACAATGTTAAAATGTCTTTCACTTAATTTCAGGAAAAAAAATCTTTTTTTTTTTTCGATAAAGAAATGTTCATGCATGTTTCACTGATTTTTTAAACATATCTGTATATAAATATTTATGAATCCTTAGTATATTGTGTATTTTTAGTGTAGATTTAATATGATCATAAGAATTACAGGCATTGTTATAAAAAAAAATTATTTCTACCTTTCTTTTTTTAATTGTGAATAAAATTTTCTACATTTTACATAGCCTACCACAAAATCATTATAAAAAAGTTGTCTAAAGTAATCTAGCAGATGATAAAACATTTTGCATTTTTGGTCTCACTAATGTATATAATATGTGGCATTTTATTCATTTTGAATTTTTTTTTGTTTGTTTTGGTTATCTGATAATTTTGGCTCATAAAATGTGTTTTATATAAAATGTCATAACTATTTTATTTATTGTTAGATTTCATTAAATTTGATGTTGTAATATGTAATTTTGACTGAGGTTTATTATAAGAATAAAATTAACAGTATATCTCAAAAAGATTGTTTTTTCCTTCTTTGTGTGTGATGTTTGTTTGTAAATTGTAAAAAAAAAATATAACTTAATGCCACATGTCAACAAAAGTGGCACATTTTTAATGTTTGTACTTTCTGAATGAGTTGATATATTATAAGGGGTGAGCAATATTATCCAGGGAAGGGCCAAAAAAGTTCTCTAGGTCACAATATGACCATTAGAGGTCACCTAGGCGACTGCCGATCGGCATCCCCTAGGTGCCCCCTAACAATTCCAGGGTGCAAATAAATAGGGGTCACCTGGTGGCTGCCCCTAGGGTTCCCCTATTTATGCCCCTAGGTGACCTCTATCTGTCCGTGAGGGTATTGTTTATTGGGAGGTTAAATAAAGATCAAGCAATTAATATCACATCCTTACATCAAAGAAAAGAAAAAGTGACAAAAAGCAAATAAATGTACATGTATAAAAGAAGTTAACTCTTTTTAAATTAAAATGTACATTTTCGTTAATTCAAAATCTTTAACACAAGGTTGCATTCAAATACATGTATTTTTATACATGTATAAATGTACCTATTGATAAAATCATATTTGACTCTGACTGGTAAATGGGTTACTTCCCTTGTGTTAATTTTTTTTCTACCTTTTTTCCCCAAATGTTTTAACATTTGTAAAATATTTGAAAGGTTAATACCATGAGTTTTTATATTTGTTAGTGATTTCTTAGATCTGGAGGTTTCACTGTACACATTATTACTGAAATTTATTTTTTTTTCATTTTCACAAAGAACCATTATTTACAGCACTATCTTGGCTGACTAATGTTCATTCTTGTAATGAACTGTTACTGATGATATTAAATATGGCTGAAAAATTGGTATCTGTATTAGTAATCTTACTGTGAATACAAGATACCTAAAAAAGTATTCCAGGGTTAATCTCAGCGGAGTAGCCATTATAATTTCCATCATATGGCTCATGGATAAAGCTCTATCTGGGCAATATACTCTCATAGCTTCATTAGAGGCAATATACTCTCATAGCTTCATTAGAGTCAATATACTCTCATAGCTTCATTAGAGTCAATATACTCTCATAGCTTCATTAGAGGCAATATACTCTCATAGCTTCGTTAGAGTCAATATACTCTCATAGCTTCATTAGTGGTAATATACTCTCATAGCTTCATTAGAGGCAATATACTCTCATAGCTTCATTAGAGTCAATATACTCTCATAGCTTCATTAGTGGCAATATACTCTCATAGCTTCATTAGAGGCAATATACTCTCATAGCTTCATTAGAGTCAATATACTCTCATAGCTTCATTAGAGGCAATATACTCTCAGCTTCATTAGTGGCAATATACTCTCATAGCTTCATTAGAGGCAATATACTCTCATAGCTTCATTAGAGTCAATATACTCTCATAGCTTCATTAGTGGCAATATACTCTCATAGCTTCATTAGTGGCAATATACTCTCATAGCTTCATTAGAGTCAATATACTCTCATAGCTTCATTAGAGTCAATATACTCTCATAGCTTCATTAGAGGCAATATACTCTCATAGCTTCATTAGAGTCAATATACTCTCATAGCTTCATTAGTGGCAATATACTCTCATAGCTTCATTAGAGGCAATATACTCTCATAGCTTCATTAGAGTCAATATACTCTCATAGCTTCATTAGAGGCAATATACTCTCATAGCTTCATTAGAGGCAATATACTCTCATAGCTTCATTAGAGTCAATATACTCTCATAGCTTCATTAGAGGCAATATACTCTCATAGCTTCATTAGAGGCGGTAAACTCTCATAGATTTCAGAGATAAATTGCTCTCAGAGTAGCAGTTTTATCTCATAGCTCCCAGAGTAGCAGTTTTATCTCACAGCTCCCAAAGTAGCAGTTTTATCTCACAGCTCCCAGAGTAGCAGAGAATGTCAGGTTTAAAAATGTAAAAGCTTAGATGATTTTTCTCAGGCCTGAAAGAGTTCCTTGAGTAAGGCAAACTTTGAATAGATCAAATGTGCTGTTTTCAAAACCCTAAGATGTTGTGTCTAACGCACAAGGATGAAGAACCCTGAGGGCCATCAATGATACAAGAATTTTCCTTGTTCAAATCTTGATGCTTCTCAGGACTCTTACTGGATTATTTACATAACAATGTGTACAGTATAAAAAAAAAGCCTCATAAAAAAGAACCACACAGAGAAAAATGAAGAATTCTGACAGTCCGTCAAGTACCTCGCCAGTCAGTTAACTAAAGAACGCCAAGTGACAAAATTTTCAATACAAAGGACTCAATCATTACAGCCGCAGGAAGAGTATGATAAAACATTCACATGACTAAGTAAACATGATAATTGCTATCATCACAAACTTAATGGCTGAAACTGTAAAACAACAGTCTACAATGTACATTTTTTTTTTTCAGTGCCAGGAAACTGACACAATATTTACAAGACTATAAGCTACATCTAGCTGCATAGGAATTAAAGTATATATTGGTTCTATGTATGAGATAGATATTCTACATATCAAATTCTCTTATGTGGCGAAAACATGTGGGACAAGATATACCAGCAGGAGCACAAATCTGGCAGAAAGTGCAGTGTCCACATGGTCTACTGATGGCTCTTGGAGGTCTCAGCAAACATTGACAACATAATGCAGATTCTGAAAAAAGATTATTGCAAAATGTGAATTACGGGATAAACCCATTAC
Source organism: Bulinus truncatus (assembly GCA_021962125.1). Taxonomy (NCBI): domain Eukaryota; kingdom Metazoa; phylum Mollusca; class Gastropoda; family Planorbidae; genus Bulinus; species Bulinus truncatus. The sequence continues at coordinate 6,477,181 of JAGDYQ010000031.1, read as the reverse complement.
ATTATTATAAGTATAGTGTTGAGCAAAATGTGAATTACGGGATAAACCCTTTACATTATTATAAGTATAGTGTAGAGCAAAATGTGAAATACAGGATAAACCCTTTACATTATTATAAGTGTAGTGTCAAAAATTGTCAATTAAGCTCTTAAGAACAAAATAGCAGATGGAGTAAAGAACACAATGCCCAGCCAATGTCAGTTACCCAATGTTTAAGCTGAGTAGACTTGGAAACTTCTCCAGGACCTGATTAAAATGTCAAACACTCACCCATGCTGGAACTAGGGCTCTGCAGTTTACAATCGGTCATATTACCAGTATTGCCAAGGCCGTATTACAGTAGTGTCGAGGCCATATTACCAGTAGTGTTGAGGCCATATTACCGGTATTTCCAAGGCCATATTACAGTAGTGTCGAAGCCATATTACCAGTAGTGTCGAGGCCATAATACCAGTAGTGTCAAGGCCATATTACAGTAGTGCCGAGGCCATATTACCAGTAGTGTCGAGGCCATATAACAGTAGTGTCAAGACCATATTACCAGTAGTGTTGAGGCCATAATACCAGTAGTGTCAAGACCATATTACAGTAGTGCCGATGCCATATTACCAGTAGTGTCGAGGCCATATAACAGTAGTGTCAAGGCCATATAACAGTAGTGTCAAGGCCATATTACCAGTAGTGTCGAGGTCATATTACCAGTAGTGTCGAGGCCATAATACCAGTAGTGTCAAGGTCATATTACAGTAGTGTCGAGGCCATATTACCAGTAGTGTCGAGGCCTATAACAGTAGTGTCAAGGCCATATTACAGTAGTGTCAAGGCCATATTACAGTAGTCTCGAGGCCATATTACCAGTAGTGTCAAGGCCATATAACAGTAGTGTCAAGGCCATATTACCAGTAGTGTCAAGGCCATATTAGCAGTAGTGTCGAGACCATATTGCCCAGTAGTGCCAAGACCATATTACCAGTAATGTCAAGGTCATATTAGCTGTAGTGTCAAGGCCATATTCGTCTATTATTTGGTTGTTGTATTTTATGTTGTTTTGTTGATAAGTTTAAAGAAAGTGCTTAAATCATTGCCTATTAAATCAGATCAAACCTCTGCAACCAACCTAACAATAAGGTATGTTCTCTATGCATGGTGTTTCGCAGATCTATGGCAATATTATTATCATCTGGTTGAGGGAATGGTAACTGTTCAGAATATTCCTGTATCGGTCTGTTTGTGACCACAGTCGGTCCAGGATGTCCCAAGTGTATGTCGAAACTTTCAACCTATGGAGTACACAAATTAATTAATTAATAAACAGAGCAAATCAAAGATGTCATCAATATCCAATCCATCTTGTTTTAGATAAACTGTTTCTTATATGAAATATTGTTTTCAAGATTGCTTTCAAAGAGTGGTTCTAAACCATGTGGAAAAAAAGTAGCACTAATTAAGATTGAGATTGGCAATCTGCGCTAACAATTATTTTTTTAATTTTTTAAAATATAAAATTAAGCTTAATAGAGTAAAGAAATGGTATGGGAAACCTTATCTATAAAACAGAGGATAATTGCCACAAGAATTGTAAATTGTTGGTCAAAGATAACTAAATATAAATATATTGCTAGTATTTAGTTCCACTTACTTGATTTGATTCAGTTACATGAAGATGCTCAAATGAAAGGGTCAAAGCTAAAACCCCCTGCTGAGGTCGGACATCTATACAAGAAGTATACCCATCATGGTTGTTGAAGTTTGTGGCTTCTTGAACACATCCAGCAGCACTTGTTGTCCCAGAGTTTATTTCTTGTCTATCATGTGATCCTGAAAAAGAATTAATGAGGTGCTGTGCATCAAAATCTTCAGCTAAACTTTCAGGGGCTGATGATGATTCAGTAGGTTCATGAAGATTCTGCAGTCTAATTTCTGAAGTTGATGTCTCAGTCTGAGCAGAGTGATGAAATTGTCTAGGAAATAACAAGTGAGATCTTTCAGGTGGTCCTCTAACTTCAAACAGGCTTACCAGTTGAGAATTTCTTCTTCTGGATGACAAATTTTCTTGTTCTCTATTTCCATTCTGTATGACATCAGATAATTTACAATTTCCATTCTGTATGATATCTGATAATTCACAGACTTCTTGGGGCTCCCCCCTTGTTGTGCTTTGTCTGGGGTTGAAATCATCCATCCCCTGTTGAAATCAAAAGCTCATATGCAAAAACTAGATTTATAAGATGAATTTACAGTTTAAAATCAATCCTGACATAATGTATCATCCTAAAATTATGATTTTCAAAAGCTTTGATTGATAAATTTCATACACCTTTTTTTTACCATTTTGCTATAATGAAATATATTCTGCATAACAACCATTGTTTAGAACTATTTTTTAGTCTATCCTCATGAAAAGAAAACCCTACAGATATTCACAAGGAATAAAATATTTTCCTTTCTTAATAAGTTATGCAAATTATAACTTAATTTAAATAAATATTTTTATTTCTTAGTTAAAAGAACTGCAATAATTGTTTTACACAAACAGAAGATATTTGGATACATGCAAGAAAATATTAAGACATAATTTTAAGACATAAAATTTACCATTCTGTCTGCATGGGGACTTACTGGATAACTGCAAGCTGAGCTGACATCAGAAGTGTAACATTCCAAGTCAGAAATCTCTTCAAAACCAATGCTGAAGGAGTGTACATAAAAATCTGATTCTACAATGCCAGGTTCTACGTTATCAGGTACAAAATCATTCAACTCTGGAAAACCTTCTTGTTGATCATTTCCACAAATTACTTTTTTAGGATTCTGTTTCATAAGTGCTCTACATTGCACTTGATGATCTTTACCCAAACTTTCCAAACTTTCTGTGTAATCTCTTTGCTCCAAACTTTCATCAGAAATCTCTCCTACCATGGAACAACTCATCAGATATGACTCACTTGATTTACTTTTCATTTTTTCTTGGGGAGACTCAAGTAATAATGGCGAAATAGAATCGCTCTGTATTTGAATAAAAATAATTATATAAGTAGTGCATTTCCTTTTCTTTTTTTTAACATGATTTACAATTTTTATCTAATTTAATATGCAGTTCCTTTTATGCTTTATTCATTCACTCAAAGTAAGAATGTACTATTACAGTAATCCAAAAAAAGGGGGTAAAATCACAATGAGTTCATATATCAAAATAACTAAATTAAATAGCACATTGGGACTAGGTTAGAAATGTTTTTATGAGTGGCAGAGAAAGAAATGTCAAAGTCCATTTTCAAAAATATTATTTTTTGGGACAACTTTGATCCAATAAGACAAAAATCCTTGAGCAAAAAAAAAGACTAATTATATCAGCAGGGCATGACACAACATAAATAATGAAGATAAAATCAATGGCATGATTGCTTAACTAAAAGGACACAAACAAGCTCGCGCAATAGCCATTCAGAATAAGCATGACTATGATCTGATGAAGGATAGACTTATAAATTTCAGTACAAATTGACCAAGTAAATGTCATAACAAGATCAGCAGCTGCCAAAGAAAGCAAGATTAATGACCATGAAGACATAATTAATAAGGATACAAACTTTTCAGCGCTAATGGACATTAGCAAGGATGAATTGATCAAAATACAGACAGAAGATACTTCTTTAGAACCTTACTTTCAGAAAAGCAAATGCATTCCAGACCATGCTCAGAAAATAAAATATCTTTTAAAAGATAAGCTATTATTCAGAAGATTCACAGGTCCTAACAAAACTAGTGATCAGATATTGATTCCAGTAACATTACAAGACAAGGTATTACAAACAGCACATACCAGTCCACTGGCAGGACATATGGGTCCGAAAGAGACACTCGAAAGAATTAGAAAGACATGCTACGGGCCACAGTTAAATGAGGACATAAAACTATTTATTAAATCAAGTTTAATTTGCCAAAAACACAATAATAATGGACCTAAACACATTGCACCTCTACAACAGATGGACACTTCATCGGTGCCATTTATCAATTGAATTAGAATGCTCAGCATTGGTTTGGGATGTTACAAAAATCAGCCATTATCTGTTAGGACAATAATTCACAGTACTCACTGACCACTAACCCTTGTTGGACTTCAATCATAAGAGGATAAATTATTCAAAATTGATCAGGTGGTTATTTTTACTACAGGATTTTTCCTTTAAAATAAAGACTATAAAAGGAGTAAATAATTACATTCAAGACATTCTGTCAAGATTAACTTGAAGTAAATGACACTGATACTTGTCCACAGATTTGTTAAAATTCTTATGAATTAAGTGGAATCTGACAGTTATTCTACCAAAATATGTTATTATGGCCATGTTCAATGAATGACTTTGTTTATAAATAGTATTGAATTAATGATATTTCAATTCATTTTAAAATTATGTTATGACAACCAGAAGGTATTAATTTGAATATTAAATTGTGTATGTAAAAATGATGATTAGAATATGTCATATTCAGGTGATAGTATCTGTAAGGTATCTCTTGGTGAATAAGAGGTGTGGGAGGAAGTGTCATATGTGGGTAAGATGTGGATATAGGTGTGTCAAGGTCAAGGTAGTTGTATGGTGGTCAAATGCTGGTTGAAATATTCTTGAGTGGGAGTATGCAGCACATGGAGAAAAAGTGTGACTAGTGGTGCAGTGGGCATGAATAAAAAAAAGGGAAAGAGAAATGGAGAGAGAGGTCAGAGAGTGTAACAATGCAGCACAGAGATCAGGAGAGTTCATTTAGTGCGAGGACAGTTAATGAGAAGAGACAATGTTTGTGAATAGGAGCTAATGTGTTAGAAGTCAATGTGATTAAGCAGTTATATTGAGATCTGTGTATTTAGTTTATATCATTGATTATTCATGTTGTGGATGTATATGTTATTTGGAGATATTTCTATATTAATAAATGAACCACGTCTACCGAAGTTTCTTGTGATTTATGAGTGAACGTTAAAGTGTATCCATTGTACTAGTCCTAATTTACTTTGTACTAAAGAAAAAATGTCTTACTGGAATTGTTTATTATAAAAAGTAAAACAGAGAAAAATTTGCTGGGATATAAATGCAAGAGCCAAGATGCCTGCAGAAGCATGTTGTTAGATCACCTTTTGAAAAAAAAGAAGAAAAAAAAAAACTTTCTACATAATTCTAATTAATTAGAAAGTATTTCAATTGTTTTTGTGTGTTAAGTTGGTATAAACTAATAAAATTAAGTGGAGTATCCAGTATGAGTACAAAGGACTATAACATTGCTGTTTTATATTTTTTCATACATTATATTGTTAAAAGAATTCAATAGCTTTTCTTGATAAAAATTATATAGAAGAAAGAAAATATATTTAAAAAAAAAACGCCTGACTAAAAGAAAAAAAATCTTCAAAACTTTAACTAGAAACCATAGTCTCTTTCTGCTTTGTTCCCCATAAAAAGCATAAACATAACTAAAACAGTCATTAACTTTAGACCATATAAGATTTTGATCAAGTACATTTAAAAATAGTGTACTGTCAATGAGAATACACCAATGTTAAAAAATTGCAAATTGATTGGACTTAAAGAAGTTTTTAGAGATAATTAATATAGTATTTCCCAAAACACAACTTATTCTTTAAATAGCTTATAAAAGCAAGATAGGGCAAGTTAAATAAAAGACTTTAATAAAATATGTTCCTACAAATATATAAATAAAAAGAGGCTTAAAATAAATACTAGCTCTGATAGTAAAAATTTATTATCACACAAAAAGAAAAAATAATACATGTAATTATGAAACTATTTACTTTTCCAAATTATACAAAACAAGCCTCTTTTTGGGGCAGAAAATGTCTTTTTGGGGCAGAAAATGTCTTTTTGGAGCAGAACATGTCTTTTTGGAGCAGAACATGTCTTTTTGGGGCAGAAAATGTCTTTTTGGAAGAACATGTCTTTTTGGAGCAGAACATGTCTTTTTGGAGCAGAAAATGTCTTTCTGGAGCAGAAAATGTCTTTCTGGAGCAGAACATGTCTTTTTGGAGCAGAACATGTCTTTTTGGAGCAGAACATGTCTTTTTGAGGCAGAACATATCTTTTTGGGGCAGAAAATGTCTTTCTGGAGCAGAAAATGTCTTTCTGGAGCAGAAAATGTCTTTTTGGAGCAGAACATGTCTTTTTGGAGCAGAATATGTCTTTTTGGAATTTAATGGTTAGTTTTATTGAAAGAAGGAGGGGGAGATTATGGGAAATAAATTAAGAAAATTATAAATTCTTGTGAAAATTAGAGTTAGAGAAAGAGTTAAAAATGTATTTACAGTAATGTATAATCATACGTGAATAAAGAAAAAAATTGAAAGCCAATTACCGAATCTGATGTTGTAACAGCATCATTTAAGCTGTGGTGAAAAAATTTTTCATCATATGGTCTTCCAGGAAGACATAATGATACATAATTAACTTTTTTTTTGACTCCTCACTTAAGATGTTACTGTTGTTTGGCACTTGGGGAGCTCTTGCCTCTGAAAGCTAATAGTATATAAATCTATAAGTGCTTGTTGAAATTGGGATTTTTTACTTTCTTAGTCAAATAATAGCTTAATTAGAATTAGCAAATTTTTTGTAAATGAAATATCAAGATAATTTATGACAGAACACCCCCTACTTATACAATTAAATGGAAAGGCATAATCTCTGAATGTAAAGATTAATTATCTGTTTTGATGGTAAGCCAATTTTACTTGTAACAACTTACATTAGACGACTGCGACATTGTGCCGATTGATGATAAATTATGAGAGGATTGTTCTGAGAATGAAACTGAAGCTGAACCTCGGCTACGTGACGTAGAATCATGTTGTGAACTGTAGTCTGAGTGAAAAGAAGGTGAAACTGTAGTTGCAATATTGCTGTCCTTCTCATACAAGCGTTTGCTTCGACTGTAAAATTGACGTAGCAATGGAGAAACAATACTGGCTGGGTAATGCAGGTGAAGTTTTTTCTCCATGATAAGTTTATTCTGAGTAAAAGAAAAAATATATTTATTGTTTGCTGATAACGATAAAATTAAAAAAAGTTTCTCTTGTGTGTGTAATATACTGTCATCTTAAACAAAAACACTATATAAAATGTTGATATCGGTTTTAATAAACATGACCAACTTATTACAACGAAAAGGAATACACATAAAAAAGATCATTCAGTTTTTAAATCAGAAAAGAGGAAACACAAAAATTGAAAGTTAAAAACAGCACAACTAAAGAAATAGTTTATTCATCTCAACAGTAATACACTACGATAAGAAAAATTAATAATAAAAACTTATGTAACATTGTATATTATAATTCTGCTAATAAATTAATATTTTATGAATAGTGATCCATTGAATTAATGTTTTAAATAACTTAACAAGAAATATCCTTCATATTGAATTTTATGCCAAGTGGTGCAGCAAAAGTATCAATATTCAGTCACAACTTTACACTTCTCTAAAAAATTTCACTTATGTTTTATTACATCAATCATGTTAGGATGGCCTTAAAGCTTAAACCCATTTCATTTTATGAAAAAATGGCTATACTAGTAAAAAAAAGCCTGCTAAAGCAAACAAAAGTAATTGTAGAATAGACTAAAAGTAATGAATATTATATGTTCACTGTACATGATATGGGAAAATCTGATTTATTCTTAGTTAATTCAAATAATTTGCAGGATATTTTACCATTTCAGACTGTGGAGAATTTCTTTAAATTTGTAAATAAATATGGCAGCTTGAAGTGGCTTTGATTTGTACTTAAAAATGCAGACATTTTTAATCAAAGTGAATTTTCATAAAAATTGCTGTAAATAGCTGTATTTTTTCTAATGGTGATTTGAAATAATGTTCTGTCTTAAGAAATTTTTTCAACAAGACTAACTTGAATTTAAGATGTCCTGAAAAGACCACCTAAGTAGAGTTGTAGAAGGGGGCAAAAAAAGAAGCATCCAAACAAGATACTATTATGAAAAGCAAGAAAACATCCCACACTTAAAAAGATTTTGTTTAAAAAAAATTCTGCGGGATAATTTATGTACCATGATCAGGATGTATTACCAATTTTGCGGATAGTATTTAGTGAATTTATGTGCCTAATTAAGTTAGGAAGAAAATAGATTAGATATCTAAAATGGTAAATTCTTTGAAGAGATTTGGACCAGGTAGAATTAAAATAGAAAAATCAAGATACAGTTATAGTATGATAATGCATCACACTAGAAATTCACATGCAATGATAGTGTTCCCAAGATTCAGTTAGAGTGGACATGAATTAACAAGCTGTGGTAGTTATCACATTAGCTACTCACTTAAAACAAGGTATTCTTGTGGTTAAAGCTATAACAAATGAACCCTTGTAATTTCCATTCAACCTTAGAAGATGTTCTGTTTGGTAGAGAACTAAAGCCCTCAGACATAAAACTCACATCCTATTAACAGGATCTCTCTGGTCTTTGTCTGGGGCTCAAGATAATGACTAAAAAAGCAATCAATACTAATATGTGTATTACAAATGATACAATTTGAAATGACCATGATGAAATTAAAAAACTTACAGCAAAAAGAATGGTTCTAACTGGAGCTGATGTTTGATGAAAATGATGTTTGATGACAAAAATCCTAGCATCTTGTTATTGTGACCTAACTATAACCGAATTTACTAAACACTTGTTCTTTTACCTCCGCCAATACACTATAGTGAAATAGTCAATTCACTAAACTAGTGAATTGAACGTTTTTCTTTTTACATCAACGGGGAAGGGAGCAGGGGGTTTACTTGTCGAAGGGCTATATAACAAAAACATCTTCATTTTATATTACAAGTGGGACTTTTGTCCGCATACCTGGGGGTGGGTGTATGTGTGCAAATTGCAACAGGGTGGGGGGGAGTGGTAGATCTACGTAGAAAGTGAACGGACCTAAACTTCAAATAGTATAGTGAAATTCAGTTACTTATCGATTAGGGGCTATCCTGAACTATCAGCATTTTGATGAAATTAACGCACTAAGGCAGGGGTGGGCAAACTACGGCCTGCGGGCCGCATGTGGCCCGCCAGAGTAAAATGTGCGGCCCTTAGGCAAGTTGCGATTCTCTGTCAATGGTATATTTCTTTATTTAGTTTTTCATTGTATTTTTTTTAATTTATTTTCAATTATTTCATTGGAACCTAAGGATATTAAATCGGTTTTATGGCTCGAGAATATTAGAGCTGCTTGACCTATGGGCAGATATGACCTGAAGGAGAAGTTCAAGTCAGTTCTTTTGTTGGATTTTTAAGGATGTTTACCAGCAGTGGCATTTACACACCTAAAAATCTTTGCTGCCAGCGTGTGTCACTTTTTGGGTTCACATACATTTGTGATCAAGCGTTTTATTGTATGAAAATAAACAAGTCGAAGAAAAGATCGATGTTGACTGACTACAATTTAAATGTAGCCATGCGAATCCACAGTTCACAAACATTATAAGAAATTGTAAAAAGTTACATTCTTCTCAATAATTATAATTGTACTTTGTGGTCAGCTTGTATGTAAATTAAGTTCCTTTGTAACAATAAACTTTAGTTGAGAATTAATATGAATAGTAAAGTCTTATTACAAAATTAGCACTGAACTGATTTAGTTCGTATTTTTAAAATGTAATGTGCTTTTATAATAAAGTGTGAATGTGAAAAAATGACAAAGAGTGAAAATACATACTATTATCATTAGTTCATATTTTCATACGTTATAAATTATAATTGAAGTAGACAAAATATATATGCGGCCTGCCGCTAACAATCACGCTTTCAATGTGGCCCTCCATAGAAAAAGTTTGCCCACCCCTGCACTAAGGTGTTGCATTAAAAAAATATTTTTTTTCACGCATTAATACAGTTTACTCAGCAGCCCTAGTTCTAACATTTTAAAAATGTACATCAGAAGATGTATCTTAGGGCAGTAAATTAAGGAGGTTAGATATACCCAGATTGGAAAGGTTCTTTACAATGATCCTCTCAAGTTAAATCTATCCAAAAATTGTATTTTATTAAATTTGTACCAGTTTAAGATAAAAAAATGATTTGGGGTGAATTCCCTCATTTTAATGACTGTAAGAGCTTTTAAACACAAGTTGAACAACCTGGGTACCAGCAATGAGAGAGAAGATGGTTTATTTATTTATTTTACACAGACACCATTTTATTGACTTGATCAATAATTGTGTATAGCTTTGATGATGCGCAACAATTATACTCTGTTTAACGGAGTGGTCTTCCTCGGCGAGAACCATGGAATTTTTTTAGTGAAATTTGGTGCAAAGGAATCCCACAAGTCCACCCAGCTTTAAATGGGTACCTGAATTAAGTTGGAGAAGTAAAGGCAGCTGGGCGTTGTGCAAACCACACAATCACTTTATATACTGAGGTTATAGAAACAGATGAATTCTACACTTCATCTGCCTCGATGGCCTATTAGAATAGTCTCCCTTCATACAGACAGATGTCAGGATCGTTTACAATGAGGATGGTTAATCCTTGTTTTAAATTAGAAAAAGCTTTCGACAAACTTTTTGATGTTAACTGTTTGGATACACCAGGCTCTGCCTCTTCATCAAGTGCCAGTTCTGCTTGCAACTGAATGAGTTCCTCATATGAAAGTGGTTCCCTATCAGCTTCAAGTAGATCAAGCACATCACGTTCGTTGAAACCTTCCAAGCCAGAATCTTCTACTAGATCCAAAATATTTTGCCTAAATTTATGGAGGAAAATTAACTTCTGTATCCAGTACCGAACCCATGGATTTGAGGGTCCCTGCATTTTGACATTCGACAACATGACATGAGATAATGCATTTAATATTTAATGTAAAAAATATTGGGGCCCCCCCAAGCTAAGGCCCGGGGAGACTTTTGAATTTGGATCCCCTCCCCCCACCCTAGGTACGCTTCTGTCTGCATCAGTAATTTTTTGTACACATTATGGCTATTTTTTTTTCTTATACATGATTCATTGTTGCTAATTTTCATTCCTTACATCATTCACGGATCCCGTTATAGCGAAACATTTTAGGCCGTAAATCGAAAATGTGCCTGAATTGAAGAAAGCCATCAAAGCAAAATGCTGTATGAAGAGGTATGAGTGTATTGACAAATATTACATTTGTGATAGAGATACAAATAAGGAAGGCTTCACCTATCAACATTTTTAAAATATATGTATTACTTCTAAACTTGTCTTTATTTGTTTTAATAGTGACCCCCATGAGACCATTTCAAACATGTTAATAATCATCATGAGAGTGAGATGAAAAAAAAAATTGAATAAAAATGAATTTACTTTTGCTTTGAAAGAAAATCTTTTAAACTTTTTATGTTTTCTGTATTTCTTTTTTGTCATCATCTGAAATAAATAATAAAAATTAAACAAAACAACTTGAGATAATCAAAACAGAAATTTTACAGACACAAAAATGTTAACTATTAATATCTAGAAAGACATAATACTAAAAAAAAAAGTATTGCTAAATAGATGACCCCTTATATTCCTTTCCTTAAGATCTTTTTTTTTTTTTTGGTGCTTTTCTTTAAATTTATTTATATGTTTGGTGCATAGCAGGGTCGAGGCCTGAGTGTTGCTAGTCATAACACTTAGAGAAAAATGTATTGTTGTTTTTATGCTATATACAAAGCACAAATTTTTCTAAAAAATTATTATACTAACAATATACGACTCATATATAACTGATGTTATATATATATATATATATATATATATATATATATATATATATATTAAAACTTGTAGTCATTTTATTATAAATGATTATGGCATCGCACTTGTTACGGGACCGACCGTGACCATTATATTAGGGTATAAGGAACATGACATATATAAATTTTTTTTTTTTTTTCAGGATTAGGGTTAGGGATAGGGTGTGGAGCAATATTATCTACGGCTGGTACCCGGGTAAAAAAAATACGGAAACCGAACGGTCGGTCCCGTAACAAGTGCCTTATGGCATTTATTTATGGCATTATGCTAACTATATAATATATTCAATAAACACAGGACTGTCAGGACCATTTTATAACTTAGCTATATATAAACTTTATTATTGTTTTTCTTTTATTTTATGACAATTGTTTGAACTGTATGATTTAATCGTTAAAGTTAATTGGCTATTCGGCCCCGGGGCTCAATAAATCTATTTATAGATTCTTAGTCATCTGAATCATAACATTAGTCTATTAGTTCTTATATCATATTATATCATATTCAATATCAGTTACATGTGTGTACATATACAAATTCAAAGGGGTAAAATGCAGACGAAGTTGTTACAAGTATAAGATTTGTTAAAGTCCTTTTCAAAAGGATAAGGCTTTATGGTTCCAATTGGGCATACCAGTACTGCTTCAAGTCTTTTGGTGAGGGGGAAAACAAATCTCAATATAATAATTAAACATATGAACTTTCTGGCAATTCTGTTGCTAAATGCCTTTACCATAGTCATACGCTACTACTAGTTGGGCATACTAACAAAGTATAATGTTTTAGTAGTTACATACCTTCACATAAAGTGTTTTAAGAAATACAGTTCACAGTTAAGCTAAAAAGTATCACAACCTGGTCTACCAGTGTTGCCAAATATAAACCACATATACAGGTATGTTTTTTTTTTGTGCATACCAGATTTTTTTTAGAAAAAAAGAATGCTAGAAAATTTAAAAAAAAATTATTTTTTTTGCAATGATAAAAAAAAATATTAAAAAGTAATTTTGCTTACTAATTATGTTATACTAGCTGAACAGGCCCGGTACCCTGACCGGCTATTTGGCACGCAGTTGGAGTTGAAAATGGTGATGCGCTCACAACACCATATCATTGACTAATCTTAATTCATTCATAATATTTTTAGGACTCTTTCTCAATAGTTTTTTTTTTTTTAATAATGTATCAATTCTCTTTCACTTAGCCCCACACCCATCCTTCCCTCCCTCCCCCGCCCGCCAACCCCCTTCCACTCAAGACATGCCCAAATCGCAGTGGGTCTCAATGTACAAAATTACAAAAAGGGGCATTTAGTATAACTGCATGTTCACCCTGTTAACAATACCACGTGACACTTCTCCCTACCTCCCCCCCCCGTTAAACACTCCTTTCCCCAACCCTACACCCCCATTCCAACAGTTCTTTTTTTTTTTTATAATTTTATAATTTATCATGTTTAACATGACGTATTTAAAAAAAAGAGGCGTGAGGTTAAAAATTAGCGTGTTGCAATCGTCTGCTTGATCACACCCCCCTTTCTGCAACCATTTGGTTTATTCCCACCCCTATCCCAACCAACTCGGTAATATATATTTGAGCGCGTTAACAATCAGTCTATATACAAAAAATAGCTTTTTATATAATTCATCCCAAAGAAAATAATCCTCATTATGGGTACAGAAGCATAACAAAAACAACCTCCGACTATTAAACATAATTTGCGCACACTACTCAATATCATTTTAAAATCTTAATTCATTAATAAGAAATCCTTGTTGTGTTTAGAATTCCCCAGCATTTCATTTTCATTCAAGAAAGATTCATTTGATGAACAAAATGCGCACCAAACATACTCTCATTTAACATACATTGTCTCTTTTTAGTTTCTATAATTTTGGAATTTCCCAGACTATTTTTATAGAGACGGTCGATGACACGCGCTGTTTTTTTTTTAACTCCGCAAAGGTGTGATATAGAACTCAGACTTTTTTTTTAGAAATGTGAGCTTTCAACTCGTATGGTGCCGTGTATTTGTAACGTACAGACATGCGGCTTTTATTGCCATGAGCAAGGAGGTTGAATTACTGGAGGCGGCATGACGTCACTAGGCTGAAACTAGTGGTCGTTGCCTATCGCCGCCATGTTCGACTCAAAACATTGGTAGCTGTGTAGTGTGTATGTTATATTATTGTACTATTTTGAACGTTATAAAACACTGTGTTATAATTTTTAAAAAAGTAATAAATGCCCTCTTGTTTGGCGTACGATTGTACACAACGACGACAAGAAAACGGGATATTGCTTCATCAGTTAGTCACTATAATAATAATGCTAATTAGTTAATTTGTTTGTGCTTAATACTGTTGCTGTAAAGCAGTGCTGTTGTGATATGCAATAAACATCTAGATGATGACACAATGCCGTTGGCAAAAAGAGAGCCTAACGTTTATGATTGTTGCCGTCAATGGTTCATTTAAGTTGCCTGTTGGCTATGCTTTAATCGATGGATTAGGTGGCATTAAGAGAATGAAACAGAATGTACCAGAATGTCCCACAATGTACCACAATGTCCCACAATGTACCACAATGTACCACAATGAAACAGAATGTACCAGAAGGTCCCACAATGTACCACAATGAAACAGAATGTACCACAATGTCCCACAATGTACTATACAATGTAACAGAATATCCCACGATTTCAACAACGTTTCACAATGTAATAGAATGTACCACAATGTATCAGAATGTCCCACAATGTCTCACAATGCACCACAATGTACCACATAATCCACAATGTACTACAATGTAACACAATATCCCCACGATTTCAACAACGTTTCACAATGTACATAGATATTGATACGGTGCAATGCGAAGACATACATAGCTGGTTTACGTGAATCGCCAAATGGCAGGCTCATGTTTGATTTTTGTCGTAAAACAGGTTTTATTGGCTTTTTAAATGTGCATCCAGGCCCACCGACAGAAATTTCGGGCCCCTGGGCAGGGCTGTCACGCCATCGTGCTGGTAATAATGATAATGATAATAATATTCTCAAAAGTTGATTGGCCAGCTCTAACTGGGCCCCTAAAACTCGCCGGGCCCCTGGGCATTTCCCCCCATGCCCCTCTCTCAGCGGGTCTTTGTGTATCGATAGTTTGTTGCTATCGTTTGATTTACTGATTGCTTCGAAACGCTTCGAAAGGCAATATTGACAGGATTGTTTTTAGTCTAGTTTACGCTGCCTAGTACTAGCCATTTTTCATTGTTTGATCAAATGCTTTGCAATAAACATCAAAGTATAAATACAAAATATTATGTATTATGTAAAAATACAATTTTACCCTGGCTTAATTTCGATATAGCGTATAATATAAGCTTTATAGGTCTCTATCAGCTGATCGTATAAATAGCTTTACATAGACTACAGCGCTTTGTAATTGACACATTAGAATAACTAGTCCACTAGAAATTAACTAGGGCCTTAGCAGACTTTAGAAAAAAAGGGATGACAAAATACAAAGCTCATTGGAGTAGTTTCTAGAATGAGAAAACTGGTATCGTAATGAAAGCTGGTGGAATGTTTTGAGTCGAACATGGCGGCGATAGATTCAGCCGCTTGGTACCATCTGATAGCAGACGCCGTCTCCATGTATTCAACCTCCTTGGCCATGAGCATACTTTACACCGCACGGTGTGTAGGTCTGTCGTTCGAACCACCGTCTATGTTAGACGATTATGTATATAGATTAATGAAAACTTTAATAATATTTGATTATTAGCAGTGTACCCGGCTTTGCCCGGTAAGTCGGGAGTTCAAACGTGACACTTGAAACATTTCTAATACACCATTAGATATGAGTGCTAATTTATGCCATCTATCTAATGTGCAGAAATGACCTACATGTCACAATTTACGTTTTACCCGTCAACGCTGGCGGCCGAACTTTTCAACCCTGGACAGTTCGACCCCGCCATTTCGACCCCGCGAAACTTTGACCCTGGGCCACAATTTTTTAGCGACCTATCAGAATATGGACCACTAACAACAGGTTTATGGCGACTTCTATCAGAGTGTGGGCCACTAACAACAGGTTTATAGCGACTTCTATCAGAGTGTAGGCCACTAACAACAGGTTTAAAGCAACTTTTATCAGAGTGTGGGCCACTAACAACTTTTTTATAGCGACTTTTATCAGATGTGGGCCACTAACAACAGGTTTATAGCGACTTCTATCAGATTGTGGGCCACTAACAACAGGTTTATAGCGACTTCTATCAGATTGTGGGCCACTAACAACAGGTTTATAGCGACTTCTATCAGAGTGTGGGCCACTAACAACAGGTTTATAGCGACTTCTATCAGAGCATGGGTCACTAACAACAGGTTTATAGCGACTTTTGTCCTGAGCCATCCTCTCTAGCTGATTCCAACTGAGCCCCATCCTGGTGATTTTGCCTTCGATGCATCGCCTACATATATAATAAAGTGTGACAGTTTGTGACGGGGGAGGGGAGGGTCAGGCCATGTGTGATGTCACCTTTTTTATATATTGTTAATTTAATTTCTAATTTAATTATTTATTTTTTATTTTTTTTGTAAAACTTAATAGTTTTAAAAATAATTTTCAAAAAATTTGTGAGACACTTGAATTAGTTATTACCTGCATTACTGCATTCGTGCAAATGGAGTTAATTTTCAGGATCTTGGTTTTCTTTGTAAATGCTAAGGCCAACCTCCATTGCTGTGCCATTCAACTATGATGCGGAGCGTAGCAATATTGTCTGTGCATGATCTGTTTTGATGGAAACCTATCGTCTCTCGGCTGAGAGTCGACTGTGTCTTGTTATGACGTATAATGTGTTTGATTATCCTCTGTAAGCTGCCTGTTCTGCCTCTGCTGCCAGTTCATCCACATAGTCTTTCTTGTCCTTTCTAATACTCCTTTTACCTCCATTTCTCTCCAGCTTCAGTTTCGCTACCAGATGATGATCAAATGCTACATCTCACTTTGCTCTTCTCACTTTGACATCTTGTAAGGATCTTCTAAATTTCCTGATAATGCATAAATGATCTATCTGGTTCTCTGATGCTTAATGCATTCTTGTGAATTCTTTTTTGAGGAAAAATGTTCCTTCCAAATGACCATGTTGTTGAGTACACACCGATCTGCAAATCTCTCACCGTTCTCGTACATCATTCCGAGAGCATGGATGCCGATGACTTGTTCATATCATGTGTTGTCGGTCCCAATCTTGGCAATGAAATATCCCTTGAGGATGGGGACGTCCTTTTTGGAGTAGGTCCTACGTATCTTCTGTATTCTACTGTAAAACTGGTCTTTGACTTCATCGCTGCCGTTCGTACTAGTTTGAATATTCTTCTTCATGGGATGGAAGGAGCGTGATTATACTAGAACTAATCTAATCAGTGACCCTGTTCTTATATTGTACAGCATGAAGCCAACTCCCTTTGTGTGTGATGCATCATTCTCCTCATGTCCAACCCAGCTCCTTTTTCAGCCGAGCTTGGGACCGTCCTTTTTAAGTGCTCATTCCCAGAATATTTGAATCAAATTGTGTAGAAACGTGTTCCTAGTATGCTCACCTACATACCTTCACATTAAGATGAGATAGCTGTTTTGGAAACAAATAATATCCCGATGGGCAAAAGTTAACTCACACGGTTTTAATTAAAAGTTTAGCTGACCATATTTAGTTTAGTTAAAAGTTTAGTTTAACTATTTTTTTTTTTTACTTTTTAAAAAGTTTTTCTAAAAATGTTTAGTTACTTTCAGAATATTTTAATATATTGTTTCATTAGTCAAGTGAAAATTATATCTATGTACATAGCTGTATATGGTGGGGGAGGGTTGGGCTAGACGGAGTTCAACCAAATGTGCCAAGAATGGTACGTCACAAAATAACTACTTTTCTGGGGTGGAGAAATACGCAAAGAAATTTGTAAGAGGTGAGTGAAGTCCCTGTTAGGATGACATGAAATCTCTTAGATCCTATAAACCAGTGGTCCCCAAACTCCGGGCCGCGGACCGGTACCGGTCCATGGATCAAATTGCACCGCCTAGAAATATCAAATTATTTCCTTTATATTTACAATCTAAAATATAAATAATCAACTCGCGCCCCCTCCCCCCTCAGCGGGCCGCGGTGAGATTATCAAACGTTGACCGGTCCGCGCCAAGAAAAAGGTTGGAGACCGCTGTTATACACCACTAGTTGGACGGTTTTTATGGTGCACTTCTTTCATCCCTACCATAGACACTTATTAAATAACAGATGTAAGTCTTTTTTGGGGCCATTAATCTTTACGTCAACTAATTGTAGCGATTTTTAGACCTTTGCAGCATGTATACAGAATACACAGTACTACAATACAATAATTGGACATTTAGAACACTGTGCATTGATAAATACAGTAAGGTCCATCACTGGGGCCCTAGGGCTCGAATCGTCTCAGGCTTCAGACATTGAGAATTATTGTTCTATGAGGGTCACCTTCAAATATTTTGTAAGATGGCTCTTATTCGTTAATGACGTCATCACATATAGCTATTTTTAAACGAGAATTTTTTCCATTGATTGGATATATTTAAATCATGATTTTATCACATCTATCTGAGGTTCATGAATTGTTAAGCCAGTTTCATTTATTGGTTCATTTTCATTAATTTCATATAACATTATAAACCAACCCCCTTCCGTATATAACAGGTTTTAACATGAACCTGAACATTTAGCCGCTTAGGCTCTTCTGTGGGTTTTGTGAGGCTTCAAAAATTATAGAACCTTTGTCTATTTGTATCCAATTTAAATTCATCTCGGTATCACGAGAGTTTCTGAAATTTTCACATTATTGGATTGGATTGATGTGTTTTAGAGCATTTTCGAAAAAAAAATGCGCTATTGTCCCCGTTTTGTCTGTCTGTCTGTCTGTCTGTCCGTCATCACCCTAGATCTCAACAACCATAAGTCCTAGACCCATGATGTATTTATGATTTTGTAGGTCTTGGCCTGCCATGTGTGCAGCAAAAGTTCATTTCGCGATCTGACCTCTGAGGGCCGTAAAAGGGGGCTTATAAAGTACCGTTTTTTACTATATAAGCTATATTAACAATGGAGCACCCTAGATCTCAGCAACCATAAGTCCTAGGCCCATGATGTATATATTATTTTGTAGGTCTTGGCCTGCCCTGTGTACATCAAAAGTCTATTTCGCGATCTGACCTCTCAGAGCCAAAATATAAGAGTTTCTTATATACCGTTTTTGCTTATATTTTAAATATAAATGATAAAAGCTAATCAAAGGGGCGTAATCATTATTTATTTTTGTAATAGTTATTCAACATGATTACTTCCCTCTCTAAGTTTATCAAAATTCATGCGCGTGGAGCAATATTTATGGCTGTAACCCGGAAAACAAAATACGGATTTCGTTCGGCGTAACCGAAAATGCTCTAAAATGTCCTTTGTCCGAAACGGAAAAGACTTAAATTGCTTGTTTTTTTTTTTACCATTTTTTTTCTTTTGAAAAAGTATGACACTTAGTAAATAGCATGTAGTAATTACATTTACCCTGTAATTTATGTTTTATGAAGACATTTTCAGCAGTCTACAGGCTTGTTTTTTTTTGTTTCCCCCCTTGAAAAAACATATTCAACGTTGGGCCATTTTGTCGAGTAATGTTTGGTTTAATTCATAATCCTTTTTTTTTTTAGTTTAGTTGAGACTGTTTTTTGAATGAATTGTAGCTAAAAGTTAATCAAATATTTTGAGTTGAAAATTAGTTAAGGTTTAACTTTTAAAATATTAGTTAGTGCCTATCACTGCCAGATTTTTCACCCTAGTAGGAAAATAATTCGAAATGTGAAAAATATGTCAGGAGAAAAGCTAAGCTTAATAAGGTGCTCACATTTGAGGGAATAAAATTGTGGTTCTCAAAAATATTACTTGGCCAACGAAGAAAGCTTGAATGTGTTTTATAATAAAAAATAAAATGCGTTGCCGGTAGATAATGTTCATTGTGTATCTACAATCTACACTATCACTCAATTAAGCCTTTGATCGGTCAGTAATAGTCACGAAAAAGATCCAGGATATGTTATAATTACTGGATTTGATGCCAAGACTGAAGCCAATAAAATTAAAGCGTGGAAGATATAGATAGTCTGGCGGGTGGGAATGGGTGTGTGTTTACATGATAAGATTAGTTTTTCGATCCATAAGACTCTAGGTGTGTGTGTGTGTGTGTATCTGCGTGCGTGTGTGTGTGTGTGTGTGTGTGTGTGTGTGGAATTACATGCCTACATCTAGGAGAGCCAAACGGTTCCCAACCTCTCGTCAAAAGGATTTTAAAAAAAAAGAGACGTCATAAATTTACATGGTCTACACAGAAGCGGATTTAACTAAAGACGCACAGGGCGTGCACCCTGGGGCCCGACTTCAGTAGGGCCCCACATTAAACAAACTCTTCACTTGTCCTGACTCTTTTTTTTTAATGGGCCCAAATTTTCTTCTGCTCCGGAGACCAGGACATATGAGAATTTACCTTAATTAAGCCTAAGTCCACTTCTGCATAACACCAGATTATATATCGGAATGGTGTAAACACCCCCGTCTCATCCGTATCCAGTCCCGTAGCCAAAAGGGGGGGGCACTGGTATGGAGTGCCCCCCCCCCCGCTTAAAAAAGAAGAAAAAGAGGAAAAATAAAGAAAAAGTAAAGTTTCCCCCTTGCTGGGTATTTGTGCCCCCCCCCTGCTTACTTTGACCTAACTACGGGCCTGTCCGTATCACTCCCATAATCAACTTGAAGTTGGGGGATAATCCCTTTATAAGAAATTGTCTATGTGGGGGGGGGGGTCCAAGACCTGGTGGTGTCGGCCCTGCACACATGACTGAAATGGAGGGTGCAGCAATTGGCGCCGAGAGCCAACACGGGCCCCCGGGTCAGGACATCATTGCGGGCCCCTTTATAAACAATAAGTCGTGAAAAAATTGACATGGTCGGGGCGGCCGGGGCCCCTTACAGATGCAGGCCCCCTGGCAATGCCCCTTCCCCCTCTCGGCGTGCCTGGGTGCAGCAAATACATCGTGACGAAACCTAGCCTATACAAATCGATATCTTGAATTCACGTGACTCGTGTGACATACATTTCATTGAAGCACACTAGACATTCATTTCGAAATGGAAACAGAAAGAAAAATGAATGAAACAATACATAGGCCTATGTTTATACAGAAAGTAAATCATAGCTTTGAAGAACATGTATCATAAACGAAACACTGTTCTCTTCATATTTTTTTTTTTGATGAAATATTTAAAAAAAAACTGAAAACATTTCCCATACTTCAATACGCATGCACTAAAAATAGCTATAGGCCTACACTTCAAAGAAAAACTATATTTCCAAGAAATTAAAACTAAAACTATTTTTCTTATATATGAACCATTTCTAGTTTAGTACGCATTAACTTGCTGTGATTCCAAGAAATAACATTCTAGCGCACAAATTTCATAAAGTTATTTTGTATTGATTCTCGGATATATTTGAAAAAGTTGTAAGTAGAAGAATATATTCGTTACACAATAAGCCAGTGATAGCTTATAGATTAGACTGTTGTCTTCAATACTTCAATATATATAAATATCTTATAGATAGATAGATAGATAGATAGATAGATAGATAGATAGATAGATAGATAGATAGATAGATAGATAGATAGATAGATAGATAGATAGATAGATAGATAGATAGATAGATAGATAGATAGACTCAGCTAAAGAAATCTAGAGTACAGAGAGCTCAGCTTAAGAAATCTTACACAATAGGCCAGTGATAGCTTATAGAGCTCATCTATAGACAACTCGGCTATAGAGAGCTCATCTATAAACAACGCGGCTATAGAGAGCTCATCTATAAACAACGCGGCTATAGAGAGCTCATCTATAAACAACGCGGCTATAGAGAGCTCATCTATAAACAACTCGGCTATAGAGAGCGCATCTATAAACAACGCGGCTATAGAGAGCTCATCTATAAACAACTCGGCTATAGAGAGCTCATCTATAAACAACGCGGCTATAGAGAGCGCATCTATAAACAACGCGGCTATAGAGAGCTCATCTATAGATAACTCGGCTATAGAGCTCATACGTTTACCGCGCCTATTTTATGTTCCCCAAACCTAAAAAAAAAAAGTTGTTTTTGTTTTTAAATATGATACTAACAAAAATATAATGCAGTTCAAGTTTTAAGTGTTCATTAGTAGACTTAATCAAAAGTCTTGGTGCGGTCAGTATCATTACGGACCGTGGCATGAGACACCTGGATAACACTTAGTCTAATTACGTCATGGCTTTAAATAGCCGTGTGTGTAGTGTGTAGTCTAAGCTTTTAACAGGGTGGATCAAAATAGATTAGATGGCATTGAGATAAGCACAGGGCACAACTTTACCAAAAGGAAACAATCTTTGGAGAAAGTGGATTTGAAAAGAGAGGTGAACAATGGGTCACAATCAAAATTCAAAGTTTATTCTAACATTTGAGACAATATAGAATACGACTATGTCCCGCAAACCGAGAAAATAAAAGAAAACCCATCTTAAGATTGAGTTGGGGGGGGGGGGGTATGCGATGATTGGTTGAGTCAGTCGTTTAGCTGCTAACAGCTGTTCGTCATTGGTTTAGGACGCATTCACTCTCCCCATCACAGCCCCCTCTACCATTATCCAGCTGTGTAACTAGGCCACTAGGGTGGGGCGGTAGGCGGACACTCCCCCCCCCCACCCTTATTGCTGAACTTTTCACAGTTTGAGTATTTTCTGGAACGGGAATAAGGCGATATTTTAATACCCCCTTCCCCCCCCCCCCCACCGGTCGACACTTAGGCTACTGCCACACCATTGCGTTTTTTCTTTACCAGTTTAGGGGCCGTCCATAAAGTACGTCACGCTCCAAAGAGGGGGGGTGGAGGGGGTATAAGAAAGTGTGACAGTTTGTGACAGGGGGGGAGGGGGGGTCAGGCCAAGTGTGACGTCACAATTTTATATATATTTTTAATTTTCTTTCTAATTTAATTTTTTATTTTTATATTAAAACTTAAAAGTTTTAAAAATAATTTTCAAAAAATTGTTTGAAACACTTAAATTAGTTTTATGTCAAAATAGCATGAAATGCATATCTTTTCAATGTGTTGTTCACAATTCCTCATGCTAGTTAGGAGCGCTAATATACTGTTGCGAAGCCTTGTTTTATGTGTAACGTTATCGAAAGTGTTATTATTTCTTCGTTGTCTGCTGCATAATTTTATCACTGATCAAGAAATTTGGAATTTTTATTATAATACAAAAAAAGTAATTAAAGTTGCAATCCATCACTTCGTTAAAATAATCTTGATGCCTAATTCCTTGCAACAAATGCACCAGGAAGAAATCCTTATAATCGCGTGGAACGTTGAATGGCTCCATTTAGCATAGAACTGTCTGGTGTCATATTGCCAAATGAACATTATGGCAGTCACTTTGATTCGCAGGGCAGAACAATAAATGAGGATTTGGAAAGAACAAACTTCAAGTTTGCAGGTGAAACTTTAGCTGAAATCTGGTCGCATGTGAATGTTGACCAATTTCCAACAGTTGCAGAATATATCAACCCTGACAAATCTGAATTGGATGCAGCAGGACTGATGTCGAAAGATAATGAATGGTTTGACCATCATGTTCGTACCAGCCAATACTTCACTCAAATTGTGAAATGCCAGGACATATAATGTTGCGACAAAGTACGGAGCTCATTTTTCAACCTTTTAACTTTGAGATTATTTCCTCCTTCAAACCCAATCCCAATCAACCAAACAACTGATGGACTCAGAGCTTCAGAAAGAGCAGATGCAGATGCTCATAAATTTCCTTCATTGTTTGTGGCACAAATTCTCAAATTTGATGACATTATGCCAAGATCAACAAGAGTTTTTAAAGTGCAACCATATGATCTTTATTGTTCATCTTTGCAGACCAGCTTACATGATCGAATTTGCAAAGTGTGTCACTTATACTTTGCCTCACTAACAATGTTGAAGAAACATACAGGATAACACAGAGCTCGGGCGCAGGAGAATGTAAAAAAGTAAAGTTCCTTAGCCCTAAAGGGCCATCGGGGCAGATGAAGTGTAGAATTCATCTGTTTCTATAACCTAGGCACATGATGGGATTGTGTGGTTTGCACAACGCCTAGCCGCCTTTACTCCCCCAACATAAAGTCAGGTACCCATTTAAAACTGGGTGGAATTTGGGACTTTCACCAGGACCTGAAAAAGTCCTAAGATTCTCACTGAGATTCGAACCCGTGATCCTCCGGTTGACAGTCAAGCGCTCGTCACCACTCGACCACCCGTACACTATGAGAATGTGCCAACCCTAAATTTTCCAGAATCAACTCAGATAAAACGCATCCGTCCTTTGAGAATCGCTGCTAGAAGGCAAAGAGAATTCATGGCAATTATTGGCAGAATGGAAAATGCACATTCAAAGGATGTTGAGTGGCTAGGTGAGGATGAAGTTGATCTGTCTGCAATTATTCTTCCAGGAAACGATGATGGGGAAAGATTTATGTCAGTCGTAACTATGGATGAACACTAGGGTGATAACAAAAAAAATATTTTTATGAAACCACTTGCAATCGAGGAACTTTTATGTGTAATTTAAGAATATCAATCGAGGAACTTTTATGTGTAATTTAAGAATATCAATTGCATTTTTGATTTCTTTTTAAAAAGTTCCCCCACCTCCCCCTTTTTCGTAAGAAAAAAGTGAAAAAATATTTTTTTTTCAAAAAAAAAGGACAAGTTTTTTTTAGCTTAATTCAAAAGAGTAATAATAATAACTAATCAACTTTTATTAACAAATAAGATACAGATCAGTTAGTAATTTGTACAGAATGTACAAGAAATGTGTAAAACATATTGTTCATATGAACTTCAGATTCAAAAATTCAAATTTTCTCGATTTTGCATGAAGTTCCTCCATCAGTTTCACAGCACGTTCTTGCATTTTACCCTGATGAATGAGGTAAACAGTTCATTGAAGGACGCTTCACAAAGTGTTGCAAATGGAATCAAGCATTTGCCAATTCATAGCAGATGAAGTTGCAAGCAGGAGCGAGGATGTTGCGCCACTCTGGTATCAGAAATAATGCTATAATACTATATATCGCATTAGAGTTCCATCTTGCCGAGTGTAAATCTGGTAGTTTCTTGCAGCTGATGCGATGCCAACGTGAAGTTGTTTTGTAATGACGATATGCCTGACATATTTAATTTAAAAAAACTTGAAATCATTTCGCCATCCAGGGTTCTCGCCTGTGCTAACATCATCTGTCACGGCGAGGCGGTAATCAGCCTGAAGAGTGGAATGGTTTTGTGTTAATTTGTCAATGAAGGAATAGTTGAGTTCAAGTTTGCTCGTTGGCTCTTGAATAAGAGAATTCATGAAATGTTTCAGAAGAAGGTTGAGTACATGGTGCTGACAGTCAATACATTCTGGCTTCTGAAAGCCCTTGCTCAAGACATCATACTGTATGAGCTTTACAATCCCGAGCAAACGACCAGTATTTAATGCGGTCGTGTCGCATATTATCACGCAAATATTTTTTCTAGCATCATATTCATCTATTAGCTGATGTAGTTCCTTGTGAATGGCCGCGGCAGAACCACTCTCACATTTAAGAATACCGAGTTTGATTGCGGTTGGCATATTTTTCAGCAGAACTACTTGATACTCTTCCCATTGAACTCTTTTACCGTCAAACTGGAGACAATAGGGTTCTTTGCTTTGAAGTTTTTGAAAAATTTTGGTTTTCATTTTCCGTCCTTCAGAGATTACTCGTTTCCAAAAACCCACCTGACTTGGAACCGGCACATCATGACCCTGTTCAGCAATGGTTGCAAGAACATCATATCCTTTATGTGTAGAAATGTTGTTTTTCAGTACTAGCAAACCCGCTGTTGTAGTGCTTGCTCTTTGGTATTTCGGTTTGCATTCAGGAGAATATGACGTGGAAGAATAGTTTGTCGAGTCGGGCGAAGAAGCAGAGGTTTCAGAATCCGAAGATTCTGAGACAGTTGTATGTGTTTGTGTGGGTTATGAGACAGTTGTATGTGTTTGTGTAGGTTATGAGACAGTTGTATGTGTTTGTGTAGGTTGTGAGAAATTTGTATGTGTTTGTGTAGGTTGTGAGAAATTTGTATGTGTTTGTGTAGGTTGTGAGACAGTTGTATGTGTTTGTGTAGGTTGCGATTGAGAAGAGCTGGCTTGAGATTGAGTTTTGGATAGTCGGATTCGTTTTCTTGGGTGGATTGATTCTAAAAGGGCTTGTTTGACCATTGAATAACCAATCTTTCCTCCACTCTTAACTTGCCTCTGGTAGAGCTTTTCCATTCTCCATTTACGTTGGTGACATCAAACAACTTAGAAAGTGTTGTAGTAAATTTATCACACTGTTTCTTTTTGTTTTTGTCATATAAATCAAAAAGACAATTGAGTTTCTTTCTGATTAGTGCACTGGATAATCGTGGAAAGTCTAGAATTTCCCTCCAGATCAATTCTATATCCGTAATCATAATTTTGATTCGATCCAGTCGCCGTTTCTGGCTATTGAACAGAAAAGTGAAGTTTCCAAGAATTTGACGGTTTGTGGGCATCCGTGTGAGATTGATTAGCTTTTCAACAGATGGAATTCTCGGATCCCTATTCTGTTTAGAAGATGAGGGTAGATGCCTTGTTTATAAACAAATGGAAACAACTGACTGGAATGTGCTTAAAAGCAGTCTAGTAAGTCATGTAAAAATTCAGTGTTAAATTGAAACCGATGGTCAAACTGCGCAATATGTGAAAACAAAAATGAAAAGGTGGGGGGAACTTTTTTCAATTTAAAAAAAAAATTAATGTTGCTACTGTCATCTACATACAATTGTTCCTCGAATGTGAGGGGTTTCAGTTTCGTTACGAAAAATAATGAAAATAGTTATCACCCTAATGAACACTTCACCATGGATGGATGATGTCTAGTGAATATTTTTTTAATTAAACATAATTCACAGCCCCACTATACATATTCAATATAGCACCAGAGCTGCTCACATAATTTGTCAATCTAGTCCTTTTTTGGTCGCATTGTTTTGTTGCCATTTTTATTATTTAATCACTGGTTGAGGTCAGTTTCGCTAATCTACTTCTTATCTTGTGTCAATAGAATGCATAATCGGAAGATTATCTCAAAGTTGACCCTACTCATTGTAAATGAATATATAGCAAAGAAACGATGTTTATTATATAATTTTTAAGTTTAATTTTTGCAATTTTTTTTTTCAAATTCAATTGATTGAGTTACTGTTTCAAAGAATAACTGAGACAACTGTTGATAATTAGTTATTCTACTATTAAAGTCATTTAATAATCTGATAATTCTTTTAATATTTATATTTTAAGGCAGTTTAATAATGAAGTTTTATTTAAGTTTTCGATAAAATTTTAATTAGCTGTAAATGAAAATTTTTTTTCGAAAGTGTGACGTACTTTAGGGGGGGGGGGGGTTCCTGAGATTTGTGACACTTTGTGACAGGGGGGAGGGGGGGTCAAAAATCGTAAAAAAATAGCGTGACGTACTTTATGGACGGCCCCTTAGCTGAGTAGTTTGTTTGTTTTTGTTTTTTTCATTTCTCTGGTCAAACGTATGTTTTAGAAAAAATATTTATATTGCTTCAATGAAGAGTCTTCATGCAAATCTCAAAATTTTCCAACCGTCTTATCAGTTGTTTTTTTATGTTTGGTTATATTTAAGTTACACTAATGTCATTTAATAGAATAGATAAAACTCGTGAAATTTGTTGTTGACGGTCGCATTAGGGTTGTGAAAGTTTACGTAGGCTACATGATGTATATGAGTGAAGGACTAAACCCCCATGGACAAAACACTTAAAATATTAATATTGAATATAAGTCAATATTATTAATACTTCTATATATACGAAGTTGACCATGGGCTAAGGGAAATGTTTGTCGATATAAGAGATCATGTCTGACAACACAGTCTATCAATAGGCATGTTCCTATGTTGTTTTACCTAAATAAAGGATTGGCTCTCTACCAGTGTGATTCTAATGCTGTTTGTTTTATCGTCTGCTAAAAAATGTGTGTCTGGCGTGAGAATTAAAAGGTAGAATAAAGATACGTTCAGTAGTGACATTGGGCCAAAACTTTTAATTTTGCTTTTTTTTTTTACCTTGTAAGATAAGCTGCCTGTTGATGTAAAGCTAACAAGGGATTAACTTTAGACCACTGTGGCTCGAAGGGCTAACGCAGCCGCTTATTGGAGTACTTTGAAAAAAATATCACATAAAAATATGTATATATATATATATATATATATATATATATATATATATATATATATTCCGTATTATATATTACATTTTTTAATAATAATTGGGGCCAAATAATAGATTTTATAGCGAAATTAGGGGTTAGGTCCAGTGGGGGTTTTATCCGTTGGGGGTTTTATCCGCTGGGGGTTTTGTCCGGATACCGATGCATATAATGTCAAAGTTTCATTACAATTTAATGTCCACCTCTCACTAGACCACATATCTGGCCAACTTTACTATTTGCCTTTCACATTGAGAAATCTGAATATTGATTTGCGACTCACATATTACAAGACCCAAGAGCAATGTGTACAATAGCCTAATGAAAAAAAAACATATAAATACATGCTTTTTCATTTCAGTATTTTTATTTCGTTAAATTTATTAACGGGCTTTTTTTTTCATTTATCGAATATTTTTTTTTGCTACACTGACATGGGCTAACTAAGGCCACAAAAAATTATGGGCTTGTTTAATTACAAAAATCTATCAAATGAAAACAATGTTGGGAACCTAGTGAGCCGGCCGTTAAATCCACGTATGACCATGACATTCACATTTTATGTACATTAGTTTACATCCAGCTGCTATTGTTCCGACCCATCTAACCAATTCTATAATCCATCTTAGCCCGCATTTTAAAAAAACACGCCCTATCTTTACCGAATATCTTAAGATGTAGGAATCATTAATGAACCCTTAACAACTTGAACTCCTGCCGGAAAGTAAAATAAACAGAAATAGCAGTTTTTAATTTAAAATTAAAAAACATCAACTATTAATAGATTAAACCGAGGTAGCCTTACGAGGGATGAGAACGAGCAGTGCACGAGGCCCTGTGTGAGTGTCATATGCGCAGCCGAGAGTTAGATGACCATAGAAATTCCCCAAGCGATTCTACTCTCAAGTCGAAACCTGTAGGCCAACCAGTGGCCTCAATCGCCAACCGCTGTTGCATAACAATACGGTGAATGCAATACATTCAAATAATGATTTTATTTTTTAAGTGGGCCACACAAATAACTGCCAATATAAGAATGGAATCACATAATTTGATAAATGTAAATTCAAGGCCGTCACGAGGGGAGGAAGGGACAATCTGAACTCTATGCACCAAATGGGATTCCTACAGTAAAATTTTAAAAAAACAGCGAATAAAAACGAATAAGCCTAATGTTCGTAATAGTACACTAATTTATCAACCCTTTAGTTTAAACAAAATTTTGTCATGGAAACGAAATTCTAGGAAATTAGTTTTTTTTTTTCTAATAACATAATTTGGTATAGTGTTGGCCACTATATCGGCCTTTAAAGGTCCCAAACAGGAATGGCTAATACATGGCGCCATTGAGGCTATTTTTAAAAATCAAATATATTTCAGACATAAAACGTATACGGTATTGAAACGCTCTAGAAAAAAAATAGATTTTGATTCAAACTCTACCAGCTACAGAATTTTTATTCTTTAAAAAATAAATATGATAGTTATTATAAATAGAATTTTAAAAAAAGCTTTATTGCAACTTCAAAGATCTCTGAATTCCTAATTTTTTTTTTAAAAGCAACATTTTCAGAAAAAATAATTTCTGGGTATTTTTATCCATTTAGAAACCATTTATTTCAAATTCAAACAAAGTCATATTCTGATATTTACACACACATATACACACACAATTTAATAAAATGCCCTCGTCGGTTTAAAAGTAAAATAATCACATGCACTGCCCTATGTAAAATATTGTAAATTTTCCTGAACATTTAAGCAAGTTTAAACACAAATTTAACACTTCCTCTTTGTGTATCGTTGTAGCTGCCCCGAAAAGAGCACTTCACTTAACATGACCGTACTGTGAAGTGTGATAGATTTTTTTTTCGTACAACATTAATGGATACTCCATAGTCAGACGTTTGACTAGATTCACTCTATTGTCACATTACAATACAGCTGTAATATATTGAAGTTTCTGACTAGCAACATCACATGAAGTTCTTTTTCCTGTCATTCGTTTCAAAAATTCCCATTTCAAATGAGATGTTCGGGTAATGTTCTAGGATTGATCTACACAAAATACTTTTATGTTGGAGTCTCATCAATGTGACAAGTGTTTCAATCGATGTAATTCTGTTGAAAGATAAACAAGAGTCGATTCAGTAATGATATAAAGTACAGCGACATTCTTACATAAATACAGATAGACACAGTGGCGTCACTGGGGGGGGGGTCGGGCCGCACCGGGCGCCACCAAAAATAGACAATTCTAAATTTCATAGCAGAAAGATCTCGGTCTAGTCGGGTTTTATAACCGATCAGAGTTAAAAACATGAGTAGCAGGCAGTAGCAGCGTCAAGGGTGCCACCATGCAGAGCGTCTGGAGCTTAGGCCAATGAATACATTCTTGAGATGGTTGAGATGCTTTCGGATATGACTCAGGGTTAAAGGAGCACCTAATGAGATTAAAGAGAACAATATACATGTACAATAAAAGCATCCAAAATCTTATCTATCACCTGTAACTCAAAAAATGAGTTTATAAATGTCCTGGCACATAATGTGAAGGAGATCCTCATAGGGATATAAATGCTGCAAGTATTTTGGAATTATATTCGACAACACTCCTGACATGCCAAACAGTGACCAGATGTTGATCGCTCTCATTTTTATATGATGAGTTATCCGAAGTTGAGCTTTTAAAAAGAGATACAAATTCTGAGAAGATATATGAACGCAGGAGATACTGATCTTGACAACGCCAAAAAGTGGTCAGTATTAAATGTTTTGAAATTCATGACTGATGGGGCTTCCAAGAATCTCTATCAACACTCTCACTGAGCCTGCAATTATATATTACTGTATGTGTGTCTGTAGCTTCATTGAAAGGAGCTTTTCAAAACTGAGACTAAGCTCAACTTTTGAACCAATTGGACGTATTTTACAAGCAATATAATAATAGTTAGTGTTTCCCAAACTTTCGATTATTCAATGTTTTCCTCTCATTTCATAGTTTTCGCTTAAGTCGTGAATGTGTACCCAAATGTTCTCAGCTCATATTCTGGGAAACACTGCCCTAGTGCAGGAAAATTTGAAATATGTTTCATTGTTCATGGTGGAAGTCTTGAGGGGGTGACACAATGAATTTTCCGAACCGGATAACACCAATCAAGTGACGCCACTGGATAGACAAATTGAGAGACATGTTGGCTCTGGGTGGATATTATTTATATTCTGTATTCAAGTCCACCCACCTTTAAATGGGTACCTGACTTTAAGTTGGGGGAGTAAAGCTAACCACACAAAACCCTTTATATACCGAGGTTATAGAAACAGATGAGTTCTACACTTCATCTGCCCCGGTAGCCCGTTAGTGTTAAGGGAAGATTTTTTTTATATTCATAATGTTCTGTAAATGTTTTTAATTCTTTAATTTCTCATCTTTCAGAAGTAGGATAAATTCTTTTCAATATATCCAGACTGTTCAAAAGTGAAACATGAACTATAACTGATAAATAAAAACATATACCAAACATTGAAAATGAAGACTTAAAGTGCAGTGATCAGATTTTTTAGGCTCACGTTGAACATAGGGAGAGGGTTGGTGGGACAACCAGGGACACCTACCCCTCCCCAGAATTTTTGTTTTAAACTGTTCATGAAAATTGACTGCAAGGTATACCTTTGTAAAGAGTAAAACTTGTATAAAAATGCAATAAAATGTTTTAAAAAATTACTTAGTTCATACAAATATGTATATAAATTACTGTGACTAAAACTATAATCGTGGGTGTCCATCTAGATGCATAGATTAATTATTTATTATGTGCTACTTATCAGCTAATGTTAAGACATATTTAGTTCAGTCTATTGTAATCAACTACACATTTAACTTTTAAGATCTATGGCCCTCGGTGCAGACGAAGAGCATAATTCAACTGTTTCTCTAGTCACTTCATATTAATGGATTGTGTGGCTAGCACAACGCCCACCCTCCTTTACTTCCCCAACTTAAGTCATGTACCCATTTAAGACTTGGTGGAGTAGAAGGACTTTCATCGGAACATGGGGAAAAAAACCTCGGCTCTCAACCAAGGATGTTCTACTTCACTCCACCTCCCGTCCCCTGCATATTCAGATCCTTAGCATTAGAAATTAATTGGAATTGATGTTGAACCAGGCCCTTCGGCACGGGTCATCTAGTTTTCCTATCCATAAAAACGGTTCTGACTTCAATATTGTTGTAACTTTATATATAGAGTGACTCAAGACACGTAGGTTCAACAACTACACTAATACTTTTATTTATTACTACAAATCCAATTAACATTTAATCTACAACTAAACTAAGCTAAACTAATAAATCCAGATGGAAAAAATCACTACAGGCGAGTTGAACGTGTTACGTCTCATGTAACGAACTCGCTGTCCTAAAAATAACTGCCTAACTACTGTCCACTTTCACTCTGGTCACTAACTTATATCAAAGAGTCCGAAGTAGATCCCCACCCCCTCAAACCAGGTCACGTGACTGGTCTCTCGATGCATCGTCCTGATGCTAGCGCCAGTTGATGAGGGGGGAGGGGAAACGACTGTTGTTTCACCCCCCATCTCCTTTTTAGACACTTGTCCAGGTGATAAAATGGTGCAGAGTCGTGGGTCAGAAGGAAGAGAGTTACAACAATATAAAGATCGATAGGTGCGCCGAGTGAGAGTTCCAGTCACCCAAGATAGAATTACTCAATTTTCTAAGAAAAAAAAAGTTATATCCTTAGATAAACTAAAAAAAATATTTAGTTTACCTGTGATTCGTTGTTTTTGTTGTTTGATATCAATGTCTGGATATTCCACTGGACCAGTTTCCTCATTGATCCTTGAAACTAAATAAGAAATATATGAAATTTAAATATCAGTTTAATTGATCTGCTTTAATTTTTTTAGATAGTTGGGCCTCGTTTATGACGACCAATCGAGTATGGGGATTTACCGTGAAAGAGAATTTCCGCGAACTAAGGTTCTTTATTTAAAATAATAAAAATTTAGCAAAATTAAACTAAAAAAAGCTTTCTCAGTATAATAATACGCACACAAAATCTCTTAATATTGTCCCGGGTTAACATGTTACTATATGATTTGAAAACAATGTTGAGCATTGAATGCTGATTTGTGAAAACAATGTTGAGCATTGAATGCTGATTTGTGAAAACAATGTTGAGCATTGAATGCTGATTTGCTAAAACAATGTTGAGCATTGAATGCTGATTTGTGAAAACAATGTTGAGCATTGAATGCTGATTTGTGAAAACAATGTTAAGCATTCAATGCTGATTTGTGAAAACAATTTTGAGCATTGAATGCTGATTTGCTAAAACAATGTTAAGCATTCAATACTGATTTGTGAAAACAATGTTGAGCATTGAATGCTGATTTGCTAAAACAATGTTAAGCATTCAATGCTGATTTGTGAAAACAATGTTGAGCATTGAATGCTGATTTGCTAAAACAATGTTAAGCATTCAATGCTGTTTTTTTAGTCATATTTTTTCTTCCCTCGTGTGGTTCCTTTTGATCATAATGTTTCACATGACAATATAAAGAAAATTTTCAAAATACTTATATAAGAACAAATACCAACGTTTAATAAAGTATATAAAACTTGTATCAAAGAAAAATTTTTTACCTGAAGCATTAACCTTCACACGAATATTAAAATGTGTCAAATAACAGTTTCTGATGTCAAACAAATCTCTATGAACATCTATGTCAGTTGGCAGTGGAAAAGGTACATTTTCCTCCATCGATTAAGTTGATGGTGACATTCATACCTTAATTTTTAAAAGAAATATATGTATATAATATAATATATTTATATAACGTTGCAATATGTATAGTTTTACATTTATGACTATATAAATAGATAGGTACAGAGTGAGTAAGGTTTAATTCACAACATTTTCGTATATTATGTTTATTTCGAAAATACACACTGAAACAATGCCTGCATTGCATCAGTAATTATGCTTAGAGAATCGTTCTGATATATATATATATATATATATATATATATATATATATATATATACGTAATAACTACATGTATATCATTATATGATTATAAAATCATAATAGGCTTAAATGACAGGAATACTCTTACTTTGGAGCATTTTCTTTTTTCAAATAATGGTCAGTAATGGGCAAAAGTTACAAAATTTTAACTAAAATGTAACTAACTTTCAGTTAAACTCTTTTTAAAATGTTAAATAGAAGTTTAACTTTTTTAAAAAGTTTAGTTAAATCATCAGTTTAACTACATTTTTTTAGTTATAACTAAAAAAGTTTAACCAAAATATTGTAACTAAAAATATTTCCTTTCCATTTATTGAATATTTCGGAAAATTTCAAGTTATCATGTCAAAATTTTGTCTTTGGCCTTTTCGTATTCAAAAAATTTCTATATTTAATGTCTTTGGTTTTTGTATTTCCTTCTACACTTTGGGCGCGTTGTTTCGATCAACCGGTGCACCACAACTGCAATTGTTATGAAAAAGTTGAAATTGTCAGTGAAGTTGAACTTTATTTAAGAAACCTTCCACAGAAAATTCTTCATTGCTTTCATATCCACGATTGGCTGCTGCATTTTGTAGATACAATGCAACACTTCTCAGTAGTGCAGCCGTTGAACGACTTTTTAGTGTTGCGGGCCAAATTTTAACATCTAGAATGTCCGATGTTCTTTTTAATGAGTCAATTTTTCTTAGATATAAATTTAAAAACTAGTTTGAGAGTTGTTATTGTTGTAAACCTTTTGAAAATGTTAACATTATAAACGAAATGATTAATGTGAATAATATGGATATTTTCATTAATTTACCTGTTTATTGTTTATGAAACCTTTAAAATTTTCATTCAAAAATATGTTTGTTAAAATTCACTTAAATTAATAAGTTAGTTCAAAAAAGTTAAACTAAAAAATAAAAGTTAAACTCTTTTGATAAAAAGTTAGTTAACTGATAGTTTAACTACTTTTTAAAAAGTTAGTTACAACAATAGTTTAACTATTAATTTCTAGTTACTGCCCATCACTGATAATGGTAAATAAATTTTAGCTTATCCCTGCTTATCTATCAAATAGATTTCATACTTTTAAGTGGTTGACTGAGGGGCCATAATGTTTAAAAAGCTCTCATTCTATCGCACTAAAAAAAACTTCACTGAAAATAAGAATCAATTACAAAATTGGGTTTGTATTTTAATTAAGGTAAAACATATACGGCGTTGGGAAATAAAACAGAATAAATCAGTGAAACTGGTAGCTGCCCTCCAGTCTGTGTGCGATTTTAATGCAAAACATTTTATACATAGATGTCACCTAGATGGGACAAGAAGCAATGACCCAAAAAATGCAGAAACTCCTAAGATAGAATATGAAAGTCAAATGATGTAATCATTTAAAAACAACAATCGAGAATTCTTGAAATGTACAATTTTAAACGCATGAAAATTGGATTCTCGCATTAAAACAGTTCATCACATTTGTGCGTAGTTTACAGCGACAATGATTTTAAGACAACTCGACATCATTTATCTTAAAGATTTATTGTCAACTAAACTCTAATAGGTTATCTCTTGCCGTCATGGGGTCGGGGGGGGGGGGGGGGGGGGAAAAAAAACGTTGTTGTTTTTTTTTTTTAATTTAACTGATAATGCCACACAGGTTTATTTTTCAATTAAATCCAAGTTAAGTATAACATTAATTATTTATATTGACATAAATAAATGCATTTGAAAATTCAAACATTTTGACAACAAGCACAATTTATTTTTTTTTTTATTTGGCCTTCTGTAGTCTTATTTGACTTTCGAACATGTTTTTGGCATTCAGGTTTTTTGTTATCTGGCAACTCTTGTTAGTTTATAATCGTCTGGCACCGAGTGATTTTTTTTTATTTACCCTAAATTAATTCAGACATTCAAAAATAAAATTAATATAAAATGATAAAATGATGGATATCAGAAGTTTTTTTACTGGCTCAATAAAAAGAAAATTTGAGCGATCGCGGGATTCCGAAAAGATTTTAGGGCGTCTGCAGCATGTGACTTATCATGAGCGTTGAGGACAACAGTACAAGTTCTAAAGCCAGACACAACTGAAGCAACTATTTCTAATTTGATTGTCGCTGTCACTTCATTTCCTAAATTGGATATTGGAAGGTATGTCTTGACATACGACCTTTCACATGAGTTGAAATTGCAGCTGATCCGTGATTGTTGGAACCCTGATAAAAAGTATGATTTTTATAGCTGACAGTGGTGGAAACAGAGGTTTTAGATATGCTTGGTTATCAGACTATATACTCGCAAATGTTAAGGGTGCATGTTGCAAACATTGCGTGTTGTTTCCGCAAAAAGTAATTCCAGGAGTTCAGGGGTCATCAAACCATGCACAAAATTTAAAGATTTCAACGAAGATGCACGTAGTCACATGCAAAGCACATGGCACAAAGGCTCTCATGAAGTATGCAAACTATTTTGATGCATTATTGGAAGCCAAAGCAGTTTCTTTAGATGAGCAGTTGAACTCATCATTTAGAAGACAAATTCAAGAAAATTGCAACAAACTGGGTCCCATCATTTCTACAATCCTATTTTGGTAATATTTATGACCTGTTAGAGTTTCGTGTTGAATCTGGAGTTCTTGGTAATCATTTGTCAATTGGACCTTGTAGTCCTAAGTAGGGAGCGACCGATAATCGGATCGCTATCGGTATCGGACCGATATTGGCACTATCGGTTAATATCGGATCGGCTGATTGTTCTAGGGAGCGACCGATAGTCGAACCGATATTGGCACTATGGGTTAACTGTCGGACCGGCCGTTTTTTGGCTGCCGATACATTGTTTTTTTTTTCACAACAGAGTTGCAGAAAAGAAAATCAGTAAATAACCCAATTCTATAACTAGATCAGACAAGATTTTAAAAAAAAGGAAAAAAAAAACCCGTACACAGAAATCGTCACGTATACATCAGAGATACGACCTTGAAACAATAGGATTGGCATTTCTTAATTCTAATGTATGACCTTGAATGATACAATTAGTGAACATCTGTGCGTATTTTTTGTTGGGATGGGAAGTTGGGGGGGGGGGGGACAAGACTTATGTGTGGGCGAAGCGTCACGAAATATGACAGGGAAGGGGTAAGCATGGGTTGACATACGTCATTAGCTGTATTAGCACGAGAGAAACACGTGTTTGGCAATTGGCATTGTTGTTGCTTAAGGGGCTGTCCATTAATTACGTCAACAAAATAGGGGGGAGGGGGGGTCAGAAAATTTTTGACAATTGTTGACAAGGGGGAGGGGAGGGAGGTCAAGAAAAGTTGACGTCAACAATGTTACTTTTTTAAATTTAATATAATTACTTAATAAATAGGAAAATTAAGCAGCGTTTGTAGTTCTGTGTTACACACTCGCTTAACATTCAGTATTTTAATTAAACTAACTATATTCCTACTAATTTTGCCACATAAACATTTTGGAAGCCACCTTTTTAGGGAGGGAGGTAATCAAATGTTGACGTAATTTTATAGAGGGGTCTCGGAAAGTTTGACAAGTTGTTGACAAGGGGGGGGGAGGTGAAAATCGCCAAAAATTTGTTGACATAAATAATGGACAGCCCCTAAAAATAAAATATCGGTATCGGTAAAAATACTGGGGGAAAATATCGGTATCGGACTATCGGTAAAAAGGCATATCGGTCGCTCCCTAGTCCTAAGTATATCTCGGCAACTACACAAAACACTATAATCGAAATTTGTGGGTCTCTCTTGCGTCAAGACATTGTTCGTGAAGCAAATAATTCAGCTGTATTTTCTATACTTGCCGACGAGACAACATAATTTCAGGCATTGAGCAGATGTCACTTGGTGTTAGATATGTCAAAGAACACCATCATTACAAATTCATTAGAATTTGGATTAGATATGACAAATATTGTTGGTCAAGGATAAGATGAGATGTTCTACAATGGCAGGTAAAGAAGGAGGAGTCTAAGCAATAATTCGAAAAAAAAAACCAAATGCAGTATTTGTACATTGCAGTTCACATAAACTAAATCTTGTCGTGAACGATTTAAATAATGTGAATGCTGTACGAAACACAATAGGAATAATCAAGTCAATTATAGTGTTTTTTTTCCGAGAAAGTAATCAGTGAAGAAAACTAATTCCAAATGTTCCTTTGCTATGTGAAACTAGATGGACACATACATATATGCCCCCCTCTCTCTCCCCTCCCCTTAAATACGCCCATGCTTGTCGTATATGGGCGTGTCGAGGAAATATAATAGCGGTGTCAACCGAATTGCTGCAACTTACACAAACAGTGCAGGATTTACTTATAAGCTAAATAAGCTATAGCTTATCCGAGTGAGCAATTTTTATACGTACTTTAATAGTTGACCCTGTACACAATAATTTTATTTATTTTTTAACCAAAGATTTGTATAAACGTTATACATTAATTTGTTGATAATTACTTTATTAATGCTGGGTTTCTCTATTTCCTTATAAAATAGTTATAAAACAACCATGAAATTAAACTAAGCAAACCATTTAAAACTAAAGAACACCAACTGACATTATTTGTCCTACACACAGAATTCACGATAAGTAGAAACCTGAACAAATTTAGTTTAATAAAAGTAGTGTTAACTTTTAATTAGTTCAATTCTTAAGTAATTTAAGATGAATTTGGAAAATAATTTAAACAAATTAAAGTAACTTGCATTGAGAAATTTCTTAGAACTTGGAGCACATGGCGTCAAGGTGACCTAAAATAAGCTGACGTGGACTAAAAGGTTGTTTCCCTACGGGAATTTCCACGGTAGTCTTACTACTGAAGACTTCCCAGAGGCAGGTAGGCAGGACCAGTGGCGTAGCGAGGGGTGGGCAAATGAAGGGGGCATCATGCCCCGGGCTCTACTCACAAAGGGGCGCCAAATTGTATCTTTTACTTATAACATTATATGGTTTTCTAATGGGTGGGTACGCTAAAAAGGTATTGTGTCCCGGGCGCGAGTTAAGCTCGCTACACTACTGGGCAGCACCGATAGACAGACACACTGACAGATAGATAGATTAGATAGTAGTAAAGTATCCTTAGCCCTACTGGGCCATCGGGGCAGATGAAGTGTAGAATTCATCCGCCTTTATAACCTCGGTATATGAAGGGATTGTGTGGTTAGTACAACGTCCATCTACCTTTATCCCCCTACTTAAGTCAGGCTAAGCTTGGTGAACGTGAGACTTCACAAAATTACACCTAGTAAAGTTTCTCACCAAGGATCGAACTCTGAACACTCAGGTTGTCATTCGAGGATCTATACCACTCGGCGATCCGCCCCACAATAGATAGATATATGAATACTGGTGGCATGACTGACTTAAATGGTGACTTAGCCAATTAAATAATTATGTTTATTGATAGTCTATATTTTTACCTCGACCTTATGACGTTTTAAGTGAGTTCAAACTTCTTTTTGTGAATCACAGTATAATTGAACCTAGTAATTTGTCGACATTTGTGTCTTCCAGTTAAGGAAGTACGTCCGTCACCTAGTAAGTTCGAAACTCTATAGACACAAAATATTTCACTGCACTTTTCTTTCTTGTACTTTATACCTTGTAACACATCATAGACACAATTTTAATTAAGCCACATAATGTCCTCTGTGTCCTACACTCTGTGTATAGATAGACTTGCCAATGGATGGCTTATAGTGATGGTCATAGCCTAATTCATTGCGCTGAACCTTATTTATAGATTACATTTCTTTCAGTGTTTCATTTTTTTTTAAACAATTTAAACCCTGTTGCTGTTTACGCAGGTACATTACATTGTGATCCCAGACAGTTTATTTATTTTTGTTTGCTTGATAAGTTCAGTGATAAAATTGAAAACTTGAGCAAATTATTATTTCATGAGTTCCCAATACCAGCTGTGAAAAGTTAGAGAGAGTACTTTCAATCAAAAGTTTTTATTCAAATATATATAATAAAATTTTAAAAACCTAGACCAAAATGAAAGAATTCGTCAAACAAATTTGTATGAATGATAGCATATATAAGTAAATTTGAATAATTAAATTTAATTCAGCTAATCCTAATGTTTTAGTAAATATTGTCAAGTATTTTCATTTATTTATTTACTTTTTACTAATTTTGTATTCTGAATGCTTGCACTCTCAATACACAGAAACTTTGTGACATGTACTGTGACACGTACAGTGAGATATACATTTACAATGTAAATAATCAAACATAATAAAGTCTACAACAATTAAATAACACAAATATTCAATTCAGTATCAAAAATTAAAAAAAAAAGAGAGATAAGAGATACTGATGAAACATTTTTTATTTAGAAGAAATGAAAACATCATTTACATTTGTGTTTGGCAGATTAAAATAAATAAAAATGTTCAAAAATAAATAGGATTAAAATGGACTGTTTTTATTTTAAATTGAACCATGACATAAAAATGGCATTGTCATTCTTTAGATCTGAATTATATGACAGTAGTGTCATGCATTAATTTTGAGGGTATGCACCCAGTGGCGTCATTTCACCAAAATGTTGGAATGGGGGGGCAAAAATGGGGGGGGGGGGGCAAATAGCGTCTGGTTTTCATTTTTCCATCAATTAAGTCATCAAAATCAATTGATTTAACCAATTAATTTTTTTTAAGAATCTTGGGGGGGGGGGCCCTCCAGCCCTCCAGCCCCCCCCTCAAATGATGCCACTGCATGAACCTCATATATTAAGCTGGAGGGCCACCAAGTTGTTAGCCACACCACTGTAATATAATTAAAGCAAAAAAATTAATACAAACATACAGGAAATGGTGGGAGATTGAAATTAGCTAAAAAATTCTTAGCGATGATTCTCAACAAAAGATGAGTACAAATAATCAGCAAACACATGTGATGATTATAGCTAAAGATATGATAACCATAGCTAAAGATGGGATGACTATAGCTAAAGATGAAATAATAGTGAAGCCATTGATCAAAACATTACATTTGGAAACAATTATTTCAAAATATAACTAGCCAGGACTTTTAAAATACTTATGATTATGGGATTTAAAAAAAATAAACATAATTTAAGTAAACATAATTTAAGTATAGAATAATAATAAAAATATTTTTACTAGAAGCTAAAATTTAATTAAAAATGCGATTTGTTGTATTGTGTAATTGTAAATAGTTGGTCAAGAAAGAACTTTCAAACTATATAGGGTTAAAATATACTGTATGCAATAAAATAACAAAGGAGATCATTTTATGCTAGTTATGATCATTTTATGCTAGTTATGCTAGTTAAGTTTTTGACACAACATCAAATCTACATGAGGATTTGATACATGTCACACTGACATATGTGCTGAAAATAATTGCATCTTCAACTAAAATGTACCACTACTAGTGCTTCCACCCCACTACTTTTCTCAAAGAGAATAGTGTGTTACCTTAACACAGGCAAATAACATGTTTATAACTTAAATAAATGTTATTAACACCTACATGCAAGCCTTATCGCAGGCAGTTTCATATTAATATCAGCAATGCAGTGCCAACATATTAAGTTTATTGAAAGAATGCCAGTGACTGCAACCTTATCGCAGGTAATAAAAAATGTTAAAGAAAGTCACTTACTCATCAATTTCAATGTTTCAAAATCTTCATGTCTAATTAGTGTGATATATAAAGCCAGATATGTCTAATCAGTGTGATATATAAAGCCAGATATGTCTAATTAGTGTGATATACAAGATAAAAAATCTTATTTTATTAACAAATACTTTATAAAATGTGTTAGTTAGGTTGTGGTTTACAAATGTAATCTGTACAATGAATGGGTCATTTTAAAATATTTCAAAACAAAGGTAAAAAAATAAATACATGGAATATATAGATAAAAATTACCTACATTTTATAGTAAAAAAAAAGGCACATAAAAAATGTACCCCACACCATAGAATATATGTTACATAGAATGCACATTGTATTAAATTTCCTTAGGCTGGATTGACATTCATATCAGCAATCTTTTATTTAGCTTTTAATATAGTATTTATTTAAAATGACCAAGTATTTTCAGAATTCGTAGTTTTTTACTCGTTTTTAATATGACTGCTATTTCATAACAATATTTAGGAGCAACACTGTTAGTATTCAAATCAAATTTAAACATAGATAAAATTATTAAAATCTTAACTTAATACAGAAACTTGTGAATTTTCATTTTGCTAAATTTTTCCTTCATATTTCTTGCTTAAAAAAAACATTTTACTATCGTTGTAATGGTAAAAGTCCCTAACTACTAGAAGCAGTAACACTAACAATAGCTGTGTATTCTTAGCCAATGATAGAGGAATTTTTTTTAAAAGCGACTGCGCATTCTGTATAATATATATTCTGTGCCCCACAAGGGTAAAAAATATTGTTTACAAAACTGACCCCACAGTGTGAAAATAAATATTCACATAAAACCAAAATTTACATAGCAAAGTATTATTTTAACAACTCTAAAAAAATTAAATAAACAACCTCTTGTAACATGTTATACAAATCAGTAGAAAAAATTGTAACTTTCAATGTTCCCTTGACACAGCGAACAAAACATCATTACTGCCGCACATTGTGTACAGTTACACATACAGCCACAGGGCCAGTTCTGTACAGCCACTGGATGTTGAAAACATGTCAAACAATTTCTGCCAACTGGATAAAAAAATTATTATCAAGTAAACATCATATACATAGAGGGCCTCATCAATTTCTGTGTGTGTGTTTATGTTGCAGTGCGTAAACTATATGTTGGGTTATTCCACATCAATGTAATTTTAAAAATATTGTACAATTCTTAAAAAAAACTTTTTTAGCAATTTAAAAAAAAAAAAATTCTCCAGCTTAAAGAAATAAGGACATTTTAACATAAGAATCAAAGACTCTTCAAAGCTTGTTTATCTTCAAGTTTTAAAAATAGCTTAGAATGTCATAAAAAATAGTCCGTTGATTTTAATTTAACTATAAAATATCTTCATTGGAGAGTATAGATGTCTCAATTATTTTGAATTTATTGAAGATAGTGCATGTGAAAGTTAACTAAGATAACTAATTGGATTTTTCCACTGCATAAATGTTAAACATATCAGTGGTTAAACATATCAGTGGTTAAACATATCAGTGGTTGAACATATCAGTGGTTGAACATATCAGTGGTTGAACATATCAGTGTACATCTTTTCTATAAGGGCCCTGCCAGATATCTCCTTAGGGCCCCTGATAGTGTCAGAACATATCTGCATGTATTTAGTGTCATAACATATCTGCATGTATT
Organism: Bulinus truncatus; assembly: GCA_021962125.1. Taxonomy (NCBI): domain Eukaryota; kingdom Metazoa; phylum Mollusca; class Gastropoda; family Planorbidae; genus Bulinus; species Bulinus truncatus. Next base: position 6,433,562 of record JAGDYQ010000031.1, on the reverse strand, counting down.
TAGTGTCAGAACATATCTGCATGTATTTAGTGTCAGAACATATCTGCATGTAATTTAACCAGGACTAACCCCCTCCTCCGAAAGCCTTAGTTAATATCTTATTATTTTTAATCTTTCAATTTTTAATCTTTCAAAAGAGGAAAAATAAAATGGTAGAGCACTGAACTGCTAACCGAAGGTCCAGAGTTTGAGCCCTTGTGAGTGCTGGGACTTTCCATCGGTCCAATCGATGTCCCTAAGTTCACCCAGCTTACAAATGAGTACCCGACATTTGTTGGGGAATGTAAATGTAGCTGGACATTGTACTAGCCACACAAACCCAAAAAATAGACATGGCTATAGAAACAGATGGCGGACGGATAGTCTTGTGGTAAAGTGCTCAAATGCCGACCTGAGAGTCCCTGATTCAATCTCTGGTGAGGACCAACAGATTTTTCAGGCCATTGCTAAAGTCCCCGATATATCTTCCGTGGTGCCTCCATGGCCATTGCACTATCGGCTCTGGTGGGGATGAAAAAAGGGCACCATAAAAACCGTCCCATTAGTGGTTTATAGGATCTAAGAGATTTCATCTCATCCTTACAGGGACATCACACACACACAGAAACAGATGAACTCTACTTCATCTGACCCGAAAGTCTGTATAGGCTTCACAAGGGACACTTTACTTTTTACTTTACCTCTTCTTCGCAACTGATGCATCCTCCTTAAATCAATATCCACCCCTAAATGTAGAAACGGAAGTACATTTCGTCTGTAGTCAGCTGGATGGTCACAATTTCTATGCACATCTAGATCAGACTGTAAATCAGTTTCTTGTAAAATTTCACGAGTCACTTGAACTGGCTGTTATAATCAGAGAATCATGAAAATATTTTTTGAAAGAGATGTTTAAATTGTATAAATATATATTTAATAGCACTTTACTTCAGCTAAATATCTGCAACAGCTTCTCATACATATTCTTATTGTATTGATAGCCAACATTAAAGCTTATGCAGGTTGAAAAAAAAAATGTAAAAATATAGACCTAATAAAATTATATCATTTCTTTAGTTTTTATACTAACATCAAACTTTTTAATCAATTTAGAGAACTACATTTTGTTGTGGTGGATTAGTTTGAGGAGAAACCTTAAAAAAAACAGTTTTTCTGTCATAGTTTGTTTTTCTCTCTTTTTTTTTTATTTTTAGTTCAAGTTTAGCTTATTAAAATAGTGTAATGCTGCTAGCAATTTTAAGACTTTTAAATTATGGCATTTTTTTCATATTTTCTTCTTACAGCTACAAAAAATTAAAGAAATTTCAAAATCCTAATGAACAGATACATACTCGAGCTCTCAACAGGAAAATTTTGAATAGTACTCAATAAATAAGTGTGAAACATGAGTGACAATGAGGAAGACGAGGTGGTTGCATCACCCAAGAAGTATAGAAATACTTTCAGATTCTTTTCATCACAAAAAACTTCTAGTTATGCCAATGGAGATTCATATTATGGAACATAGTAGAGTACTAACACATTATGTGAAGCTCTAGGCACCAAGAAAGAAAGTTCAAGCCACTTCAATTAAAATTATAGGTAAGTTGTAGAGTTCTCAATGACTGGAAAATTTCATGTTAAAAAAAATAAAAAAGCATTTACTCATGTTCAGATTAGCTACTTCACAGTGAATATACTTTTTCCAATAACTTTATATGTGTGGCACTTGTCAGATATCACAATGAACTACTACGATTATTGAAAGAATTCTGAAATTAAATAACGGGCTACTTTTTTTCACTTAGAGTAGAAATGTATTATCTGTGTTTTAATTATTGGAAATATTAGAATTTGATAAATTTAATAAATAAAACAAGAATATGATAAATAAAAATTTTTTTTTTAACTTTTATCCTAAAAGTTAATTTTTAACACTGTAGTTATTGATGACTTTTGTTGACAATGAAAAAAAAACTTACTGTTACTTCCTGTATCTCCTCAGAGTGAAGATGACCCACACTAGCCGAGTCATTAATCTCTGAAGAACTAACTATATCAAAGTGAGAAGAATATGAACCATCTGCAGTATTGAAGAAAGTATCATCAGTATTATGTGTACTATCTCCATAAAAAACATACAGAAGATCTTCAGCGATGGAGTTTTCTCCATTCGCATTTGAGTCAGCAGCATTATGACAACCATTTTCTACAACTGTGTCAAGGAAAGCATCTTTCCCCCCAACATTCTTCCCCTCATAAGATTCTGGGATACCATTTGTTGTGCTTGAAGCTGCCAAATCATTTTGTGAGATATCATTCTGGCTGTCATCTTCATTGCCAGGAGCTGCCTTATCTTTTAGTAAATGTCTATTTGCTGCCTTATTGAGGTGTGAGATAATTTTATGATTGAAATCTGCCGCATCAGGCGGTGGGTAATCAATTTGAATTGAAGCTGCCAAATCATTGTGCGATCTACTGTCAGTCCCATTGTAACTAACTGTAATTCTGAAACATAGCAAGTTTTTCTTAAATGTTTGCCATTGACTATTTAATCAATGGCATAAATGTCAAAAAAAAATGCTTTGCATATTTTAACAACAAAAGTCCATTGAGCACATTCTGAATGAGCTTAATGATTTAAGAGTAGCTTAAAGACAACGTCATATTAAAATCAATTTTTTACGTTTTAATTTTTTTATAAGTAAGTTTCTTTTCCCTGAGCATAATGATCACAGTCATTAAATTATTTAAAACAGCTTGCTCATACATTTAAATATTATCTTTTTAAAATACAGTTGAATTACAATCACACAGTGAACAATTGAACAAATATTCAGACCAATTTAAAGTGTAAAAGATACATTTTCTAACAACAAAATAAAAAGAGTTCAGTGAACTTCTTACTTTAACCGGTTGTTAGTATTTTAAAAACAGAATAATACTTCAGAAACACAGCACAATATTGATATACTTATATACTGTATTAGTTTTTCTATGTTTTTTTTCAAAATCATTACAGCAACTTTTTATGACAATTCATTAAGAAATTTCTTACTGCCTTTTCAAAATTTAAAAAAAAGTGATTTTCTTATAAATTTTTGTAATATGTAAATTTTTTTCCATGTCTCTCTCAATCATGTACATTTTGAATCAAGCAATCTTCCGTCCTGATTATGAGATTTGTACTGTTACTGTAATTTATCGAGCAATCTTCCGTCCTGAATATGAGATTTGTACTGTTACTGTAATTTATTGAGCAATCTTCCATCCTGGTTATGAGTTTTGTACTGTTTCTGTAATTTATCGAGCAATCTTCCGTCCTGATTATGAGATTTGTACTGTTAATGTAATTTATCGAGCAATCTTCTGTCCTGATTATGAGAGTTGTAATGTTACTGTCATTTATTGGGCAATCTTCTGTCCTGATTATGAGAGTTGTAATGTTACTGTCATTTATTGGGCAATTTTCTGTCCTGATTATGAGATGAGAGTAGTATTGTAACTGTCATTTCTTGTGCAAGCTTTCAAATTATTTTGTTTTTCTTGGAAAGTAAGCTTAGCTTTAAGACTTAAAAGTTAAAACTTCCAAGTTAAAATTTCCAGCTTTACTTTCTACATTACTTTCAACAAATCTGACACACTTACTTGTCATCATCTGAGTCACTGAGGAGCTGAAAAATATTTGTAAAAGGGGTTAATCTCTTACTTACAAATAATACTAAATTTTTAGTGAAAAATTTTCATAAATTGACTAATAAAATATTCTGACCATATAACACTGATAAAGTAAATAATATAAAGTATAAATATAAAGTAATAACTTAACACCATTCTGACATTAAAAACACACACAAAAAAATAGCAATAGGTTCATATCAAAATGCTGATAATTAGAACAAAATTGTTCGCTTACCTCATCTGCATGACAAGATTGATCCCTAATGCTGGTGCCATCTAAGTGCTGCAATGAACTATTTTCATACAAGTTGAAATCTGTCAGACCTAGTTCATGGTTGTCTTCAATATTGTCTTCAATATTATTGACCTGACTACTCAGGATGTTGCTACCATAACCTGATTCTAAATTGGTGTAGTTTCCAATAACATCATTATGCACATCACTCATATGTAGTTGTCCAGGTGCATTTGATAAACTGTCCTGACCATTAGTTGGTTCACTTACACTTGATATTTTATTCTGATCATCTTTAACAGGTGATAAACCTGTAACCTGGTGGACAATACCTTTCTTTTCATAACTCATCTTTAAAAAATCCCAAAAAAAAAAAGTTTCTTTGAAATTAAATGAATTACAGTCCGGTTGATTACATTTTTTAAATCTGGAAAAAAAAAAAAAACAATACATTATTTTGTAAAAAATGTAATATATTTTATTTTTATTTCAAATTTTTTTCTTCAGTACATGTATAATAAGATTTCATCAAGTCTTGTCATCATTTTTAACTAAGCTACAAAACTTATAATACAAATCAATAAGAGACTATTTGATAGCAGTACATTTGAGTTTTAGTATAACACTTATGGGCTAAGCTAATGAAACTTCAGATACCAAAACAGCGAAGTAAAATTTAAGTTAACATTCTAAAAAAACAAGAAAATTATGTGATGAATGAAGGAGATGAAGTGGCAGGATAAAATGTCACCCAGAAAGTGAGCAGTACATCAAAAGATATCTGATAATAAAAAGAGAATGATGCTGTAGTTTAATCAGTACTTTGAAAACATAGTTTAAACAGTAGAGATGATGTCATACTTTAAACTGTAGAGAATGATGCCATAGTTTAAACAGAAGAGAGTTAAGCCATAGGCCATCATTGAAACAGTAGAGGGTGATCCCTTAGTTTAAATAGTACATAATGATGTCTTAGTTTTAACAATAGAGAGTGGTGCAATAGTTAAAATAGTGGAGAGAGAGATTTTATAGTGCTGGGAATTTTCTCTGATCGAATCAATGTTCAAATGGATACAGGTAGCTGACATTTGTTATGGACAGTAAAAGACAAGGCGGATAGGTATTGTTCTGGCCACATTATCCAATTTAATTGAAATTTTATTTTGTTTTGTTACAGAAACTCTAATGGTCATGCAAATCGGTACTAACTGTTTTACTTAAAACTAAAGGGTGGTACCATAGCTCAAACAAAACTGATTAAAAAATATCTGAATGATTAAAAAAAATTTTTAGAGTATTTGAAGCAAAGTATTTGTAATTTAAAATGAATTTTATTTACTCTTTTCATTACGTTTTTAGAAAAATGCTTGAGATCTTTTTTTTTTTACATTTTTAGAATTCTGCTTTAACCATTATGGTTCACTGAACTGTATAACACGTAGGACTTTTGAAGTGTTTTTTTTTTAAGGCAGCTTCTATCTTGCAATTATACATACCCTTACACTTCACAATGGGACGGATGGCAGAGTGGTGTAGATGATCGCCTGTCGACCTGAGAGTCCTGGGTTCGAACCTATGAGAGAACCATAGGAATTTTCCCAGGTGGAGTTTGTTTCAAAGTCGTCCCACAAGTCCACCCAGCTTAAAAGTGGTACCTGAATTAAGTTGGGGAAGTAAAGGTGGCTGGGCACTGTGCTAACCAAACAATCCCTTCATATACAGAGGTTATAGAAACAGATGAATTCTACACGTTATCTGCCCCGAAGGCCTGCTAGGGCTAAGGGAACTTACTTACACTTCACAACGCAAAATGGTCTCTAGTTAAGCAATATTTAGCATGAACTGAACTTCACAAAGATCATACCTTTTCATAACTAACCTATAAGGAAAAAAATCTTTAATTTAGAATTATTAAGTGTATGTACTATATGAGTATGATACTGTAACATTCTTTGTACATACACCAGTTTAAAATAAAATATTTTGAGACAATTTAAATTGCGTATGACATGTTAAATCTTTGGTTATATAACTGAAAGAATTAAGTGCTGTTGTGCATTTGTGCAGTACATGTTTAAATGTGACATTCAGAGCCATAATTAGTTTAGTAGGTACTGGTATTTATGCAGTCACAAAACAATTTGTAGTGTAAGTTGATTTTTTTTAAATCATTAGCCTAATATGTTTTAAAAATAAAGCTGTAATTAACCTGTTCAAAAGAACTTTAAAGATCCAGGGGTGTGTCCAACTTTTTAGCTATCAGGGCCATGATGGAATAATATGATTGTGCATTGGTTCATAATGATGGTAACATTTTTTTTTTTACTTCTGACATTTTATAAATTTGTTATGTAAAATATTCTGAATACAAAATTAATGTATTGAATAAAAAATGCATTATATTCATTTGTAACATGTTATAATTGTACTTTTGGTTGCCTCCAAAGATGGAAACCCCTAATCTAATCAAATTTATTAGCAATCAAGTGTAGTATTCAATTAAAAAGGTTAATATTTTTCAGATTTGTTCAGCTTGTTAATTAATAGAAATAATGTTTTAACTGTTTTTGCTTTAGGCCAGGTTTCTAAAACTTCTTTAGTCTTTTAGTCATCAAAATATTAAATCTATGGTACTGCAGCGTTTAACTGCCACGCCTCCAATTTGCTGGGGATGCACTGCCCTCCTCCTAATATGGTTAACTTGGTTTAGTGTTAAAATAAAATGTTTGTGTTCTACCTTACATCATACATAATAAAGAAGATTGTGAGTTACATTAAATTTTTTTCTTAAATTATTTATTTGTGGTTTTGGTTGCTGCTATTCTCTGCTCTATCTAAATGAAATCTGAGTGCTCACAAATAATTATGGTCAGTTAATTCTTTGAGTTACAACGTATCAATGATATTAGCGAACGATGCTAAGAATCGCTCAAGCAACTTGGCAGTAAAATTATTTACAACTTTGGGATACTTTTAGTTATGGTAAATGTCAGACCAATAAATCACCTAGCAGTCATTTCAAAATTGTATGTATAATGTGCAATGGTTTAGAATGATGTAAAATAAAAACAAACAATACTGACTTCTGATACAAATAAGTAGGTATCTAGAAATAGTAACTCAAAATATAATCCAGGGGAAACCTTTACATTTTAAATATTTTTTAAGATAGTGAGAGATATTTTTCAATTAATTAAAGAATGCCCGATAGAAACTAATTGTTTTAAAGTATTGTACTATTTTATTCATGGGGTTGTTTTATAATTTTTAACTTATTTACTTTAAAACCATAAGCATTAGAATATCTACAGTATTGTGATGGGCATCAAAACATCCTTTATGTTTACCTATTCTTATCTAAATGTGAAGCTGATATTTATTTTTTAAATTAATGTAGAGCATCATTACTAAAAAATAATTTTAAATTTTAATTTGAGGAAATTAGGTCTAGGAAGTCCCTGTTAAGATAGGATGCTTAACTCTTAGATCCTATAAACCACTAATGAGACCATTTTTGTGTGATTCTTTCATCCCCTTCTTAGCCATGGCCTTGAAAGCACCACATGAGACAATTAAAACACTTTCACCATAATATGAAAAATCCTTGGTCTCACCTCAGGTTGACAGTCAGGCATTTTACACTGCTCAACCTTCCATCCCCTCTGAGACATTGGTAAGATTCAGTCAGGCGTTTTACACTGCTCAACCTTCCATCCCCTCTGAGACATTAGGTTGGATTTTTTTGTCTATGTTTCCATAATATTTATTAGAATGTCTTCTTAAAATGAGCCTCTAGATTCAATGTAAAAAGATCCCAAACACTGCCCAATTAATTACTTGATAAGTCAAACTTCCTTAGCAATGCAAAAACAAGACATCTTTATAATACCAAAACACATTCAAAACAAATGCTTTAATTAGGCCTATAAGTTTTATTTGTAAAAAATGTGATTCAGAAAACAATTATTGTAAGTGTAAGCAATATCCAAAATCTTACAGTGATATAATTAATTAAATTATTCCAGAAGAAATACAAAAATTAGCAAACTACATTAAAACTTGAACCTTATTGAATGAATTAAAAAGTTTGGTATTTTATTATACAATTACATACAATTTCAAATTATTTTGCTCATAATTACAAAGTGGGTTGTAAAAAAAATTCATAAGTGTCATAGTTTTGTATTTGGTGAACTCCTGATGTTCTGTATTTGTTACTCGTGAACATGATATTTTGCAGAATGTTTATCAGCAGAGCTAGTTTATGGCTGGAGTGAACATGTGATGTAAGAGAAGTGTGCCAGAAACCGGTCTGTTTACAGAAGTCTGTTAGTGGTCTTTTGTCAGTCCAGTATAGTTGTTAACTGTTCATCAAGCCAGTCATTACATTATAAGATGTCAGCAGATCACCAAAGTATCATCAGACACTCCACTCAACCAACCTTAAAATATACACCAACGAAGAAGCTATAAAAACCACCGGTGGCGGAACGAAATATTTTAAGAGGGTCAAGCCAAAATTCAGGGGGGAGGGGGACAAGACAAAATATGACCGAAAGACAAATTTTACCCCCTTAATTCAACAATAGAGTATAGTAATTCTGTAGCAAGTATTTAATCGATATTATTAAAAAAATAATATATTAAAAAAATAAAAATGAACATTGAGCACTTCTGTCGTCAACTGATTCATAATGTCAGTTTGTTTACAAATTTAATAGTGAAATTAGAACAGAAAATTACTGATAATTATCATGAATGATGATGAACATGACACTGAAACCGGAAACGGGAAACTCAATAAAAAAAAGTAATTTATGAAAAGATGATAAATAATTGTATTTTCTTTAAAAATTACATTTGCCGTCATTCGTTAGATGGCAATACTTCTCTATACTTATAAGACGCATTTGCTGTCTGTCTGTCTGTCTGTTCCCTTAAAACTCAAGATCCAGACAACCGAATAACGTGAAATTTGGTACACGTACACAAAATTACATGGGGAAGGTTCTTAAACAGGTTTCGTTCCATCTTAATGAGTAGTTTAAACGTAATTAATTATTTTGGATATCAAACACATGAAAATTGGCAAACTTTTATCCCATTTTCAGGTTTTACGAGCTTCTCTCCCACATAGCTAACTTACTATAAATATGATCGGTACGGGGAACCAAATATCACATTACTTACTACATTATTACATTCCATTCCTTCATCCATAGGAATTGTCATCTTTTGCTACAGTCATGCCTAAGAGAGCGAGAGAGAGAGGGAGGGAGGGAGAGAGAGGGGGGAGGGAGAGAGGGAGGGAAATAGGGATGGAGGGAGAGGGAGGGAGGGGGAGGGAGGGAAAGAGGGAGGGAGAGGGAAAGAGAGAGAGAGAGAGGAACTGCCAAAAATGTTGTGTATCACATTGCTTTAAGATAAATGTACCCTTTTATTGCATGCAAAAAATACACATTTTTTACGCGTCTTATTTTAAATCTTAAACGTCAAATTACGCTTCTTAAATAAACAGAAAACCTTATTTTAAACCCAGGCGAAGCCGGGTACTTGCAACTAGTTTTAAAATATGCCACAACAACTCTCAATAATGTGATTACTGTAAAATGTAAATTAATTATAATTTCTTTCAAATATTAAATTTAAGAAATAAATCAAATGAATTATGAAAATGATACATATAACTAAAATGAATTACAAAGTTAAAAAAGTTAAACAAAGTTAAAAATTTTAGGGGGGGAGGGGCAGACTGGAAATTCAAGGGGAGGGGGGGTGTCATCCGGCACCAGTGATAAAAACCAATAATTATGAAGCAGAAGACTCAAAGTTACTAAGAAGAGTTTGGAAGCTAAAAAAAAATACACATGTCAGAAGAATTAGAATTAGATGAAAAATATGTGAGCCAAAACTAAATAATACATTTGGTCGTATATAAATCATTTTTACTTACAAACTGTGAAAGATCAATGTTTTCTATTTCTCCTGTAAAGTTATGTGTTATAAACTTTAATAATTACTACTAATGATGTATCCTCTTATACATCCAGGTAGTGAACATTGGTATTAGTAGTACATTCGCAGCACATGAAAGATTTATTTTCTTACATTACGGCCCTGGGTAGCTAAAACCTTTGCTATCCATGATTTCACCTTTTAGTTTTTGATAACAAGGTTAACCTTAATGCCTGGGCTAAATAAACATTACATTAATTATGGCAAAAATAGAAGAAAATGGTGGATAAAAAATAAAAGAACATTGTTGAGATTTTTTTTTAATCACAAATATTTTTTAATAATTAAATGCATATCTGCCATGGCATTAGTAAGCCATGACTGCCCTGATATTGCATTATAGATACAAGAGGTTAGCCTCTAACCTTCAAAATTACCGTTAAGTTGACTTTTTTAAAAAAGAGCTTATTTAATGTAAATATTATTACGCACTGGCTCTGGATATGTCTAAGTGTACCATGTATTTTTTTTTTCGGGATACGTCTAGCAAACTTTGATGAAGTCAGTAAACAGAATGAATGAGAACTCTTATTTACTGCAGACGTTGATGACGTCATTTACTGTTAATAATCGGAGATATTTTTTTTTTCGGGGACCATCAATAGATATCGCTCCACACCCTAACCCTATCCCTAACCCTAATCCTGAAAAAAAAAAATATGTCTCCCGTATTTTTTTTTTCGGGGACCATCAATAGATATTGCTCCACACCCTAACCCTAATCCTGAAAAAAAAATATGTCTCTGAGAGGAATCGAACCCGCATATAGTTAGCCAAAATGGGTCACGGCCAAGCGATTAACCCACTGTGCCAGCGCGCCACAGAAACATAGCTACAATTTTAATGTATAATCAGAAAAAATTGCTCGGTTATGCAATTTCCTGCGAAAAGAAAATAACTTTAAATCATAAGAGTTCATTCTGTTTGCTGACGTCATCAAAGTTTGCTAGACGTATCCCGAAAAAAAAAAATACGTAGTACGCTAAGACGTATCCGGAGACAGTGCGATATTATTAATATTAGAATAAATTTTCAATAAATAATAATAGTGAATTGTTGATAAACCCACAACTACTCAGTCTACTGTGTAATCAGTTTATATTCAATTGTTGGATTGGCTCTATTCTGTCTATTGGCTTATCATGTGATCTATGCTATACTATATTCTAAACTATGTTTATAATATTAGTCTAAATAGATAGTAAATTAACTAATTTTAACTATCAGATAAATATTATTATATAGACTATGATTATGAATATAGATAATCTTTTATCTATATTCATAATCATAGTCTATATAAAAGTATTTTATAGCAGTGGTGCAACTAGACCAAACTTTCAGGGGGGGGGGGGGGGGGGCAAAAAAATCACTTGTATTAACATCATGACATACATACTTGAACTTACTTACATGTGACTAATTTTGGTCTGTTGAGCCACTGACAGAATTTGTTGTATTTATTAGTACTATGTTTTTAAACAATTTTGACATGGTAATATCAAATATCATATTCTATCTACAATAATTATTTTGACAAATATTATTGTAGTTGGGTAGTCATATCACATGTCATGTGACATGACGATGACATGACATGACAATTTTGTTTGAATAGATTAAAAATTAATAAAAAAAAAAGTTTCTCTACTCACTGTTTCAGTGTGGAATATCTTGAAACCACCAGTGTACTTTGTCATTTACACAGATAAATTAAAAAAAACTTAAGTAAATATTATTAAGAATAAAGTAATTAGTTTTTATTACCACATACAAAAAATAGTGTTTCTTTCACGAGCGGTGGCAATACTGAATACTATAGGCACTATAGCCGAGGTGAGCAGCTTTCTTGGTATCGGTACTGCCTGCCAACTTTTTACAAATACAATATCGCACATTTGCACTGTAACTAATTACATCGGCAAGTCTTAATTTGCAGTAAAAATTTGCGGGTTTTTTTTCTAGTTTGGAAATCACTCCGGGTTCGCTGGGAATCCATATTACATCTATATTATATTTATTTCTGTAAAAGATTTCAAGAAGCTTGGTTAAATAAACTTGATGAAAATTATTTTCTTTTTCTGAGATTCCCTGGAAACTGGGTCTCCCCTTTATGTTAATGAAATGCGATTCTCATTCGCCAAGTTTTAAACACTCACGGTCAAGAGCGTAACCAAGGGCATTAGTTTAAAAAGAAATATTTTTCCACCATCTTATATAGGATGTCAATGATTTTTACATACCTGGTTATGACAGTGGTTATGTTGATAAGACCTTCCACTTCATGCTTCCGCTCTCTGTCTTCATTCAATGGGAAACCTAAAAAAGGAACTTGTTTCACGTTCCGATCGATGGTTGCAACAAGGAGCAAAACACTATTATTTAAATTTTATAAAAGTTTTTTTTTTTGTTTTGTTTTTGCTAGATTGTTGAGGCTATGTCTGATTCGGCGTGTTACACTTACATGAGCAACTTTGGGGAAAATAACCGAAAATTACGTACGACTTGTGAAGTATAGGGCATTAGAGGAAACTTTGGGTCCATAAAAAAAGAAAGACATAACACAAGTGTAAAGTTGGATTTTTGCAAAGTCAGGTCACAGGGCGTGCCCGATGTTAAATTGAAGATTGTCTGACGATTTCAGATTCAGTAATATATATATATATATATATATATATATATATATATATATATATATATATACAGTGCTTTTTTGCAAAAAAATAGGTGCCGGTACCAGGCCCGTAGCCAGGTCAAAGTAAGCAGGGAGGCACCAATACCAGAAAGGGGGCACCTTCTCATTTTAGTTACTTTTTCTTTATTTTTTCCTCTTGTTCTTCTTTTTAAGCGGGGGGGGGGGGGGCACTCCAACCTAGCAGGGGGGACACGCCCCCCCCCCAGTGTCCCCCATTTGGCTACGGGGCTGGCCGGTACTCAGTGATGGATTGCCTAACTTTTGACTACAAGCTAAATCACATCTGCAAAGATACTAAATGTCTACAACAATTTTATTTTATAATTAACCAATTTAAATCCTCTTAAAATACAAGAAAAGAAATAATTTCCCCCCGTCACAAAAAAAGCACTGATTATATGTATCAAAAAAACGCTAGAAATTAGAAGAGTTCTGTAGTACATCTAATTTGAAAAATTACTATTGTGGCAGCCATGTAGCTCACGTGATACACTTTTGATTTCCAAGAAATAGAAGACAACTTTTATTTTGTACATGTAGGCAACATGTTTGTATTGGGCTGCCAATTTAGATTTAAGATAACTTATATTCAGATTTAGATATTTTTAAACCCATCTATACAATATTGTTTACTAATGATTTTTTTTTTACCACTAGTCATACGTCCTTTATGAAATCTGACATTTCAAGGGTTTTTTTTAGTACAAGCTCAACAATACCAAGCCTCTAAAACTGCTCAATATTTTTTATTACATCAAACCAGTAATATTTTTCTAAAAAAAAAAAAAAGTACGGAACGCCGTCATGTCATAAAGGAATAACACTGGAAATGTAGACCAGGAGTTTAATAAATATTACATTACGTACCTAGAATTAATGTCTTACAAGCGTTTTGTGAAATTATTTGGTAATAACTAGTTAGTTAACATAACGAGGATTAATGACACCCTTGTTTTGAATACCTAAATTGTGTTTTAAAAATGCATTAAATAAATTTGTAAAAAAAAGGTCCCTCTATATTCTATATAAAATACTGTCAGCCATGTTAACAAAAAAAAGGCAGCTGCCAACTACAAGATTATTAAAAATACTGAAAGATAAGACGGCAACTTCAAAAACACTGAAGCAACCAGCACTTAAAAGACATTACCAAAATTATTTAAACCAAATTTATGTTAGGGGTGAATAGCTACTCTTGAAGCGGGTATCGGCCCTTTCTATCCTTACATAGCTACGTATAAGGTGTAGAATGGGGCCCTGAAAATGACATAACTATTACTATAGCTTATATAGTAAAAACAAAACTATTACTATAGCTTATATAGTAAAAACAAAACTATTACTATAGCTTATATAGTAAAAACCTTTGGCTTCTGTATATGTATTACATTGCCACATTAAAGCTTCTGCTGCGGGCAGAACGAATGGGCAACTATCAGCTACATCTTGTTAGTATTATCAGAAGGATGAATAATTTCGTAGCATCATCTCACCAAAAAAAATACCCCAAGTTTGCTCCTACCTACAGATAAATAATGGTTGACCTAAATCTCACCTCCATCTACACACAAACATCTCGTGTCGATATCACATTTTACGGGGCAGAAGTATACATTAGTACGCCCGGCTGCCGATTGAACTTTACAGAAGGCAATCAATGAGGCGAGCAAATATAAGTAGGAAGAACTAATACAAGTAGTAAGGAATTAAATGAAAGTGAACACACCGACTTGCACTTCCTAGGATCGTAGCTCTAAGGATATAATTACATCTTTTTGGCGATATTCACTACTTGTCTGCTGTAGTTCAGTTTACCGTCGAGAGGAGTCTAGTCTCAATTCAATTAAAGATGATGTCTTAAAATCTCTTAAATTCTCGAAGTCTTGTAACCACATTAATACTTTTGTACATCGAACCCAAAACTTCACATCAGACCATAAATTTGTACCTCATAATAATAACATAAAATAAACTGGAACGAAGCTGGGGCTGATATCGCTCAGAATATTAGGGACATGAACTACAAGGACTTCGAGGATGTTATAAATCATAAAATATCTCCATTAGGACAATTAAAAAAAGTTTATTAATCAACTTCATAGACATCTTAGGACAGGTTTTGAAGGTAGTGATACCTAAGTGCTTTTTAGTAATAATGTAATAATAACCCAATATTCACCTAAATTTGAGAAATGATTTGTCTATAATCTGTAAATTCTTTGTACTTAGCTAATTACATATAACTAAATTCATAAATTACATATATCTAAAGAAATCTAAAAGGGTATAAAAATGTTTGGAACCAAGATTTTAAACTCATATTTTAGATCATGTTGTTAACTACTCTTTGCTTTTTACTGGTTGTTAGGTGGATGGAATTGAGGATATATCTATATGTAATTAAACAGTACTGGGATGCAAATTTTATGAATAGAAGCATCTTCAAATTAAAATACATCTTTGATGCCGGTGACTTAAGATGGTCTGGAAGGGGATTTGTTGCAGAATGGATTTGTTACCAATGTAAATAGTGTTGGAGGAGACTGTGTGGCCCCTTTGAGTCTGTTGTTTTTCATGTATTATAGCATCCATAATAGCCTTCGAGAGATTTAATTTTGAATGATAATTAGATGGTCAATGTTTTGTAATTATTGTGGATGTAGATTTACATGATAATTTAAATGATGATGTAAAACATGAAGTAAAAATTGATGATGTAAGTTTTGAATAATTCTTAGAGATTGTTTTTGCGGTAGGGGTTTGTAGACCAGGAGGACAACAGCGCGATTATGCTATGATTTTAAAACAAGGGGAAGGCTCATCCCCGGTTCGACACCGGCTTCATCCGTACCCCGAAAGACTCTCTAATCCCTACTACTCTAACCTGGGGGGTGGGATGGGGGGGGGGCATTGGTCTGGCCCCCCTGCTTTGTGTCTGGCCGCCAAATGATTTACTCTCCTTACTTATATGTGTTCCCCCCCTGCTTACCCCTCCCCCCTTCTATAATTTTCATGCCCCCTGGTTTCTACTTTCATCATTTCAGAGTGCTACATTAATCATTTAATAATGGTTTGTTTTTTAATGAAGTTTGGATATTATTATAAAAAAATATTATTTTATGTATCAAACTTAAAAATTTTGGTATTACTTTGCTGCAGCAATCATTGGGTGGGGGGGCATAATATTAAAATGAGGGTCTCACAATTTTTTATAACTCATTTTAACCAACTTGTATTGATGTTTTTGACTTAAGATGGGGGGTGATGGGTTTCTCGGGGAGGGCTCCCCTCCTGGCCCCCTCCCCGGTCCTGGTTGCGCCACTGGAAGCAGGTCATATTATACACTTTATTTAACCTATATTTTATACTTATATAACATAATCTGATACGTTTGCTGACAGTTTGACGTGGATTAGGGCTACTTCAGATTTACCAAGGTTATTGACACTTACAGAACCGTGATTAGTGGAAAGTTACGTGTAATTCGTGCAATTTTTGCAATGCTGTAGAAAAAATTCCAATGAGTTTCATTGGGTGTCATTCATACCAGTTAATCTTCATATATATATATATATATATATATATATATATATATATATATATATATATGTGTGTGTGTGTGTGTGTGTCAGATTCTGCATTTAAACCATTGTAAAAGAATTTATTCTGGGTAGGTTGCTAAAACTCCTGGCCTAATGGTGCAGTAAACAAAAGTCTACGGAAAAAAGGTGCCGGAACTCCGTTCCGGTGCGTTCAGCCAGACAAAAGCACTGCATCAAACGACACAGTTAACGCTGAAACCTCTCAACTTTATGTAATAATAAAAATGTTCTTCACCCATACCATGAAATAATTGAAACATTAGTCGTAACCAGCCCCGTAGCTAAGGAGGGCACTGGGGGGCCGTGCCCCCCCCTAGGTGTGGAGTGCCCCCCCCCGCTTAGAAAAAGAGGAAAAAATAAGGAAAAGGTAAAGGTGCCCCCTTGCTGGGTATTGGTGCCTCCTTGCTTACTTTGACCTGGCTACGGGCCTAGTCGTAACTCATTAAATGGCGCTTGGCTGCTTGGTCAGCATATGTCCCAGATCACTCCTAGAGAAAAACTTTTCGGAATGGTGAGTAATTTCTATAAATAGGCCTACTTTATGTTCTAAGCTAAAGGACCTTTTGAACAGTGCCGAACCTAGGGATTTGGGGGCCCGGGGGGGGCTTGGCCTCTTTGGTGGCCCCTGCATTTTGACATTCGACAAAATGACATGAGATAATGTCGGCATCCGTCCGTCTCGAGAGACGATGGTGTAGCTAAGGAATGGGAATGGCTGTGCAGTCCGACTCGGGAGTGGCAATCCCTGCCGCACTTGTCACACTTGAAAATAGTTGGTTGTTGTAGTTGATGTTGTAGCTGCTCTTTTTTCCGCTTCCGTCTTGTTCTTTTCAGGGCAGCATTTTCCTGTCGCTCAGCCTCTGCGCGCAATGAACCCTGCCGGACAGCGAGCCTCCAGGACTGGCGGAGATTACGTAAGCACATGTAGCTCGAAACAAGTGATAGTTGTCAACAATACAAAAAAAAAACACAACAAAAACAACTAATAAACATGTAGGCCTATCCCCGAAGAAATAACCTGGCCCATGTATTCACTTTTTTTTTTTACTGCTAAAGTCAAATTAGGCTCTTAATGTACTTAGTATTTAATGGAAACAATAATTTGCCCCCCCCCCCCCCCCCCATGTTCGTTTTTACTTTGTATTTAGCATAAAAACATCAATAATTTTTTTCTCTAAGAGTTTATGACCGGCAACATTCATGCCTCGTCCCTGCTTTTGATTTCATTTTAATTAAAAAAAATTCTTTTTGTTTTGTCTTTTTTTAATTTTTGTTTTAATATATTTTATAATGTATTCTTTAGATATATGAATGATATAGCGACAGAGGCGCAACTAGACACAAAATCACTTGTATTAAAACCATGAGATACAACTTACTTACATGTGACTAATTTTGGTCTAATCTTATTTTTTTTTATTTGGGGGGGGGGGGGGACTATATAGCGATACGTTCATGTGTAAGAGTGTTACTTTATATTTGTATCAGAGTGTGTAAAAATAAGCTTTTAAAATAAATAGTAGACCTACATTATAAAGTATTAAACCTATTGTATAAATAATATAATATTAAGTATAATGTATCTATATTAACGGCCTAGTGACGGGCCAACAAACCAGAGGCGTACCTAGGGAGGAGGAGGAGGGGTCCAAATTCTAAAGTGCCCCCAGACACCAGCTTAAGGGGGCACCATAACAAATGTTTCCATTAAATATTAAGTACATTATCTCATGTCATGGTGTCGAATGTCAAAGTGCAGGGGCCCCCAAAGAGGCCAAGCACCCCCGGGCCCACAAATCCCTAGGTTCGGCACTGCAACACACTCACTACATATGCTACGACAAGTGTAGAGTTTTTTTTTTGTTTTTGGACCCTAGTGCTTTCTAAGACGTCATTAATCTGAGACCAGTGCCGGATTAAGGCTGTGATATCCCAACAATCAGCACTATGTGATCCCATTTAAAGCAGGGTGGACTTGTGGGACGACTTTGAAACAAATTTCAACTCGGCCATCCGTCCCACTAAAAAAAAAGTATTATTCTTTCAATATTTTATTAGGCCCTACATGAAGCGTAGAGTGGACAGGAAACCTAATATTCATTTCAAATTTGGAAATGTATGATGTATATACATCGCAAAGTGTTACCGTCTTTATCTTTAATTCGAAACTCTTTTATCCTACTTCTTGCTTGACAGTTTTCGCTTTATTGCACCACTTAACTGAACCTGTTTCATCTTCGTCATGTGGTGTGTTAATTACAAAAAAAAAACATCTTAATTGAATTATTTTGTGACATTCAACACGGTTGCACGTTATTTATTCAAAATAAGACAGGCAAATTAATTAATTCCCAGATTGTTGCTGATACGGAATTAAGTGCTTATTTAAAAAAAGATAATTTTTATCGTAATTTTGATAAAATGTGCATTGGTGTGTTTCAGAAAAACTCCAAAAGAAAAACACTTGTTTAACACTTTTAACAAATAAATATGAGGTGTTTTTTTTTTTTTTTTGCGTTATATCAGAGTCTAAAATTTAACCTAATGAAAACAAGAGAGGACAACAGAATATTTAGTTTTATAAACAAATATATTTAAAAATAACCAAAGAAACAATAAAAAAACGCATTTACAATATATAGCCTATAAGTGGCTTCTATAGCAAGAGTTGAGTGTGCTATTAGAATAGTTATCTATAGATTTGGAGGCTATTTGATACTTTCAACGCAAGTAGGAGATTACGTAAGCACATGTAGCTCGACACAAGTGATAGTTGTCAACAATACAAAAAAAAAAACACAACAAAAACAACTAATAAACATGTAGGCCTATCCCCGAAGAAATAACCTGGCCCATGTATTCAATTTTTTTTTTTACTGCTAAAGTCAAATTAGGCTCTTAATTTCAGCAACTAGATTTAAATAATTCTAAGGCCAATTATAACAAAATCACGGTTGCTGTGGCAACGTTTTAATAGCACTGCCGCAATCGAGCGTTAAGTAATAATTAGCAAAGAAATGTACGTGCTAAAGCAGCAATACCACCAATGCAGGATTTATGTATAAGCTATATCTTATGACCCCTCCCCCCACTTTATTGTGGGCCCCCAAATAATTGTCCGAGTGAGCAACTGTCATATATACTAAAATATTTGGCACTGACAGATAATATCTGGATTTAAACAGGGCCCCATATCTCAAATAGCTTAGGGCCTTATCAAGTCTAAATCCGGCCCTGAATACCACGATCTTAGGCTAATTTTTTTTAAATTTATTTTAACAGTCTTGAAAGATCACATTAGTATTGTTAGGTCTTATTTTCTTAATTGTCTTTTTTTTAAAACACGTTAGTATGTCATTATTGCTGTGTCAGTGCCCCTGGACTAGTTCAAAATATGTACTATTGTTTCTTTCAATCAGCTAGCATCTTCGTACTTAAATGGATTTTCTTTTAAAACATTTTTTTATTTAACTTTTAAAGTGGTTATACATCAAATTAATTCAATAATTTAAATAATAAATTTAGCTTTGAAAACTTTCTGTGATGCCCTAAGTTCGTGTTTATACTGCTTTTTTGGTTACTCCGGGTATTTCTTTTGTCAGACTCTCTCTCTCTCTCTCTCTCTCTCTCTTTCTCTCTCTCTCTCTCTCTCTTCCCTCTCTCTTCCCTCTCTCTCTCTCTCTCTCTCTCTCTTTCTCTCTCTCTGAACTCTCTCAGTGATAACTGCGGGCTGAGACTTCGTCTCTTAGAGCCCCTGAGATCAAACACGCTGTGGCCCTCAACATCTGGGAACTGCCATAAAGGCCAATGGCCAGCAAGCTACCCGACTGGTCCACCCTGTGGTCCGCCAGGCCGGGGCACTCAAAAAGTGCATGATCTACGGTTTCCTCAACTTCTCTGCAGTGTCGGCAAAGGGAATCGACATTATGCCTCAACCTCCCGAAGTACGCACCTAAAGGACAATACTCTGTACGAAACTGGGCAATTAGTGTCTGCTCAATCCACCTGAGCCCACACCACGGGTCAGTTGTCGGACATTAGCAGTGTCGTAAAAAAAGGTTGTGGGGGTGGGGGCAATCACTAAACCAACCATCAGAATCTGGTATTAATAATTTCGATTTTTTAATCATAATCCAAATTATTATATTATGTAATGAATGGAGTCAATGCTTCAAATCTTCAATCTCAAATCAATTTTTACCCCGCAAATGGATATATCAATCTATTTCATTATTATAGGGGGGGGGGCTGATAAAAAACCAAATTAGAGTTCGAAAAATTAATTGTAAATCCTTAGGAAGTAAAGCACGGCAGAGTACAAAAGTACGGGTAATTCATTCATTTTATATCAATTTTAAAAGTAAAACATTATTTGAAAAAAATATGAACGATTTAGAATAAAACAATATAAAACAATTCCATATGGATAATGTTGGTATTCTGAGGTAGGCCTATCGCTTCACTGAACACACAAAGCAGCAGATATAATGCCACCTACCCCCAGTGGCGCAACCGGGGGGGGGGGACAGGGGGGGGGCAAATCATTAATACATAATTTACGTTATAAAGTTACAAAAAAGACGGTTAAACTGTCTTTTTTTCCATATGTGAGCCCCCCCCCAGCATTTTTTGCTGGTTGCGCCACTGCCTCCCCCATTTAGAATCCCAACATTAATTAGCAGTAAGAGATGCCCTGGTCTGTCCCCTAAGCTGTCACTCACTAAGGCTATGGTGGTAGGCTCTGTACATTTTAAGAAAATCCTGTATTTGAATTGTAAATGTACTATTTTTTGTTTTTCTTCATTTAGCCCAAATAAAACACGAAATAAAAAGCTTCAAAATAATACATGATACTTTGACTACACTGAGTAGTGCTATAAATGGTACTCATTTAGCATGAATGCAGAGGGAATGGATTTAAAGACATCAAAACTACAGAAATAACACTCGGGTGTTCGACTTTTATTTAAGATGTTCGATTTTCAAAAAAAAAAAAAGAAAGCGGCCTTTCTAGAAATCACCACAATCGGACAACAAGTTATCTACGCCGCTGCCTACCAGTGTACCTAGTTAGTGTAGTAAATAGTAATGTACATTAAAACACTCAAAGATTACGTTAACATGCACACCACAAAATTCTTTTTATCGTAATAGCTGAAAACTACTACTATTCATTTAAATTTTAAAGGGACATAATAAATTTTGATATTTTGTGTGCGATCACGTCATTTCCGTTAAGACGAAGGTTATTAACATTGTAAATTGATTAAATAGAAAAACGTAAGAGTGTGAGTCAATGGAAGAAATTCTTTATATTTCTGAGTTTTCATCATATACTGGGTACATTTAAAGTACAAGAAATATATTTCTGTAATAGTCGTTTATGAATAAATCATAGTATTTATTTTATTTAATAAACTGCGTGTATTTATTATGCTTATATTAAGTTATATTTTAACTGTGATATTCAATATTGATTACAATGATTAATGATTAGATCATAAATTACATTGCCTGGATTGGCATTGCCATTATTATTTTACTAGGAGGTACCTAATTTTCCATTTTCATAGAAGTAACTTGTTGTGAAAAATATCCTCAAAGTACATTTTGTTCACATTAATCCCACTTATTATATAACATATTGCATTCATATATCATATAAAAACATTTGCTAATAATGCTAACATAAATAATACTTGTTAATATTTTGTTAATTAATAATAACTTAATTTACTCAGTTGTCAATAGTAGTCAAAATGAATCAGTTTGAGTTTTACCATATATTACTAATATTAGATTTTTAGTCATAGTAAAGTTCCTTAGGCTTAGCTTTTAGCCCTAGCCTGATTAGGGCCATGACATAGGCCCTATGAGTATGGTGGGCAGATGAAGTGTAGAATTAATTTGTTTCTGTAGCCAATGCATATGAAGGGGGTTGTGTGGTTACTTCTCCAGCTTTAAGTCAATTACCTATTTAAAGCTGGGTGGACTTTAGGGGACCTTGAACTAACTTTCACCAATATCTGGAAATAATCCATATTGATTCTCACCAACAGGGAAGAGGCATGAGTGTTGCCGGTCATAACTCTTAGAGTAAAATGTATTGTTTTTATGCTATTTACAAAGCACAAACGAACAAAGATTTATATATTGGTATAAATTATTAGACTAACAACATGTAAGTAATCATAAATGATTTATATATAACTGATGTTATATATATTTAAACTTGCAGTAATTTTATTATGAATGATTATGCTAACTGTATTCAATAAACACAGGACCATTTTATAGCTATTTAATGGTATATATAGCATAAAAACATATAAGAGTTAGACCGGCAACACTGACGCCTGGTCCCCGCTCACCAAGTATCTCTCCCATGACTCTCAGTTCAACAGTCAAGCACTCTTCACTGCTCTGCCACCCGTCCCTCATATATTAGTCATAATTTGTGTTAAATTATTGATAATTACGAAAATGTAAATAAATATTATGATTGTGAGTAATTTGGAAGAATTTAGCGTTGAAGAATGATGTGAATTTTTAGATGTCGTCAATATGGTTTGTCATATTGGACTGTTCCTAAAGCCTTCAGCAAGGCTGATGTACTAGTTAAGTTGTAAGGTTAAGTTGACCAACTTAATTAAAACAAAAATGTCACACATAAATAGGTCACAATGAAAAGGATGACATATTCTGTGGAAAACATTATCCTAAAAGTTAGAAAAAAAAATTGGCAACAAGAATACAGAATATAATTCTTGAATGAATAAAACATTTGTAAAATTTTAAACCTATACTATATTGGCTATATTTTAATTATGCTTAGTGGCCTATTAATTTTTTTAAAGAGACAAAAGTCTCAATATAATGTTCAAATAAATTACATCACACACAACATATTGGCTAGGCATGGGTAAAATGTATATATATGCAGATTTTCTTTTAAATATTAAAATGAATACTTTTTGAAAGAGTACAGAACTTTTAAATGTAGGATTGTGACCTTGACTTTAACTGTAAGGTAAAGTCATAACTGACGTATTTGAACTTGATCAAAGGGCTACTAAAACTGACCTCAATGATAGTCCCAAAACTATTTTTCATTTTCCTTTTGAAGGGTTTTCATTCATTTATTTATTTAATTTCTTCATTCAATGAGTATTATAATTCTGTAACTAAGAATATTTGAAGGAATTTGATTTTATGAGATTTTTCTAAAATAGTCTTCACAGATTGTATTAACAATAATGTGTACAACAAAGTCGCTGGTCTCATGGTTTGCCATTTTAAAGTTAGGATGTACGACTCATATTATGAGTAAGGTAGGTTTTTTTAAAATTGTTTTTGTTTTAGAATATTCTTTCATTTATCAGTAACCTTTAAACATTGTTAATGAAATTGCTTATTCTTAAAATTTTAAATGATTTATCTTGTATCATCCTATGCCCCATGTATTTCAAAATCAGATTAAAAAAATATACTAATTTTAATAGTTTTACAGCTTTGCCAATCTAGATACATAATATAGTTTATGTTTACATCAGCACCTCTGTTGACATTATTATTTCCAAAATTAAAATGGACTTGTAGTAGCTATGACCTATATCTTTAAAAATTTAAGGCATGCAATTTGTTATAAGGATATGTCATGTTCATTTACAAAATCAGTTGAAAAAACATATGTGCTATGGTTGAAACTTAGAAGAATATTGTTTTTTAAACTGAATTAATATAACAAGAAGAGGACAATGTTGACATTAAATAGGATTTCGAATTTTTCTTCCTTTTTTTTTTCTTTCTTTTTTAATGGATATTATAAAAATTGAAAATTAAATGCATGTAAAATATAAGGCAATAACTTGATGTTTATTAAAATGTTTTTTGGATGTGTTGGGTTTTGGGTTCCTAAGACAACCAACAGCCCACTAAGAATAGCATACATTTTCTAACTGCCAAATTAACATATTTCTTTTACTCAAAGTTAATGTGTGTAAGCCATTAAATAGGATTTCTGAAATGTGTGTTGAATTTGCCTTGGTGAATTCCAAACAGGAAGTATTGCCTGATAAAACTCGACAAATTTCTAGTTTTGAAAGCCATCAAAAAGAAAAGGTAACATAGGTTTAGGATTGCATAGCTTTTTCATGAACTGCAGGCATGACATTTTACTTGGGTAAAGTATTTTCATGATCTTTTTAAAATAAATGAAATAGTTAAATATAAAAAAAATTCTCTGCTTGTGTTATAATACTCATAATTTGTGCTGTTGTACTGTTTTATTGTCCATTTTCTTAAAATGACTTGCAACTTATTTTAAAAAATGCCCATTTAGAAAGTATTTGAATGTTTATAAAAATATGAACAGTTATTAACAATTTTAGAAGACTATATTTGAATTAACGAAGACAGATTACATTATACAAGCTGTGACAGTGGCTCATACAAGAATTACGTAGTTTCAAATTTATTATTGTTTCATCTGAAATTTTCCAATTGTTTATTGCTTTGTTTCATTTCAGATTTGAAATTATTTGAAAAATCGTAAATGTCTGAAAAAGATCAAGACCATTACTTACACTTATCCATGGAATGTATTGATTTGTTAGAGCTTTAGTCAACCAAAAAGGTTACTTAGCTGCAATGGCTGCAGATCCATATTTGTTACCCAATGTTACTAATATGACAATCGTGAATGTCATGGAAAACAGTTGTGTTCAGAATTTTGATACAGTCGCTTGTGTCAGGTCTGTTACATTTTTTTCATTTTATCTGTCTTTAGCATTGCAATAATTATAATTTCGTTTTCTTTTACAATGCAGAAAAAGACAATAATTGTATTTGTAATTTAATTTTTAATTGAAATAGAAAAGTTACTGTTTCTCCATCGAATCAAAGTAAATTAGCTTTTTTAAAAAAATACTGATTGCTCGTTTTTTGGTTGCTAATTGTTTAAATAAATACAGTAGACTTGACCCCTTTTGATTATCCTATCTAGTTTTAAAAAATACTTGTAATAATATTAGGAATTATTTACTTTAGCCAATTCATTGAGAGCAGACACCTGCTAGTTTAAAAACGGTCTACGTTATCAATATTAAAAGAAGAACTAAGCCTGCATTTCATATTAATTTTCTATCTTTTGAACTGTGTATTTATTCATATAATATTTTCTGCATAATTTTGTTCCTTCAATTTATTTAAACATCTTAAAATTTACCTTAAAATGTATACATTTACTATTTTTTACTTCACTATTTTTGTCCTTAATTTCTTTAAACATGTAGTAAGAATCACACATTTTTAAAGATCTGGTCTATACTAGTAAGTCAGATAATATAATTATAAGCAGGCTTTTATATAAAAATGGTGTATTTGCTCCTATAAGTATTATAAATCCTGACTTTTACAGGTTTGGCCTTCCACCACATTAGACTAAGTAGTCATAGTCGTTACATTACATTTTATCATTTACTAGTTGAACAACCAACAAAACAACCTAAAATAGTGATGAAATAAACATAACAAATGGTAAAGAAGAACTTAATTAGTACAATTGAATAAAATGATAATGCTCTCTTCAAAAATAAGACACACATCAATAAGTGAAAAACTCAAATCATATATGGAACCATTTTTTATTTAATTGTTTATTCGATATATTACATATATTTCACTAAGTTAGCATCAACATAAAATTGATTCTTTCACTAATACATTAGATATTAATATATGTTCTACTAACCAAACATATCCATTTCCTGCTAAAATTGTGATTTAGTCACTTGATAAACAAGGGTTGTCAAAATATTTTATCGACAATACATTCATTGCTGTAACAAATTATAAAACAAATTGGATTGTATTGAATTTTAACATTTTAAATTTACTTTAGCGTGTACTTCTTTCGATTAATTCAAAACAATAGGACCATCAATACTCGTCCTTAAATAAATTTAAATTAATGCCTACCCTCACTATCAACTGTACTTCATCACTATTTTTTTTTCTAAACTTTACATAAATATGGATGCTTTAGACTTTCAATTAATATTTTAAAACGTAAGTATTTCGTTAAAAGTAAATTTTCCCTCACCCTTAAAGGACCATAAGGACAGATAAATTGTAGAATTCACCCGTTGCTGTAACCATGGCATACAAAGGTTCGCACAAATCCCAGCTGCCTTTAATTCCCCAGCTGAAGTTAAGAACTCATTTAAAGCTGGGTGGACAGGGACTTTAACCAACAGTGCCTGGAAAAATTCCCTTTCTTCTGACAAAGTATCGAACCTGGGACTCTCAGGTCGAAAGTTGAGCATTCAACACCCACTCTGCCATCCATCCCACAGTATTTCATTAAGCGGAATATTTTTTTTAAGTTTATCTATCAGCAATAATCAAGCATAAAGGCTTAAAAACTAAATTGAGCACACATATAGAAGTCATTTTAGGAACTACTTATACATCTATATGTGTATATATATATATTATTAGCTTTGAATATCTTGACAGGGAATTGGGACTTTTTAATGTGCTCTATTAATATACACTGCTTATTTTGTGTAATAAGTGTTCTCATTGCTATCTTTGCAGGAGTAGTGTTCTAGCTGTTTTAGCATTCCTGACATCTATATTGTGTGTAGCTAAGATAATACAACTCCATATAGCTCATCATCCTTCATGTCACCAGTATGTCATTTTCTATGCTGCTGCACTTGAGTGTGCCACAGGGTTGGTAGATTGATTTGTATTTCACCCATACCTTGAATAGTGGGTCATACAACAAATAGACTGTTAAGAATCAATACTTTTGACCCCAACCCATTCAAATTTAATAGGATAGGTTCCAATTTTCAATAAATGATTTAGTCATAAGTTTTTAAAACTATTGGTTGTGGAACTCAAAACAGAGCCATAATTTAAAAGGCTGCTATAGCGAAATACTGTATAAAGTCTAGTCGTATAGCAAGGTATGGGTGTATTTGTTTGCTCTTTAATTTATATGTACTTATTATTTATATTATTAGAGTAAAAATAATCTCAACAAAATATAAATGGTAAAAGAGTATAATCTAATTGTGATGTTAATAAAAAAAAAATTAATATACAATATTGTTTTCATTGCATTTTAATCTTCAGTGGTGTTCATTGGATTTTTTGGAATGTTAGCCAGCTTGACTTTCTTCTGCAATATATAAAGCTTCTTCAGGTTCTTATCATGTGCCATTATTACATCACATTGGCCATCAGAGCTTTGAGAAAAGAAAACTTGGCTGACAGGTAAATGCTTTTTTAATAAAATTAAATAATAAAATTAATCAAAATTAACGCATAATTACAATTTTAATCAAAATTAATCCTAGTCATTTCATTTATTATTTTTATTCAAACAAGTTTGTGATTATATTAGATAAATTGGCATGATAAGCTAAACGCTTATTTTACAGGAGTAAAGTACCCTTAACAGGCCATTGGGGCAGATGAAGTGAAATTCATCTGTTTCTATAGCCACGGTAAAAAAAAATGTCATTAACGTGGACAAAAACTGGGTATTTGGCTTCTGCTGTAATAAGTCCAAGTCATTTTCAGTATGTTGCCCTGTCTTAGTTTATCAACAACTGTCTTTGTTGAGGAGGAGCAAGACAACAGTGGTTCCTCTGATGACAGTGCCTTTATTTCTTTCAAGGTTTCTTGATGTGTGACAATCATCATTCATTGCTTGTAATCATTTACAATAACTTCCTGAAAAAAAATAATACTTCTTCAAATTACATTTTAACAAAAGACCTGAAGTATCGGTGATGACCAAGACCTGCAATTTCTTTTATTAGAACCATGTTATTTGTTGATTTTATTTGCTACTCGGAAGTAATTGATTCGGGAAATTAACGCATTTAGGTATTGCATTAAAAAGTTTTACCACTTACATTTTTTTATTGCATTTGAATAGCAATTAATCAGCAGCCCTAATTTAACTTTCAGATTTATGTATCCATTCCTTTTTGTGGCTGTTTTATACTTCACAATCATAACATCTCTGGGCATTTTCAATATAGAATCTTCACATGTGGAATGCATTGGTAATTGTATTTTTCCAACATTTCTATAAATAAAACAATACTAGATACATGTATTCAAATGATCATTTAAATTAGAGCATCACTTTGAACTTTACAACTAAATTATACTTCTAGCTCCTTACTGGCTGGCTCTATCTGGTGCTGAACTCATTGTTGTCCAATTGTTCAGTGTGTCAGGATTTTATATAACTCGCAGACTGAATGAAATCAGTACATTAGGTTCTGTCCGCTGGTCACAGAAAAGAGATTTGTGGTGGTGAGTCATTAATGGTCTGTTTTTCTTTTGTTGTTCTTTTTGGTCACTGTTACATTTCTTTTTACGTTTTTTTTTTTTTTAAATTGCTCCTTACATTTAAATATGGTTAAATATTTAAAGTTGATGTTTATTCACATTAGCTGATAAATGCCCTTGTAGTTATTTTTTTTTAATTATACATAATAGCATTTTTTATAATCATAGGACCTAATATTGTGAAACTTACATTTTCAGCATTGTAATTGTTTTTGAGCTGTCAGCATTCAGTACATTTATCTATGACTTCACTCTTCAGATATGTAAGTATACTGATAGAACCCAAATTTGGAACCTAAAAATTCATTACTTTCTTGAAATAAATAAAAATGAATCAGTATACACAACAGAATAAAAAGTTGAACAGAATTAGCAATATTGTTTTGGAAATATTTTTCAGTCATCTTTATTGTACTTATATTACAATGTCTATCATCTATAAAAATGGTCAAATCTGGAGTAGAAAGTAAATTCTGTTTCCTGTCAAATTAAAGTATTACTAATAGGTCTTCAAATTAATGCACGATTTAGGCAATTTTTTTTTTTTGCAACTTGTAAATGCGTTAGTCTTGTCCTAAATGCTGTTATTTCATAGTTTCTAAAAAAATTTAGAAGAAAATGTCTGTAATACAACCTGAATCTATTAACAGAAAAAATAACAACCCAGATAGAAAACTTTAACGCATCAACTGTCATGTTTACATGGAATCATACCAACCAGGTCACCTTGAAAACATAAGGATTGACTTTCTGAATTCTATTTTCTGACTTGGAGTGATACAATTAGTTAAGATCTGCTAAAGTTTTGGCCTTTGTTGATATATATATATATATATATATATATATATATATAATATGTTAAGGCTGAGATAGTTAATATCATTTAAATTTATAGGCAATTTTTTTTTACAGCATATTGCATTTTTAATTACAAAACAACTATAGTATAGTCCCTTATCAGACTTCTCAGAATCTAAAAATATCAACACTCATCATAACAAATTATAATGCTAATATTGTGTAGCCTACTAAAATCCATTCAAAAGGACAATCTAATTTCAAAGTATAAATTCTCAGTTAATGTTATTTTTCATACAACATGTCTGATTTAGTAACCAATTTGGATGATTTTGAAATCCCACATTGATATTTACACCCTATGGTATTCACGAATAGTAAAATGTATTGTGTTTTTATTTTTACAGTGGGTGATAGAGAAACAGGATGCAGTGCAATATTTGTAAGTTTGTTGTTGTTTTTTTAAAGTGTAGATTATATTGTTTTTAACAAAACTAAATGTCAATTAACGGCCAGAACTACATGTGCATGTATTTTTTTTTTATTCATTATTAAAATGTTGTTTTTTTTCTTACAGTCTCATCAACAAACTGTTTATTCACCACTTCTGGTCACCTTCATGGTAATCTTTTTTTTTTTATTTTGTGAATATTTGTTACAATAAACATTTTATTAACATTTAAAGTGAAGATTTCTATTTAAACTTTCAATTTGTACATGCTTTACATACCCTTCATAGATATTTAAACTCCTTCTACCTATTTGGGTAATGCTGATTGTTTTCCAACCTCATGTGACATCTTCAGAAAAGGATGACTTTTTCCCAGGCTATAGTGAAGATGTGGTAAGTAAGAATTAAATTCCTGTTAATAATTGTGTTTTAAAGTAAATTTAGAGATCCTAACTTCAAATATAATTTATTTATCCATTACTTACATTTCTTTTCACTGCTGTAACAGACCTACGGATCAATATTCAGTGATGACCAGGCTTACAGACAAATGTACCAACCTGATGAAAGCTTCCCCTACACCTCACCTACACCATCCCCTTCTGGCTCACCTTCTATGTATGATGCAAGCGTCCCCTATGCGTACACTAACCCCGCGCTGACACGTTCAAGTTTACAAACCATTGCTGAAGAGAACAATGATGTCAATGAGCAAGCTAAGAAAAAAAACTTACAGGTAGATGAGGCTTTTATATTTTTTAATGCTACACATATCTTGCTTAATTCACAAACCACTGCAAACAAAACATGGTTTACTAATTCTTTCCTATTTATGTTTAAGGAATGGAAGAAATATACAATAAAAGAAATATACAAAATATAAAACACTGATATCTTAAAGAATTTTGGCAAAATGATTTTTTTCTATAAGCATTGCTTGAATTACAGCAATAGTATCACAAGATTTTTTTTGCCCCCCCCCCCTTCCCCTCCCAACTGTTTCTTTTATATTTTTCAGTAATGTTTCCAGTAATAACTTGTAGTTTGTTTACAATTTGTTTCTATTAACAATGCATAAAAGAAAAAATGTGACATCTCAAATTTCCCCTCCCACTTAGAGTTTGGCGCCAATTTTAAGTATCAAGAAAGGTGACTAATTTCTAAACTTCACAAATTAATTTGGGAACATTTGAATGAAAATAGAACTGTTTTTGAAAAAAATTAAAAATATATTTCAACAAGGGCATCACTGAGACTTAAGTACATGGAACTGGGCTGGCATTGATAGGTCACAGAAGGTGTACTAGGATTATATTATAAATAATGTATTAGCAGCATTATAAAAAAAAATATTAACCTGTAGCTAATAGTCTCATGATTTCTTTTCCTTCTTGCAACTTCTAAAATTTATTTATATGCTCTTCTATTTTAGTTCTATTTTGTTCGCTTATCACTTCAAGTAGCATAAATAATTTTGAGTATAATGTTTAAGGCCTTAGTGGAAAACATAGTGAACAGTACTCAAGTATAGTTTTATTACAAATATACATTAATTTTGACTTTTTAAATTTGAGTTCATGTTTCTAAGAAGCCATTTGGGTTTGTTTTACTATGGAAATAAAATATTATTTTAAATAAAGTGATAAGAATAGCTCAGAGAAAAAGACCACTTAGCTAAAAATAGATAAGGGAATATTATTAGGAAAAATGGTCACTGTTCCATGTGGTGGCAGGTATCCAGTATTTTAGCCCAATGAGCACTTCAGTTATATTAGAGCATGTTAGGTGCCTGCTAATCCTTAAGGATTGCTACATTTTCAAACACACAGTCAAATGGACTAAATAATTCAACACTTATTAGTTATGAAGTATAAAATAACTTAACTTTATTGAAAACTGCTCATGACTGCTGACTGGCTCTCTCAACCTGCTGATATAACATTAACTGAAATCTAACTTAAAGTTGTGTTTAGATCGAGTGCTTGTCCCCAGAATGTCTTGGGAAGGGAATAGGGGAGGGGCATTTCGGACATCAAAGTCTGGCTCAAGGGGTTTTCTCTGAGTCCGGTAGCGCTTGGATCTTGGTCAGTGGCCAAAAGTGCAAAGTTGACCTTCGTCCATCTCTCATTCAGCTTCCGAGCGCCTGGTAGCTTTGGTGCACTCCACTGACCACAGATCTAACGGGGGTGGGGATGAGGGGAACACAGTATGGGGGGGATGGGCTGTGATGTGAGAAGGGGTGCGATCGTGAAGAAATAGAGCTCAGTGGTTGTATCAAACGTGAAGTTGTGTGTTTTTCTTCTAGTACTCAGCCCAACTAATTAGACACATGGACAGCAATAAACACAATCTTTTTAAAATAAATGAACTTTTGCATTGTTAATTTCCTCCTGTTTTAGAATTTATTTTCTCTTGTTTTTTTAATTCAAGCTACCTCCCCTAAATGGCATATAAATATTTGAATGATCTAAATACGAGTATGGTTTGTGTTTTTTGGTTTATACTAATAATTAATAAATTTAAGAAAAAAAAAGATTATTTATTTAGTTTGGGCTTAAATTGTCACCCATTTAATCAATTTTAAAACCACTGACTATTTTTTTTTCTCCAGTTCTGTAAGCAGTGTGTTACTATGAGGTGCATTTTAGTTAAGTCTCGAAACAAATGAAAATCAACTATACACGTGGGTGCCACATGAAGGAAAATTAAATGTATTAGATGTGTATGCATTTGTTTATAATAATATGTTGTTGTTTTTCTATAATATGAAAGATTTAAAACTTGCATAGACATTTGGAAGGTAAAAATTATATCCAGTTTATACTGTATAATTCATCATACAAAAATTATGTATGATTAGAAAGATCATTTGATTTTAAACATGTCAGTATATAGATCATACTATATAAGAATGCAGTCAATAATTCTATAATTAAGTTTACATTTAAAAATGATTTATAAAAAGCCAGTGTCCTAGCCTTCCATCAAAAATGACCATTTTCAAATCATAACAAACCTTCATCAATTTTAATAATGTTCAAACTGTTGTAAAGGAAATTTTTTCATGATAGGATTAGGCTATTTTTATATCCTCCTGATAATATTTTCATTTGAAAAAAGAGTTTAAAAAGTTAAAATAGGATTAATAACTTTTTCTATCACATTTATCACTTAATTTATTCGAGATAGAAATATAATTCATTTCTTTTTAATAAAATATATACTTTTATAGCAGTATCTTTAATAGTTCAAAAGCTACAGGCGTTTTTCTGATGCCACCTATTTTTCTCCAAAAAGTTTGTCAAAACCTACAAACCCTCAATTGTCGCAGGATATACCGAGTTTTCTTCTTATGTAACCAGTGGGTTAAATAATGTTTTATTAATATAAAAGAACATTTTATGGCATGAAAATTTAAACGTAAAAACTAATAATGATTTTTTTTATTATAGCTAGTTGATATTTTTACTGGTTGCTTTTTTTTTTTTTAACATTTAGTTTTTACTTATTGTTTAGGTGAAGCCAGCAAGGACTGTTTCTCCACTGACTGATGGGAATGTACCTAGGTCCATAAGAACTCAAGGACAGTTTCAAAGGGGGAAATTTATCACACGTCTGGTGACCAAATCGAACCAAGGAAAAAGTGACAACTTTTAAATGTAATGAGACAAAACATGTTTTGGATTCACCAGCTTTAATTAGTCAATTAAATAAACATTTAAAGTGATCATTTTAATCTACATTTAGTAAATGTACGTATCACTATAAATATTATCAGCTGGCAGTTTTTTTTGCAAAGGAGTTTTTACTAATTTTATTACAACAATAAAAAAAAAAAGTTTTGGTTTAGTTTTTAGTCAAAGAAAAATGATCTTGTAAAAATAATGTGATTCAAATGACAGATCTAATTCTTCAACACTGAAACAGTTTGTTAGATATTATTGTACACTCTTTGCAAATACTTTATTATCAGTCTTGGAGTCGTCTTGCTTTACATTAGGCTTGTTATTATTTGGCAGTTTGTTTTCTTTTAAAGTTAAGGTTAATGACAACACCAATTATGTATACCTGGAAAGGATTTCCTTATGTATCATTTTGAAAACTTAATTGAAGGACACATAAAATGTTATGAAACGTTCAGTAAATTAAGATACACTTGTTTTCCAAGAAATTTCAGTTGGGAGATTTTTATTGTGTCAGGCATAAAAAAATAATTTCTAAATTACTTTAATTCTATTGTCAATTTTGTTCTTAAATTATTCACACTTTTAAAATGAATTTCATGTAATTCCTAATTTTTTAATCACTGATCCATAAATTTTTTTTTGCATCTAAAAATTAAATTTAGCTTAGTATTTTTGTTCAATTATTACAACAAGAAACTGCATAGGGAACTATACTTAGAATCACGGTCCCATAAAAACATTCTCAAGTTATCCCTGCTGCATTGCCATTAATATCTTAATATTTCTTTGTCATTCAAATTGAATTCATTACACCTTGATCCCTTAATGTATTGGTAAAGTGTAAAATTTACTTCTCTTTATAGCTTTTACAGCAGTTTACTTTTTTAATTAATGGTTGACTGTCTAAAATGTGCAATCTTAATTATCAACCTTTTTAAAAATTTATTGCTGAAAAATATTGTAATGATGATGTCTATAAAAAAAATTGTTTGTTAAATTGATAGTAATATAATGTAATTTACTCAGCTATACTTTACATTTCTTTCAATGGGTTCATATTTTAAAGGTTTACATGTGCATGTATTGCTCTTTCTGAGAAAACATAATTTTTGTCAGATCTGTATTTACTGATAGTGACATAAACATCAGCATTCCACAATATATTAAATCTTTCTTTTTTTTTTTTTTGCAAGTTTACAAATGCTTTACAAATAGCTTTTGAATGCTTTTTTGAACTTTTTAAATATCAAACATCTCAAGAAGTACATTTTTTTTCCTTCTTATTATACTCAGTGAATTTTTTTTTTAAAATAATTATTTATAAAATGTAGTTATATAAAATCTCTAATGATCATATCCTTTGTAATTAGTAATAAGCCAGTATATATGTTCTTGCTTTTTTTTTTTCTTAAAGATTTTTTTTGACTGTGATTGCCTGTTCCTATTCTGGATTTGTATTTATTTTTAAATTTTCAATAAATACATTCAACAAATTAGAATTTCAAAAATATACTTTTATTTAATACTCTTAATGTGCTTATTGATGTAATATTATTTTCTGCTTTTTGATGATCAAACTAATTCATTAGTAATTATTGACTCAAATTCTTATAAAAAATGATTTTTGATCTCCTGTTAGATGAAGTTGATGTCGATAAATAATATTTTTGTCAACTTTATT
The DNA here is from genome assembly GCA_021962125.1 of Bulinus truncatus. NCBI lineage: Eukaryota > Metazoa > Mollusca > Gastropoda > Planorbidae > Bulinus > Bulinus truncatus. The sequence continues at coordinate 6,398,361 of JAGDYQ010000031.1, read as the reverse complement.
TCATGTAGATAGTGAAATGTTGTGTTTGCTTTATTGTTTCTCATCTTCGCTTGTGCATTTATTAAAATATATTTTAAAATTAAAACGTTTAATGAATAAGTTTAAAAAAAAAAATGTTTTTTCATTTATTTTTTGGTCCATTGTTTAAAGATATAAAATATATTTGATTTTTATTGTGTGATAATAAAGTTATTTAGTTTTCTGTATGTGTCAATTCTACCACAGCCAGTAATGTTTCTGCAAATGAATTTTTAAATTATTAATACAATATACTTCGGTTCTTTAAAAAGCTTATTATAAAGATTAATTTGGAATTGTTAATAAAAAAGTATTTTAAGCTATTGGAATAATTATCTATTTTGCATGTCATTGTAAGTGTTCATTTCTAATTTTTTGTCTTTTCTTTAATATTTTCTAGACAAGCTAGCTTTAAAAAATTGCTGTTATGCTTTTCTTATACATTACACTTATAACACAACTGTCATTGTCAGCCATATTATGATTGTCATTCCATTATTTATTTAACTCCCCCCCCCCTCCCCCACTTTCAGCTATCATGACACATTCAGGTGAAGCCAAGAGATGTGACTCTCGCAAGCTGTAAGACTTGTAGCTAATTTTAAAAAATCTAGTCATTAAATTTATATTTGTGTTGTTTATAAGTCATAATACATGTATTATGTTAACAACTACAGTCTTTCTTTAATATTTTTCTTAATTTACTTTTTTTTAAAAATAAAATCAAAGTATCATATCAGTGACTTTTGTATGCTTTAGAAGTTTTTTTTTTACTGGCTAATCTACTTAATTTTGGTAAAATTGTGATTTTTTATAACATTATTATTTTCATTATTTTACTTTTATACATGTTTATTTAATAAAAATATAATTATAAAGAAAATATTTGCTCGTAAATTAAATAATTCCTAATTTTTCCTGTTTATCGCTGTGCACCAAATGAATACATGTTACTTGGCCATACAAGTTTTTTCATTGATGTCATATATCAATCCAGTTCTAAGATCAATAACCAGTTTTGATCAACTACAGCATGATCTATTTAAAATATTACTACAGTTCTCATTTAGCTATCTGTGTATGCCAGCTGTTTCTGCAAGAATGAGTATTATTTGATCAGCTCATTTAGAGGCACATTTCTAACCTGTTGGTTCACCCCTTCAGTTGAATGTAAGTAGGATGAATCACAGGCCGCTTAGTAAACTACTTAATTTATTTATTTATTTTTGTAATTGGACTGTAAAAGTGCTGACATGTAAATATATGATATTTATTTATTGTTATCTTATAAATTTAATATCTTTTTATCACATTTTATTTTTTAAAAAGTTTGTTTTATTTATGAAGCCTGCTTCTTTTCATAACTGAAATCCATACAAAAAAAGTCACAAAATATTTTGATGATAAGGGTCATCTTACTTTCATTTTGTATTTCAACACTTCAGCTCATTAACAAATATTACTGGTTCCATTGTTTAATATTTTCAGTATCCAAAATAGTTATATCAAATGTAATATGTGAACAATAGATGCCTGTATAAAGCTCCCAAGATTTATTTATTTTGATCTTACATGTTTTATTTCATCAAAAAAAGTATTATGTGTAATGTCTACAAATACTAGTATTATTTTTTTATCGATTCTGAAGTCATAATTCATGCCTTTTATTTTTTATTGTAAATTTAAAAGATTTTCTTCTAATTAATTAGATTTGAGAAACCAATTTGAAGATGTTTCTTTAAAATAAAGATTTTTTTTCTATTGTATCTTATTATAAAAATGTTGAGTTTTTTTAAATATTGTATTTATTTGAATTCAATAGATATTTTTTGTTGTCTCTTTGTAGTTGAATCTGTATGAATAAAACATACATTTAAAAAATGTATTTTACCTGATGCTTAATATTTTCTTTTGAGTATCCTATGATAAAAAAATTGATATAATGATTCAAAGGCATAATCATAAGCTTGAAATGTTTTCATTTTGTACCACTTATTAATAAGTTAAATAACATAAAAATAATTATCTAGAAAATTGTGCTCTGTAGGTAAAGGATGCTATTGTATTGGACATTTTTGTATGCTATTCTTCCAATGTTACAATCTTTAAAGTCAATAACTTTTTTTCTTTTATAAAGTTTTTTTTTTTTTCAGAATAAATTATTATTTAAAACTTGAAAAAAAGATTGTATACTTATTTATTTACATGAGTACAACAGCTGTAAACTGATTCTCTCGAAAGCATGCAGTAATTAGAACTGATGCATTCATTTGTCTGAATGTAATTATTAACAGAAACATTCTTTTTCCAATCTGGCAGAAATGGACTCATTTGTCTATTGAGCTCTCATAGAACATTATTGTCATCTGTGTAATATACATCAATCTCAGATGTAATGATCAGTGCTTGCACCCATCAATCATATTTGTTTGTATTGAGATCAGACAAGAGCCATGGTATTGAGAGAGGCACCACAAGAAACAAATGATTTACATGTGCCCAGTAATTGGTTGGCCATTGTTGGTATTATTGATTTCAAATCTTGCTGCTAAATGTTTTTTTAATTACATGGCTTGTAAAATGTTCCTAAGTAAAAAAAAACTTGAATTGTTATTATGTTAAATATACCAGTACAAGTAAATATAAATGAACTGCAACTATACTTGGAATTCAATAATGTGTGTGATTTAGGGATTTATAGTCTTTTGAACTGGCAGTAATATTAATGTGTTGATTTGTATTATACAGTAAAATTCTTGAACCTTTCCCATGCCAAGTTAATTTGTTGCTAATTAGTTACAGGTATAGATCAATACCGGAGCTATTCATAGTCATTATTTTTTCAATCACTCCTTTAGTTGGTACTTATTTAATCTTTTCAAAAAGCTAGTATTATTTTAAATGACTGATTTTTTTAGATTTTGTGATTGAAAAATCAAATTTAAATAAAACAAATAAGACTGCTCTCATCTTTTTCTAACTTATCTTGACCTGCATTATTGGACTTAAGAATGCCAACTAAAATATTAAGACTTTATTTTGTTACAAATATTAAGACTTTATTGTGTTACATAACTCGATTCCTTAAGTCCAACAGTTTCAAATATATCCATTCCTGCTCATAGCTGGTCATTTATGAAATTTTCAAAACCTCCTGGCCCTGCTAACTTAATTCCTGCCAATATTTTAAATGTCTGGCGATAAATATGGCTAAGGTTGTGACCGGAACCTCTTTGATACCATTTAGCTAGTTCACCATAATGATGGTTTTGTAGGGATGTGGTGGCAGTGTGGTAGAGTATTTGAATGCTAACTGAAAGTTCTTGGTTTCGAGCCTATGTGAGTGCCAGGACTTTTCATTTGTTTGTAAGAGTTAAGGCAGCTGGGCATTGTACTAGCCACACAATTCCATAGAATAGCTGTGGCTACAGAAACAGATGAACTCTACTAATGGTCTGTTTAGGTTTTATAACATAATGATGGTAATGAATTGAAATCCCACTGAAAAGGCACCTTTGTTGTCATAAAGAAACAGGCTAATGTCCTTTGCATTTATTTCATGGCCATTACAGTGTTAGTGACCATATTGAGAGGTTGTATAATGGATCAAGAGAAAAAAATAATCTTTCTAAGGAAACCAAATGCATACAGGTATAAGGTTAAATAGTCATACTACCATATAAACAGACTTGCCATTTGCTTATAAAATATTATTAAAAATACAAACTTTTTTTTTACTAAACAAGTTTATTAAACATGTTTATAAACAATTTTTTTTTATCATCTTAAAGATGTGCAGTTGAACAGCTAAATAAATCAGCTAACATGTGACAAAAAAATTTCAGATTACTGACTAAATATTTTCTGTTGAACAAAATTATTTTTTTATGTGTTAGTAAAGAGCTAATTTAATGGAATTTTTCATTCAACGTAATCAATAAAGATCTTACCGTAAAAAAAAACAAAGATTTTTACAGGTTTATTGATCTAAAAACAAATCTGATACGTTTAGCACACATACAACATATTGTTGCTTCCATTGTAATATTATTTTTAATAAAATTTTTACTATGAAAAAAAATTATCCAAAAAGGATTGATTTTTTTCAAAGATCATAAGATAGTCGTAATATTTAGTTTTTGTAATAAAAAATACATCACAAATAAATTCAAAAATTTCTAAGCCTACAAAACATTCTAAAAAAAATTAAAGATTAAGAAACTGTTCCTATAAATCTGTAGTAACAAAGATTACCTGTTTTAAACAAGACAAGCATCTAAAATTAGAGGCAATTAAAACAGCATAAAATAGTTCCATTAGTTTAGTAATAATTTATCTTTTTTATTTTTTAAATCTGGTTCCTAAAAAAAATTCAAATTGAGTAAAATTGATAACATACAATTTTTATATACAAAAAAAATTATAGTTTAAAATTGTGGAATACAAATAGTATCACCATAAACTTAGGATAAATATATAAGCACCATATGTCTATATTACATTTTTAAAATATTTTTCTTAATAAGCTGGTTAAATTTAAAGTTAGTTCACTTTAAAATTTTTGAATGGAAGGAATAATTTTCAATAAAATCAAGAAAGAATTTTGATAAAGAATCGGCTACTGAGTGAGGATCATAATGTAGCTTACTGAAATTCAATATAAAAAAGTTTATAAAAAATGTATGGATTCATTTATTCAAAAACTGAATGCTCTGTTGATTAAAATTGTTGCATTACACACTTATTAAAACTAAAAAACTTTGATAAAATTAGTATGAAAGTAACAAAATCTGTCATTAAATGCCATCAAATAAATGTAAGGTTAAAACAATACAAAACAAAATAAATATGTCTGCAAATATGATGTCTGCTAGTCAATTTCTGATCTATGTGCAAAAACCATTTACAGCCAAAGAAAAATCATTTTACCTCTAATTTCTCAAAAGAAAAAGTGTACAAGTTAAAATAAGTGTTTTTGTGTAACTGAAAATAAATGTGTATGCAGATGCGCATTAGTTTTAGATTGTAGAATATAAGGTTTACTTATACAGTGTTTTCTTTATTTAACATAATCACATCCATTACAAATTGATATTCACACTTCATTGCTATATGATTAAAATGGAATGAGGATCTGACTCATATTAAATATGTATGTAAACAAGGCTATTTAGATAGAATGCCACATCATTACTTTAGTTGTCAATTACTGGCTGCCAATTGTATTCTTTTAAAAGAGCAAATCAAATGAAAACCTAAAAAAAATAATAATCCTTCATGTCAACAAAACTTTTGATAGGAAATTTTTATGAGTGCAAAACAAATCTACAGCACAACCATACAAGAAAGAATGATCTATTACAACATTAGAGATGTCTAATTCATTAATAGAAAGAATGATCTATTACAACATTAGAGATGTCTAATTCATTAATAGAAAGAATGATCTATTACAACATTAGAGATGTCTAATTCATTAATAGAAAGAATGATCTATTACAACATTAGAGATGTCTAATTCATTAATAGAAAGAATGATCTATTACAACATTAGAGATGTCTAATTCATTAATAGAAAGAATGATCTATTACAACATTAGAGATGTCTAATTCATTAATATTATCTGTCTATGACGTTTTTAAAGTCTAGATTTGAAAACTATAATTGAAATTAGTTAATTTATTGATAATAATTTGTTTTAAATAAACTCACCTTTCTATATGTAGCTTTGAGAAGAGCAAGTTATTTATGTATAAGCTATTTAATTTATTCATGATTTATAATGAGTTTTCCTTAATTGCTCATGGTAATGATTTGTTTACTATCATACAAATTTTTGTCCCAAAAAATTGTATGTATGACACAGTACAAAAAAAAAAAAGATTTAAATTAAGTTAACAAAAACTATGAGTATTACAACAGGATAACAAGTAAGTTCAGTCAATAGGTGATTAGTTAGTTCATTCAATGGGTGATAAGTTAGTTCCGTCAATGGGTGATAAGTTAATTCAGTAAAGTAGGACTAATAAGTTTAAAAAGAAATATTAGTTCAGTAATGGAGCTAGTATGGTCTAAGATGACAAATAAGCTCAGTCAAGAGCAATCAGTTAGTTTGGTCAACGGAGACAAATAATTATAGTAGATATTGATACATTAGTCCAATCAAGTTGGATCAATCAGTTCAGTGCAGGGAAACAAATTAGTGCAGTCCGGGGTGATAAATTAGTTCAGTCAATTAATTCGTTCAACTGGTTGAAAGCTAAAAAAAATGGGGAATGGATTAACAAATTGATATTATGCTAGATAACACAAACTATGTCATTTACTCAAGAAAACAGAAAAAAAAAAGTCAATACAAAAAGTACCAATTATCCAATAAAAAGGCAACAGGAGCAATATAGGTTTACATAAAATAAAATAGGTTTTTTTTTTAGTTTTACAGAATTGGGGATAACTGGGGTGGTGATATAAATGACCAACATATTTCAGAAATAGATGCTTTAAAATAATTATTGTAACATGAACGAAATTAAGATAAAATACAATTTTAGTTTTATTACAATACATTAGGTTTGTTTTTATGCTAACAAATTTGGTACTTCTAGATCAAATGTGCATGTTTTGTGTATAATTTTTAATTGACAGTGAGGTAAAAAAAAAGAAGTAAAATTATTTACTTTTAATTCTTATCCATTTAATTTATTAGAAACCACTTGTTTGGATTGTAAGATTTCAATTCTGGAAATGGCTCAACAAGGGGTAACTAGATGCAAATTTTTAAAATTTACAAAATGCTTTTTATATTGCACAGCTAATGGTATTTAAGTTACTCAACCCTAAATCATAAAACTTGGACCATAAAACGAGACCTTGAAATGTGAATCGACACATATTTGTTAAATAATAGGTTTTATCAGAATTAGTAGAAAAATCAAATTATGTCATATTTGCTTTGAAATTTTGTTTTTGATGGGTTTAAAATAAAACAAAAAGATTGGGGGGAAGGATAAAGTGTCATGGTGAGAGGAAATCAAGAAAATGATTCATGAAAAACGCAAAATACCATCTAACAATATTTTTTGATTAAAAGATTAATGTTTATCACTTAGCATGTCTAATTTTGGTTTCAGTTATTCTTAAAAGCCAGATAAATTTTTTTTGCTTATCCAGGTTCACAGGGGATAGTGAAAAGTGGAAAACAAAGTAAAGTGTTTTTTTTTATGAGAGAGGCCTGTTTATTTAATGAATTTCCCCTGTGTACAAAGAAGTTCACCAGATATTGGTTAAGATAAAAAAAAAGTGCTAGTAACATTCAGGATCACATGACAACTAAGAAATGTACTAAATCCATCCAGAAATTTTTGAACAAAAAACAATAAAGCAAGGCACTTGGTTCATCAAATGCTGTCCAGTAACAATAAAATTAGAATGAAATGTTCACATTTTTTTTTTCAAGTCAAAATAACAAATAATAAAAATAAACAAAACGTGAAAATTAAAAACACTTCCTACATTTTTATTTGGATGATATTTACACATTATTTATTTATAATTTAAATAAGTTCAATGAAGTATCACATGCTTGTGTAAACTATTTACAATTAATTTATATCATCATGATTTATGGCAGTACTGATTCTTTTTATGTCACAATTTGCAACTGAATCTTTATAAGGGTAATGTTATAACAGCCGTAAAAAAAAAAATAATTTTCAGATGTAGTATAAAGCCTAGAAAAAAAATAATTATCATCACATCCTTTAATCATTTCCTAAAGCAATTACTAGTTTAAATATTTTATCATCTCAAAAGCAATTACTAGTTTAAATATTCTATCATCTCAAAAGCAATTACTAGTTTAAATATTCTATCATCGTAGCTAAGAAAAAGTTCGCCCAAATACATTAAATGCTAAATACTGCAAAAATTAAAGTTAAAAGAGAGTAATTCTAAATGACTAGTCCTCAGTCAGCCCTATAAAAATTTCAATGAACAAGATGATGAAATAATAAATTATGAAAATTATTAACTCCGCTCCAAACGAAAATCTTAGTACGACTTCATCTGTTCAGGGGGAAACACAAGTTGATGCTGATTGAAATGAGTTATTGCAAAAGAGTATTGAGCCATTAATTTTAGTTTGACAACAATTACATACAATTTTAAAACGAAGCTAAAAAAAAATCACTGAACAGATCATTGGGCAATAAATTTTGGTGAACAGAGTATTGATTCAAAATTTAGATCAGTATTAATATTGATAGAATATTTTTAAACATTTTGTCAACTCTATGGCAAATCATAAACACTGATTTCTAACAAAAAATAAAAATGAAATAAATAAAAAACTTTTCAGTAACAGATGCAAGAATGTGGTTTTAAATAATGCAAATTATATTATTTTTGTATTTCTTAAGTCTTTTTCCCGACAAAAATCTTAAGTGTATTACTGCATTAATATAACTGCTACTGTATACAAATCTATGAATTAAAAAAAAACATATGCAATGAACCATTATTTTTTGGTTATTTGGTAATGGTGTAATACTGGACTACATTACAAGGGTTCTTTGTCATCATGACAAGGCATTCATAGATCTGATTCAATGTAATATAAAATATACAGTGAACATAAATGTCTAAATTAATTTATTTAATTTAATGAGAATTCTTTTCAATTATTTTATTTTTACATCAGGTCCTCTAGCAATTTTTAACAGCAAACAAAACAGAACCAAATAGACTAACAAACAAAACAGAACCAGACTAACAAACAAAACAGAACCAAATAGAATAACAAACAAAACAGAAACAAATTGACTAACGAACAAAACAGAACCAAATAGACTAACAAACAAAACAGAAACAAATAGACTAACAAACAAAAAAAATACTGAATTGATGAGGATTGAAATACATCTCCATTTGTATGTAAGAAAAAATAACAAAATTTTTTTTAACAAATCTGAACAAAATTCTGATTAATTTTATTGCAACAAATAAAATAATGTATAATTCTCTTTTCCTATTAAAAAGAAGGGCACGTCGTAGAAAACTGCATTAACTTAGTACATGTAACTAACTTGGTAATTTAAATGTACAATAAATGTAACAGCTTTAGTAATAAGTTGACAAACATTCTATTATTAAACAATTTGCTGTAACCACTAAAATTTGTCTATCTTTAGATCAGTATCTAAATTAATGATATCTAATAAAATGAGAAGAGAGCCCAGGACAAGAAGAGGGATAAGTTAACAACACTTATCAAAATTACCAAATACAAAAACCTAAATATTAAAACTATGAAAACAGACACCCAATCTTGCATCTTCTTTAGTGTTGCTTAAGAAATAAATGAAGGTTTGAAACAATGCATCAATTTAGTGCACATGAAAAAAAATTTAAATAATAAACACAGCCAAAACAGAAAATAATAAATTGATCTGAAGTAGTCATCAAATAAATGACATCTATGTAAGAAAGTAAATCCATTAGTTGGGGAACAATATTCAGTCACCTGTCTGTCTTCTGTGGAGCCTCCATAGCAAAATCGGCTTTAAATAGGGCACTATAAAAATATACAATCCTTAAATGACTTTATTATTGTATCTAGTAAAAAGAAAAATTGAGAAGGATGATGCATACTTCAGAGAAGAAAAGGCCAACCGAACAAATTAGAATTAAACATCATTAGAAAAGCTCTCTAACCTCAAAAGGAAACTTGTCAGTTTCAAAAGATATTAACCAGGGCTGTACCGGAATCCGATTCCGGTTCATGTTAAGCCGGATGTCGGCAGTTTTAATAAATCCGGTCCCGATTAAAATGTGTCGGATTTATGCCGGATTTCTTTGTTGTTTAAAATTTTGGTATAAGAATTTTTATTGGCGCAACATAATTTTGAAATATTTAGCGCTATACAATTGAATTAAAACTACAACTTCCTTTCTTTCTTTCCTGCATTTTCAAAAATACAATAACGTCGATCGCTTTTTGTTCTATATGTAAGTAAAAATGTATTAAAAAGGAAGATTTGAATCGGATTTAGTCTAGTAGTAATACAACACCTTACCTTCCGCTACTTTTTATTCCGTGTTTAATATAAACTATATTTAGCTTTAAAGAGTGGAAAACAATCTATTTTTGGATGTATACAGTTTAAAAATAGTTCAATAATTTATTTTTCTGCAAATTTTTTAATTTAGTGGATTTTTGTCACTATTCGGATAAAATTCCTCGCATATTTAGATAAATAACTTGAAGATACATTTTTAATTGAACATTAAAGTGATATTGATTTAGATTTGAAGTGCATTTTAATTTTAGTTTTTATGGGAAATAGTCAGATAATGATTTGAAGGAAAATATGAATGAAACAACACGGTTTGGTGACGTCACTATGGAAAACTAAAGAAAAATAAGCTATCGGGTGGTGACACAGTATATTTTTTTTTGGAATTCATTTATTAATAAACAAGTTTATTTTACTTTCCAAGATATGTTACCCATTTCTTTGTTTGATTGTAATAGACTTCAAGTTAAATTAGGTACAGCTTTATTAAAATAAATTTTTAAAATGAAGAACCTGTTATTTTGAAAGAGTTATCTTTCTTAGCTCAAAATTGGGGAAGGAGTTTTAGTCACATTCTTCAAGATATAAATGGTTAATACTGTTTTTTTCTATCTAGAACTTAAAAACTAAAAAAAATTTATTCTATTTTTCATTCTTATATCTTTTTTGTGTTAGGCAAGAAATTACTACTTCATTCGGAAGAGTTACTATTTAATTCGGTGAAATCCGGTTCCTGTTCCGATTCCCGCAGGATTCAAATATTAAATACGATTGCGGTTCCGATTCCTGCAGGATCTAAAAATTACAATTCGGTACAGCCCTAATATTAACTGGTAAGTAATTCAAACTTTTTATAATTATGGTATATCATTTTGTCAAGTAGACCAGCTTACCTAATGCCAATTAATCCAGTTTTTATTTGATAAATTTAATTTTTGAGAAATACTTGTAAGAAGTTTTTAAAAATGCTCTTCAAAAACTCCCGACATTCAAAACAAGGTCACCATTCAAAATAATAATTTAAAAAAAAAGCTGACAAAGAAGTGTGATCTATAAATCTGCACCAACCTGAAAGGCGATTACTGTCAGAGCAAAAGAAATTAATCAAGCTTTAATGAAATAAAAAAGAATGAACTGAGCAAACAAGCATAAAGGTGAAATCTTAAACAATTTGTTAACACAGATGTACTTCTTAAAGTAGAGAATAGAAAACAGGAGATCTAACAGAATTGTTATCATATTACACTTATACATGTAATTACATTTTTGAAAATTAATCTTAAAGTCATAAAGTTAGCTTTCAATTACAACTAAACAATTTTAAAATCAAACATATATTATTGCTTGTCTGAACACAGAAAAGTGCTCAGTTTATATACCTGATTTGATTGGAACTAGCTCTATGACAGGTCCCTTATCTGTGTTGCTATAGACAGGAACAAAAACTTGGTTTAGCACAACACACTCAGGGTTCGCTCCTGTTAATATAGAAATTGGAATTCCTTTCTGTATGGCTGAAGTCAGTGTCCCATCTTCAGGTATGTTTATCCTAGCCGGCAGTGTTGTTGCCCCAGAGGGAGGCTGGGCCTGCGAAGAGGAGGCCATACATGACTTGGGACAGGCAGCACCAGATGACGCCACATGAGTGTGAGCCACTGGTGGGCACTTGAGGATCACAGGAGGCATGGAATTGTCTGAGAGGGTGAGTGAGGCTGACATCCTGCCTTCATCTGTCAATGTCCCTGCTGAGTGAGAAGCGGAGCAGGCCATAGGATCCATCGATGTAAGAGATGCAAAAGAAGTTCCGCCACTTTGATCTATACTGTCATTACTAAAACTAAACGAGACATTCTGTTGACTGTTCAGAGGCATCGTAGACACTCCCTGAGCATTAAGCCCTAGTAAAGTGACCAAGTCAGCTATATTTTGAATGGCCCCAGTTTGAATGGCACCAGTCTGGATGGTTCCAGTTTGAAGTCCAGAATGTCCCTGAGGCACAGGATAAACAGAGTTGTTTTGCAGTAGGACTGCTGACTCCCCACATTTACACTGGGGACTGACTAAACTCAGATTAGACATGGCAGCTAATGTTTTATGGCCAGATATAGAAGGTGGCTGGTTGGAGACAAGACTAGAAGAGTCAAATAATGTAGAGGCAGCAGAGCCTGGTGGCAATGTATTCCCCAAAGGAGGGATTATGACAGCACTGTTGTGCAGAAGAACAGAGCTAGGTATCTGCACCATACTACCTTCACCATTCTGGACCATCACAGTGTTGCTCGCATTCAGCAATGTTTTCACAAGCTCGGGACTGAGCAAATTTACATTGGGAACAGCTCCAGGAACAGCCAGCAGACTTTCTACGCCATCTATTCCACTCACAGCACCAACAACATGAACATTCTGTGACACAGCTCCTTGGTCATCAGCCTGGGGCTGTAATGAAATCATCTGGGACTTCTGCACCAAACTGTTCACTGCTGGATCTATTTGCACATTTGTTGGGATCATGGCCACAGATTGATTAGCCAAGTCGAGACAAACTGACGTCTGTTCTGGACAAGTTCCTAATGAAATCACTGGCTTTAGAATCTCTTGGACCATTCCCCCTGAAAGACCTGAAAAAAAAATTGAAGCATTTATGAAGATATTTTATGTCAGAATTAGTAATTAGTACAAAAGATGACTACTGATATAGCATGAAACTTATAATTTGTAAAAATTCAAAGTGCCTCATACAATAAATGATCCATATTTGGTTAAAATACGCTGTCTCATCTCAAAGTCTTTTATTTTAAAGTTATTAATAAGATCAGTTTTCCCCATAGTTTAATAGGTACTTTATATAATCAGAAATATCCTAAGAGAATGATCTTCTAAGTCAGACATATGTTACGTCATTAATTTGTTTAGCATTCTCATAGACATTGAAAGTTTCAAAATACCATAACCAATCAGAGATGGTATCTCGGGCTACAGACACCTCACGTCACAAAAAACAACTTCCAAATTTTTTGTCGGGTTATGAATGAAGGCAAGAGAGAGAGAGAGAGAGAGAGAGAGAGAGAGAGAGAGAGAGAGCAATGTTTCACAAAATCAGTGGGGGAGGGGGGGGGAAGAGGGGGAGAAGGGAGAGGGGGGGGGGGGGGGGGGGGGGGGGGGAAGGCCCCAACTTCAGAAAGTTTTAGCAAAAGGAAGAGACATATTTCCCATGATTGTTGGTGCAGTAAGATTACCAGTCGGCTGCCAAAAACAGTGACAAGGAACTCAGAATAGCAAAGAAAGTGACATATTTCTTGGTAAGAAAGATTTTTTTTTTTTATTATTTTACATTATTTTATTTGGTTATTTTCTTGCTCTTAATTTAATATGTGAAGTACACTTATTATTTGCGTTTGATCACATTAACGACAGGATGCTGATAATTGCAAACAATTCCTTCATTTTGAAGCACATTATCTTTATTTCATTGATTTCAATGTTTCAGGTTACAGAATCAAGCTCTAGGAAGAATTAAGTTCATAACCTTAGGTAACACTGAACTATGATTCTTATAAATAAAAAAAAATGTGGAAAACAACATTATGATAATTACAATTAAACAGAACTATTCTGCAAAATGATAAATTATAAGTAAAAACAAATTCAGTAAATACTTCCACATGCAAAACGATTTAAAAGCGACATAAAATCAGCAGGCAGATCTTAAAACTCAAAGACAGTTAACAAAAATTAATAAGGAGGGCTAATATTTTTGTAATTTTACTAATGGTAAACTTTAGATATGTTAGATGAAACAACTGAAGATATCTAAATGTCAATCTAAAAGTTTTTTCTTGATAACATCATTATCATCTGAATATCAATTTATGTCTATCTATAAATGAAAAAAAAAAAAAAGAAAGTTATTTGTCTTACTGTCTTCTCCTGAAGCTATGTCATGTGTATAGCTATCACATACAATCTGGTTAGAGCACATGGACTTTATCACTTGCTCGACACTAAGTGTAACCTTAAAAAAAAAATGAGAGGATTGCAAGTACATTTTTTTTTCAATTAAATATAGTTTTCTAAAAAAAAAGTAAAGAAATCTCTTAATAGCCCATGCAGTATATCAAGGCAGATTGAGGTAGATTTCTTAGCCACATCATAATAGGGATAGAACAATACCCAGCTGCCCCTACTTTCCATTTATAAGCTGGGTATACTTGGAAACATTTACAAGGACCTAACAAATCTCAGGTTCTCATTCAGGAATATCATGTCAAATCCAGCACTCTACACCACAGGAAATAAACAGAATGTGCTCTTTATGGTCTTCTCTTCCTAACGCCCTTTAACTTTTTTTAGGAAGGGTACTTAAATAAAGATAAATAGTTCTTGTCCATAGCAGGACCTTGGTTTACAGCATAATTTCCATCAACTCTATGGGCAATAAATTCACTGAAAAGGAAACAGAATAGATTTTGCTTATACTCTTAGACACTCTCTGCTGAATTTTTTACTGTTAGTTTGAGCTTTTCTCAATGATAATTATAATTTTCATTAGAATCTATTCTAAGTTCCTAAGTTCAAATTGCATTTGATTTTTTGCTCATATTTTCTTTTCTTGGCTTTTGTGTTTGTGGAATATGCTTATTTTTTATTTAATATTTATTTTAACTAGTGTGTGATATGTGTCTGCATCTGCTCCGCTGAAAATTCTGATATCTGAGCCAAGTTGTTGGTCATTAAATACATTTGATTCCAAGTTACTCCCGCTGGTGACCTCCATGTTTCTTTGTGAGTCTTTTTGCTAAATCAATTGCTAGACTAATGGTTGGTTGGTACATTATTTCTATTTTATTCCTATTTTAGCGTTAAGTCTCCGGAAACAATTTTAGCATCATGTCTGGGTTGCTTCATATAATTTTTTCTAAAAAATCGTAAAATTGTTTTTTAAGCATCACCTCAATCTTCAGTGTGGGATTGGGTCACATCAAACATATTTATTGATATTCTGCAAATCCTGCCCCTAAGTGTTTTTACATCTTATTTCTTGTAATGCTACTTTGAACTCCAGCTCAGCAGAGGATTAATAAGCTCCAAGTTTCTATCCAGTGATCTTGTCCCGTGTTGTGCAAGGGTTGTTTTCCATTTAAATTAGTTTTTTCATTTTCCTTTGGCTTTTGTGTCGGTGGGTAGCTGACTTTGTTTAAGGTTAGAACTCTAATCATTTGAGGATCCCTCCACTAACTACAATAGAATATCTGGTGAGCATTTCCCTATCTTCCACCTAGGGAGTTTGGCCATTCCACATGGGAAAGACTGCAATGATTAAGTTCAATTACATAATTTTACATTTAATAATTATTAACATATAAATAAAAGTATCCATTAGTATTTATGAAGGATAATTTTTGTTTTCTGGAACCAACTGTCAGTTTCCATTATTTGTATGGGGAATCTTGATGTGTGAGTGCTTTGATTAATATGCACCTCCCTGGAATGAGTTATGTTCATAAAGCAAGGTTTTAGAGAAAATCAATTACTAGTCATTAGGGCTGCTGATTAAACTGCATTGATGCGTGTTTAACGCATCAAAAAAATTAGTGATTAAAATTTTTAACACAACACCTAAGTGCGTTAATTTGACCAAAATGCTGAAAGTTTTAGAGTAGGCCACATCGATAAATAACCGAATTTCACTCTTCAATTTGAAGTTAAGGTACATTCACTTACTACGTAGCTATTCCCACCCTGTCACAATTCGCACACACCCTCACCCCCAGGTATGCGGACAAAAGCCCAATTTGTAATATAAAATGAAGAGGTTTTTTGTAGGGCTGTTGATTTACTGCAATTAACATGTAATTTATGTGATTACATTTTTAACGCAAGCTCCTAAATACATTAAAATATACCCAAATGCTGTTATTTTAGAGTTGCTGCAAAAATCATGAAAAAAATCAGTAAATAACCCAATTCTATAAACAAAAATAGATCACACAAGATTTTAAAAAAGCAAGAAAAAATACCCGAACACAGAAACTGTCACGTTTACATTAAATCATAGCAGCTATATGACCTTGAAACAACAGGATTGTCATTTCTTAATTCTAATTTATATTATATTCTAATTTATGAGCCTAAATGATACATTTAGTGAACATCTGAGTGATACTAGTTTGATTGACAAGTGCCATGGGTTTGTAACTATGGAACTTGTGTCAACTTGTTTATGGACAGAGTGTGGTTGAGTAAGCCATAAGTAACATCATCTTTGTGGGGAGAGATTCTGCGAAGTGTGTCAGAAATGTGACCAGATTGAGAAAGGGGGGTAAAATCAAGGAAAAAAACACATTAGTAATAAGTGAGCGAGTACTTTCTGGTTATTTTACTGTATTATGAAAGTAAAAGCACATATGACAGTGGTCCCCAACCTTTTTCTCGCCCCCAGACCGGTCAGCATTTGATAATTTGACGGCGGCCCACTGGAAGGGGGGAGGTGACATTGATTAGTGCTCGTCTATGGAAAGTTGCACAGTCAGGAGACAATTGAATAAAAAGCAAATAATTTAAAGTTTTATGGGCGGTCCAGTAACATTCGTTCCACGGACCAGTACCGGTCCGCAGAATGGGGGTTGGGGGACCACTGGCGTGTATTTATTCAGATGGGAAGTGGAGGGGGTAGGTACGATAGTGGAGGGTAGGGTAAACAAGACCTACGTGGGGGCAAAGTGTAGCAAAATATGGCAGGGATGGAAGGGAAGAAATACGTCGCTTTTTCTGTACCTACGCGAGAAAAACACATGTTTGGCATTGTTGTTGATTAATATCACACATGTTTGGCATTGTTGTTGATTAATATCAATTAACTGGTCTCAATAACTAATACAATAGACATAGGCCTGTATGCTAATGCTTAATAGATCTGTTACAATTATAACTCTTTCATAAATTAAACTAACTTGTTTAACATTGCAGCAAACAAATGTGCATGTATTATATTGCGTCGATTAAAATGTGCGTTAATTTGCGATAAAATTTATCATTATGCGTTTATTTCGATCAATTTTTAAAATCAAACAGCAGCTCTACTAGTTATATAGTATTATAGTGATTCTGTTCTAAATATATTGTGTCCTCTACACTGCACCACTATCTGTCAGTGTCAAATATAGAACTGGTTATTAATCAGTCTTAGTAAGTACAAGAAGTTCTTGGTATTCAACTCACATCATCACTTTCATTCTTGACTGATTCTGAAATGGGCCCAGAATTAAAGACTATCACATTCTGTATTCCTGTTAAGTTTTCACTACAGTTGTTTCCCAAGCCAATACAACTGTTGGTACAACTTTTGTTACTATTGTTTTGAAGACCTGAAACGATAAAAAAAAACATATTAATTGTGTAAACACACATCTTAAACTATATGAACCTACATAAAGTAGTTTTAAATGTCATGAATCACTAGTAAAACATTCTCTTTTTATTTAATTACACAAACCTTTCTCTGGATCCTTCCCATGTCTTGAAACATGGGATTTCAAACTGTATATAGATGTGAATGCTTTACAACATCCATCTTGTGTACACTCATAAGGTTTGTCGCCTAAAAAAAATATTTTAGTATCATAAAAGGGGGACAAGTTTAATTTTTTTTTTTTTAAATCAGTCTTCTTAAATTCAAATATTGAGTTTCATCCCCAATTTATTTATCTATCAAACTTAAATCAACCAAGTGTGAGAAACTTTGCAGCATCCTTTTATCAAAATGAAAGGCAAATTAAGTAGTTAATTTCGGGTACATATTGATAATGATTGTATTAATTAAGATGTCTTATAATTGTGTGTTACAAAATAAGTTTTTTTTTAAAAGCTTTTAATTAGTTTAACTTTCTGTGTGTGTGTGTGTGTATCTAAGTGTGTCCTCAAATCTTGTAACTTAATTTTAACATGATCTGATTTACTGATAAGGATCAAAATTGGCACGCATGTATATTCTACATGACTATACACAATTTTTATAATTTCGAGTCTATAAATTTTAGTAATGTTTAAAAAGGAAAAAAAATTCACCTATAGATTATTATGTCGAAATCAATACGATGCATAGCAGAAATGTGCCGAGCTCAAATAGAAAAGCTTTTTTTTTATTCCTATAAAGACCAGCTAAATTAATTAACTTGATCAAATGTGCACGTTTGTTTTTTTCCAAACTAAAAAGTATAAATATTTAAATAATATATCATTACTAAAATTAAAAGACTGTGTAATCACAATGCATTGGGCAAAATATGTCTTTACATTAGTTACTTAATACAAATAAATAAATAATCTATGTATTTAGATAATCTCCCATGCTTAAATATTAATTAGTGTAAATATTTGTAAGTACATGTAATTTTTATACTTTTTAGTGCTTCTAATAAAAGCATATTTTTTTTTTTAATATTTGAATGCACATAAAAGTTTATTTAATAATTATTAAAATGAATAAAACTATTAGGAAAAGGTTACCTGTATGAATTCTGTTATGAGACTTAAGATGATGACTAGCAGCGAATGCTTTACCACAACCATTTTCATTACACCTAGCAACAGAGTATTAAGTGTAATCAATGGCTTTTATTTAGCTTTAATTAGAGTATTATAGTAGCTCATATTTCAATAAAAAAAAAAAAAGTAAGCAATTCTTAATACATGTAACAGAATTAACATAGATTATATTAAAAAATTGTCAGGACACAAGAAGCTGGTGTAATAGCTTAATGATAGGAAAAAAATAAACAGTAATAAAAATTAATTTTTGGGAGGATATTTTTACGTGTGTAATGATCTGAGAAAAAGAGATTAAATCTCTTGATCCTATTTGAAACTACTATAAAGATCAATTCTGAAGCGCCTGAACTATTTTCCCCACTACAACTGAGGATGCAATGAACCACAGTGATAGTTTTAAACAAGGGAGTTCCAGGAATTAAACCCACAGCCTGCACCCTACCATCGGGACATACAACCTCATGTAGCAATGTCACAATATCCAGTTTTAAGGAACAATATTTCACTCCTTTTTTTTTTCTTACACAAAGGGCTTTTCTCCTGTGTGTGTTCGAATATGTTTTCTGAGATCACTTAATGTTGTGAAATCTTTGGTGCAACCATCAGATCCACATTTAAATGTTTCCCCAGTGTGTAGCCTTTCATGAGCTCGCAACCTGGAAACGAGAAAACACTGCATTTAAATGTATGTTAAAAAGGTATTCTATTAAAAGAACTAAATATCATGTATATATCAGCGATCCACAAAAACTCTTTACATTTTAAGATTTAAAACAATAAATGATGAATAGATTAATCGATAATGAAGAGAAGATAATGAAGCTATTTTCTATATATTTTAAATAACTCTATAGTCACCACTAGCAACACCAAGCACATCAAGATGCAAAATTGTGCATACATGTTCTCTGTAACTTAGCTTTTTATCAGTCACATTTTTCATCAGGTCATTAATGTCCAGTACCTTCTTTCCAGGACCTTATTTAAATAAATAATAACTATAGCAAAGCCTCACTAAAAGACAGCATTCTGGAACTTTTTTAATGTTGTATAGAGAAGTTGTGGGCGCCTTGCACATTGCTATAGTCTTTTGTTCTATTATTAGTTTTTAACCCATTTTAAGAATAAAAAAATCGTCTGATATAATTATTACCTGTAAATTGTATTAAATGATTTCTCACAGCCTGGCTTATCACATTCATATGGCTTTTCATTAGTATGCACTCGAACATGAATCTTCAAGGAGTAAGAGGTCAAAAATCTCTTACCGCAACCCATTTCACTACATACAAATGTATATTCCCCTGTATATAAGAATTGATAAACTAAGATATAATAAGGCATGAGAAAACAGTACAGAAAACATTTTTAGACAATGATTTATTGCTGATGAGAAAAACACATGACTTTTGTTGTTTTGTTTTTTTTAAATGTCTACCAAAACTTAAATATGCATGTAATCTATAATTACAAAATTAGTTGTGTAGTGAAAAGGTATTGAAGTTCAAAATGTAGAACAAAAATATCTTAACAAATAAAAGTATCAAACAGAGGAAGAAGAGGTTTCGAGAGAATAGAGGGAGTATGACAGCACAGAGGAAGAAGAGAGGCTAGTACATGTATGTAGAAAAAGAAAGAGGGAGATTACCTCGATGAGTTTTTTCATGTGTTTTCAAATTGCCTGAAGTGCTGTATGTTCTTGCACAGCCTGCAAATGTGCACTTGAATCTATAACACAGGCAAATAAATTAGACCTAATTGCTCATATTCACCAGTAATATAGCATTTAAAAAATTTTGATCACATAGAAAAGTATTTTACCTAGTAACCTCTTTAGCTTTGGTTCTGGGATTTTGACTTTCTATGGTAAGTGTAGCATGAGATGGATTTGAAGGCATTCGGCTGCTACCTGGGTGTATTTGCATAAGAATTTCATCTTCAGAGATTGTGTGATGAATATAACTGAAAGTACAGCAAAAAAAAAAAAAATTGATAAAGAATCTTTTATAGAGTGCTATTCAAAATTGTAAACAATGAAACTAAAAAAAAATTTGTAAGCTAAATAATCAACATTTTCTTAGAATTTTTGTAAATGAACCCAGACAATATGAGCATCTATATACATAATCATCTAACATAGACGGTAGACCGTTCGACAGACCCTCACACCGTGCGGTGTATAGGATGTTCATGGCAATAAAAGTCACATGTCTGCACATTACAAATACACGGCACCGCACGAGATGAAATCACTAAAAACGAAGAGAGGTTCTACGCCACACGTTCGGGGAGTAAAAAAACCAGCGTGTGTCGACCGTCAGTATAAAAATAGTCTGAGGAATTCCAAAATTATAGAAATTGAAAAGAGACGACTTACTAAATGAGAGTATGTTTGGTGCGCATTTTGTTCATCAAGTGACTCTTTCTTGAATAAAAATGAAATGTTGGGGAATTCTTTTTATTAATGAATTAAGATTTTTAAATGATATGGAGTAGTGTGAGCAAATTATGTAAAGTTGGAATAAAAATGAAATAGAAGAAAATTAAAATAATAAATGTTCTAAGAACATGCAGTTATACTAAATGCCCCTTTTTGTAATTTTGTACATTGAGACCCACTGCGATTCGGGCATGTCTTGAGTGGAAGGGGGTGGCGGGCGGGGGAGGAGGGAAGGATGGGTGTGGGGCAGAACTGATAAATTATATAAAAAAAAAATTGTTGAGAAAGAGTCCTTTAAAATATTATTAATGAATTAAGATTAGTCAATGATATGGTGTTGTGAGCGCATCACCATTTTCAACTCCAACTGCGTGCCTAATGGGAATTCCAAAATTACAGAAAGTGAAAAGAGAATTATAAAAAAAAGAACTGTTGGGAAAGAGTCCTTTAAAAATACAATAAAATTAAGATTAGTTAATGATATGGTGTTGTGAGCGCAAATTATGTATAGTTGAAATGTGTGCTTAATAGCCGGTCCGCATACCGGGCCTGTTTACTAGTCTTTAATAACTGGAAATTGTATTACAATTAATATATAACATTTAAACATGACTTTCAGTTAAATCTGAGCTCAATGAATTAACTTTTTTTTTTAAGTTTAAGAAAGTAATAGTAATAGAGACCTAATTATTTAGCTCCAAACAATCAATTTAGAAAATGGAAATTATATAAACTTTTTATACAAAAATAGCCCAAATGATTTTTATACCTTATTTCTATGCATTGTCCCATCCCTAGTTTAAACAAAAAGGTTGTCATTGAAAAAAAAGTTAAGCTACCTTAGCCTTTAATGGGCCATCAGGACAGATGAAGTGTAGAATTTATATTAAGGGATTTTGTGGCTAGAAAAAAGACCAGCCACCATTACTTCCCCAACTGAAATGAGGTACCCATTTAAAGCTGCATAGACAAGGGGGAACTTCAACCAGGTTTCACTAGGACCTGTGAAAAATTCCCTTAGTTCTCACTGAGGCTAAAACCTGAAATTCCTCAGAGGTTCAAACCTGAGAGGCTCAGGTCGACAGTCAAGCGCTCTACTCTGTTAGACCATTCATCCCCCAATCTCATTGTAATTTGATCAAATGTTTAAAAAATATAAATGTGTGATCAACATAATATTTTAAAATTACTTAAGACTAAAAACATGTATAAGGAAAAGATTAAAAACATGAATAGGGAAAAGATTAAAAACATATAAAGATTATATCACTCTTCATGTGCGTTATTATAAGCTACAAGTAAAATCTCTATAGTTAAAATGAGCTGTCTCAATCTTAATATTAAAATAAATTTTTTTTAAGAGTTACCAAAATTAATATTACAAATTTGGTGAATAATTTTATCAAAGTTTTACATATTTATGTGCCTTACTGAATCAACTTAAGTTAAATACTTTTTCCTTTTGTGGTTTCAGATATTATTATTTTTATCACAAAAAAAGAAAGTTGAAAAAAAGTTTTATTCTGAAGTTTTGATCAATCATGTTCTGCAGAGCACCTGAATGACAAAGTCTCATACTATATTAGCAGTAAAAGCTAAATTTTTTTGTCTAAGCTAGTCCAAGAATTTCCAAAAGTTTATCAGCTTCAATTGAGCTCTTATATTAAATGTGAGAAAGTATTAAGTTTCTGATGTATCAAACATCCGCTAATTCAGTTAACATTTTAAATAGAACTATCCTTTCATATTAGATTCAGTTACAAACAACATGGGCGCCCACAGACAAAACTTTTATCATGGGCCCTCCTAATAAAATACATTTCTCCTGTAGGGGACCCTTAACCCTTTCCCCAGAGCGCCTTGTTTAGGCTTAAGGCCAGCAGAGTAGGTAAATTACAGGGACTTCAGGTCAAACTGGGATTTGCCTTACACTTATTTATATTAAGTTTGGGACGGTGAGTGGCGGTGGGGAGACCGATTCTCGCTCTGAATGTGAAGCCATTTCATCTCCTCGTCCTGTTTATTCAGAACAAATCCATAGCCTGTCCAATACTGTCCATGGAAAACTAAGTTAATCAAAGCTGATGAGATAAAAGATTGTTATGATATTATTTACCCATCATTTTCATTAGCATTGTCTTCCACTTCGTCATTATCAACAGTGACATCAGAATTTGATGATCTCGACTTTGAAGGAGCATTAGAATTGGCGTTATTTTGATTTTCCTTCGTAATATGTGCTTCGAATGATAGTTCTCCAGTTGTTTTATTCGTTTTTTCCTCATCGCCATCGGGATCTTCATCAACACATACCTGAGTAATAGAACTCATATCTTCCATGTTTTCATCATCTTCAAATTGTAGGAAGTCAGCGAAGTTAACTTCATTACTATCGTTTTCAAAATCTGTATAGGTTTCCATTTTAAAATGCTAGCGATGACCTAAACGGTCGGACGCTTTACGTTGTAGAGAAAAACAAAACAAACACCCTTGAAAAAAACGACCATCACGGAATTTTCTTTAAGAAATATAAAATGTCCAACAGTGTTACCAACTAAGAAATTCTTACTCCAATGCTGCTAATTAACCACAAATCCTATGACCTCTAGAATATATATAAATATCCTAATCTCTTTATATCTACTATTGAAAATATTATTGTGAGCTTTTAAAGTAACTATGATAATATCGCCGTTTGACTGTTTGTTTACTAATCTAAACGGTTTGAGCCATTTGAGGTTGCAAAAGTTGAACCATCGTTTTTCAAACTAGCACCACTTGCCGTGATGAACTGTTCCAAGCCCGACTGTCCGGGAGAACATGAATAATTCGAAACAAGTTCACTTATTTCATAATTAACAAGCTTCTATGCTCATAGAGTTTAAACCAAGTATATAAATGGGTTTAACGACGACGCCCTTTGCGCGCACCCGGGGTCCAGACTTCTGATGGGTCCAAGCAGAATCTCAAGCTTGTCTAATTACATCATAGTTGACGATCAGTGATAAGAACGGACGTATGTAAAGTAGCTACTATGCTGATCGAAACAGGAATATGTCACTTCAATGGACTCAATTCATAAACACTATTTAATGATCTTATATTTTTAATGTACAGCTTCAATTACACGTATAATTACACTATTTTATTAAATAATTTCATTTATTTATCTAACCTCATTTATTTTTTCCAATCCAAAGCCTAAAAAGAAATTTTGTCACCTCATCGCGTGTCGTTATGTCTCTGTGTCTGACTCTCATTTAGGCCTTTTTAATATTTTTTATGCAATCTACCTAAATCTGCCTATAATGCATGATCTAAATATAGAAAATTGCATGTTAAAAATATTGATAGTGCCCACATCCCGATGTTTTTATGCAACGATTTTTTTTTCATAAATTATAGAGAAACCCACAATGAACATCAATAATATAGTTATCATAATTTCATCGAATTCTAACACAAAATCGTTAACCCAGTGCAAAATCGGTCGTTCCGAGGGCCACACAAAATACATTGTTGAAGTAATTGTATTGAGTATTGCAGAATTGTACTACTTGTAGGCCTATACAAGTGTTTAATTTGAAACGGATATAAGCGACGTTTATAAACGCCAGTTTGACCTGTCAGTTATACGAGCAGTAGGCCTAATAATAATCGACAAACCGGAGAAGTCCTTCGAGTCAACCGTTGATAGGCCTACACCCAGCCCCGTAGCCAAGGGGGGTGGCACTGGGGGGGCGTGCCCCCCCCCCGCTAGGTGTGGAGTGCCCCCCCCCGCTTAAAAAAGAAGAAAAAGAGGACAAAATAAAGAAAACGTAAAGGTGCCCCCTTGCTGGGTATTGGTGCCTCCCTGCTTACTTTGACCTGGCTACGGGCCTGCCTACACCAGACTACGCGACAATGATTATGTCTACTATTGTCACCGGTGCTCTCCTATTCACTTTGGAGAATAGACTAATCATGCAGGAAACATTATCATATGGTAATATGCCCACCACACTGTCATCATATCCATTGGTGGGCATGCAATTATCATTGTCCTCGTGCATATAGCCACTTCCAGATGTATACCACAGATCTTAACAATTTAATACTAGCTTTTATAAAAATTATAAACAACTAGCTTTAAGAATATGTAGTGATTATGAAGGCATGTCCCTCCCATTAGTTCAACATTGTCTTTGGTGGCCACCAGATCAACAAGGTATCTTCTTTTCCGGTTAACAAAAGCCGAGACACACATTTCGAAGAGACGGAGATTTATGACATTAGAATTTATTTCCTAAAGATGTATTGTGATTCAAACAATATGTTCATTATTACTTGGCCGCCTCAAGGGGTGCAACCCAAACACTTGTCAAACGCCCTTAGCCATCCGGCCAGCCCGTCGATGCGTCAAAATGACTTATCAATCGGAAGATTTTGTGTGAGCAGATGGGCTCAATTGGTAGAAACTATCAGGGACCAGGCCAGTAGCAGGGGGGCACCAATACCCAGCAAGGGGACACCTTTACTTTTTCTTTATTTTTCCCTCTTTTTCTTCTTTTTTAAGCCGGGGGGCGGGGGGCACTCCACACCTAGCGGGGGCACGGCTCCCCAGTGCCCCCCTCCTTGGCTACGGGGCTGTCAGGGACCCAAAATCACCTAGGGATAGCCTACATACTAATTACAATCATATATGGAGCAGTGTGATGTTACATTGCAAAAAGTTTGACAAAGAAAATAATCTGCTAGATTGTTTTATTTATGTGCCATTGTTTTACTCACTCTGTAACTCGTCATATATTTGCCGCGGGGTATGTTGTAAAACCCATTATGTCTCATTAAAGTGGTGTAGCCTACAACTTAGGTGAATAGCTTAGATATGTCTAAAGTGTTTTCCATAGATTTTAGGGAAAACACACATTGACAGATAGCCTAAATTGAGTCTTTATTTGAAGCTGATAAGCTAAAGCAGGGACCCTATTAAGACAATTTCTGTTTCATTAAAGAGGTGTCTCTAACCAGGCCCGTAGCGTGCGGGGGGTCAGGTGGCCGGGCTCCCCCTGCGTTTTGTCTGCCCCCCCCCCCCCCGCTTATTTGTTGTACTTAGTAAAATGTATTACCTGCCCCCCCCCCCCGCTATTGCCTGGCCCCTGCCGTAGAATGCCTGGGCCCCTCCTGTATGATTTTCACGCTACGGGACTGTCTCTAACTTAGGTAAAAAGCCTATATGTGTCTATAAAGTGTTTTCCTTAGATTTTAGGAAAGCACAAGTTTACAGATAAATTAAATTTAGATTAGACCATATATGATTACATTGACTAATACCACTATGATGAAATAAATACGTACTAATGAATCGACACGTTGTATGAACATGCTTTAATATTGCATAATAAGACATATTTAACTTAAGCACTGAAACAAGGGAGTATATGACAACATCGCCAAATTTCCATCGCAGAAAAAGATAAATAATTACAGGTTTCTTTCGTATAGCTTTTTTTAGGTTTCAGTTTTTTTTTCGCCACTTGAAGTGAATAGTTTTTAGTTGACTGGGGTTGTCTACAATCAACTTTCCTTTTCCGGTTCGGCTTCAATATGGTGGGTACCGAACTAAATCCAAAGATTACTAAATCTAAGTAATCTTTATATATTTTAACGTTTATTTATATTATCTTTTACATAAATAAATTAATAAAAATGTGTTATTGTGCACAAAACATGTGACTTATTACAACCTAAGTAAACAACACATTTATTCGTAATGTTTTGATGCAATTGTTCATGTTATTATAGTTGTACACATTTCACTACTTGGTCCTTGAAAATTGTTATAATAGATTAATTTTAACATTTAAAACTGGTTAAACGCTCAGATAGTCTCATCTTATTAATGCACAACCATTTACTGTATATTAATAGTCTAAGATATTAAAATACACAATTATATTTTAATTTTTATCTGAATGGTTAGAAAATAACCTCTCAATGTAGTCTATAATACTGAATAGGAATTAATACACATCTTTTAAAATCATATATTGTTTTAGTTTGTAGTATGACTGAGATTAAATGAAATAGTTCATTATAATGTTCAAATGAAATATTTACTTTTTAATATTAATTGTATTAATTTTAAACAAGGACTTCCATTTCAAGTCTGGACTACATCAAGTTAATTGTGATATTTATTTAAAATATTTCTGTCTGCAGGGTTACCGAGGACGTAGAAAGTCTCTCAAGCGGTTAGCAGCACCTAAATCATGGATGCTCGATAAAACAGGGGGAGTTTTTGTAAGTGAATTTTACTTGTTACTATCAGTTTTTAAGGTTCTTACCACAATGAAAGCTGTTACTTGTTTTAGGGTTTATAAATGTACCTGTACATGATCATTAGCATTAATTTTTGCATTATTTCTGCTCAAGTTCAAGTTATTAAGTATCATAATATTGATTTCTCTTATTAGGCCCCTAAATGTAGCTCTGGACCTCACAAATCTCGTGAGAGTTTTCCACTCACATTGTTCTTGCGCAATCGGCTAAAGTATGCACTCTCATACACTGAAGTGAAAAAGATTGTCAAGCAGAGACTTATCAAGGTTGATGGCAAAATTAGAACAGATAATTGCTATCCAACAGGATTCATGGGTATGAATTCATAGGACATTCTATTGTTTTCTTACCTAACCATTAATCATACTGACCTTGTTAACGTGTCTAATTTTTAATGGTTGTAAATTTTTTGTTGATTTCACTGTATCAGTGTACACTAAAATATACTTTTGATGTCCTTTTACGTTCTTTTGTTATTGAAATATAAAACCAATCTAGATTTATTTCAAGAAAAGTTTTTAGGATTATTACTTGTATCATTAATTTTTAAAACTTTGCTTTTAATTTCTTTCTGAATTGTTGTTTCAACAGATGTTGTTACCATTGACAGAACCAATGAAAACTTCAGAATCCTGTATGATGTTAAAGGAAGATTTGTTGTTCATAGAATAAAAGCAGAAGAGGCCAAGGTAATTTTTATTTAACATTTTTTTATGGCTACCTCGAAGCTAAACTTCTCATTATAGAATAGTTTAGTCAAATTGTAGCCTATAGAAAAATCCCACACGACGGTCGCAAGCCACATTGTCTATGTTGTCTGCAATAATAATGGTGGGAACAGTTGATGAATTTCTAACTCTATATATTTTCCATGAAGTAAAACCAAAGAGCAAACAAAAGAATTTGTGACCAGCAGTTCTTTTTTTTTGTTAAATTTCTTTTCATCTTTTAATTTATACAATGGAATGTTATTTAAAAATTCATTTTAAAGGTTTTAGTTAGGAGAGAAGTAGTAAAATAAAAAAAAAACTTGTTACTATCTAAAAGATTAGGAGACTATTGGTCATCAAGTAAAGTTGAAGGGAATTTTTCGGGTCATGGCTAAAGTTGTCTCCTGTGGTTCCATCATTATCATTAAACTATTGGCTATGGTGGTTTATAGGTTCTATGGGATAAATATCTGATCCTTTTAGGTACTTCTTGGATCTGTAATAGTTCGGTAGTCAAGGCATGTTGAAGCTGTTTGATTTTTTTTGTTTGATCATTTTTACTCACTTTTTATCCCCTATTTTAACAAAATATGGAACCAAGGTGCAGATTATAAATCTTAGATTGTTCTTGGACAATTAACACTATGACTGGTTTATGTGCATTATTTATGCATAATTTGCTTTATGTTTTGCTGCCTCTATCGAAGCCATTTTGTTTTTCTTTAAGCACAGTGGTCAAATTTGAGGTAAAAGTAAAACTTTCTAGACGGTCGCAAATTATAACTGTTTTGATTTGCATACTAACAGGAGAGGACATAAATAAGTTATTTTATGGGACATTCTATAAATTCAAATTTGTGTTACAATTAAGAATTTCCTTTGAATATAAACCATGCTAAGTTAAAATGATCATCTTTAAAAATAAATCTCCACCCTTCAAAGCTTCTCATTTGCCCCCCCCCCCTTTTTTTTACCTCTATCGAAGTCATTTTGTTTGTTATTAAAGCAGAATGGTCAAAAATGAGGTAAAATTATTAATCTCCAGACGGTCGCAAATTAATAAATTTTGATTTGCATATTAACAGGAGAAGACATTTTAAAAGTCTTTAGTGTTTTTGTAACAAAATCTCTACCAGTAAACATATTGTTGCACCCAAACTGTAATTATTTTAATCTTACAGTACAAACTCTGTCGTGTTCGCAAAACTGGCACTGGACCCAAAAATGTACCTTTCCTTGTAACCAATGATGGCAGGACTATCCGTTACCCAGATCCTTTGGTCAAAGTGAATGACACCATCATGCTTGATATTGCTACAGGCAAA
This sequence comes from Bulinus truncatus, assembly GCA_021962125.1. Lineage (NCBI taxonomy): Eukaryota > Metazoa > Mollusca > Gastropoda > Planorbidae > Bulinus > Bulinus truncatus. The sequence goes on along the minus strand of JAGDYQ010000031.1, from coordinate 6,368,926 downwards.
ATGAAGGAGTTTATCAAATTTGATACAGGTAGAATTTTATACATGTTTAGTTAGGCACACTAAAAATGTAAATATTTTTTGCATTCTTTTTTTATGCCAGTTTTGGATGGTTTTTTAATTCAAGAAACAAAAAATAATTCTTTCATTGTCCCCTTTTTTTAGTTTTCACTTTTTTATTTTGTTAGTGCAATTTTAGACAATTTTGAGATATATCCTTTTTTTTACAAGGATATTTAGTATTTTTTATGCAGCATTTCTGTGGAACGTATCGCCAAAATATGATCAAAATACTGATATTTTTTTAGCTTCTATAATTGATGCATAATTGTAGAAGTCTGCAACATTGTTTTTTAAATTTTTTGACAAATTATTGATTTTATTCGGAAAAGAATTTTAGTTACACGTTACAAGGCATATCCCATAGGATTGGGTAAACATAAAAAACAAGTGCCAGAGGGGCTTATCAAATAAAATATTTATCATTGCAACATTGTTCCCATGTAAACAAAACATGCCGACATCCAAAAGTTTATAATTTAGACAGGGTTATTTGTATTGAATGTATAAAAAAAAGTTTCCTTAGTCCAAGCGGGCCATCAGGGCAGATGAGGTTTAGAATTTGTCTGTTTCTATAACCTCTGCATATGAAGAAATTGTGTGGTTAGCACAAGGACCAGCCGCCTTACTTTCCTAACTTAAGTCAGGTACCCATTCACAGCTGGGTGGACTTGTGGGACACGTTTAAAAGAAATTTTACCTGGAAAATTCCCTTAGTTATCACTGCGGATCAAACCCAGGTCTCAGGTCGACAGTTGAGTATCTACACCACTCGGCCATACATCCCACAGTCATTTTAATTGAGGGATACTCAAATATTATACATATCGAATAAAATTTGTTAACATGTTTCTTTTTTTCCCATATCTTTCATTATTATTTGTGAGGCTAATAAAACATGTTCTTTTTAAGGTAATTTGGTGATGATTACTGGTGGCCACAACTTGGGACGTGTTGGGACCATCACTCATAGAGAAAGACATCCTGGTTCATTTGATATTGTGCATATTAAGGATGCTCTTGGACACACATTTGCCACTAGGTCTGTGAAACGTTTTAGATATCTAATTAATTATGCTGGTGTATTACAGGTGTCCTTTCTGAATGAATTTCTTTTTAAAACTTCATAATATTTTGCTTAGGTTGTCTTATGTGTTCGTCATTGGTAAAGGAAGCAAGCCTTGGATATCTTTGCCAAGAGGAAAAGGTGTTAAACTTACCATTGCTGAAGAGAGAGACAGGAGAATAGCTGCTAAGACACAGTAAAGATTCACAAATCTGTGACCTTCATTAAAACAAATTAATTAACATACATTTTTTAATCTTTTTTTTTGTGTGTGTGTTTGTTGGGCAATTTGCTTTGTTAAAATAATGAGCATTTAAAGATTTCTGTGAAATGGCCCCTGTGATGACAAGCCTTGGCAATCAATGGTAGACGTTACAATATATGTTCTGTGTTGATTATTATAGATATACCCATAAATGATTGCTATAACACTATTATCCTTTGGCAGGGCATTTAATTCTTAATGTATCCTTACAAATTATTCTGCAGAATAATGCAGTAAACTAAATCAATTAGAGAACAATCTTTTTAAAATTAAAATAAAATACACATAAATTACAAACCATTTAAGATGAACACACAAAAATGCATTTTGAATGGGAGATGGTAAAATTCTTCACTCCTGGTACACCAGTCATTGCTGAACCATAAGATTTTTTCCTCCATTAAACTTACAACTGAGAGACTTAAAAAAAGGTATTGTAAAATATGATGTAGACGAAGTCATATTTTCAGCAGACTTTGTCCAAAAGCTTTATCCCCTTTAGATGAAATAGAACACTCATGGCTGATCATTTGTTCAGGTCTATTTATTTGTGAATCCTGAAAATCCGGAAAAGTTGTGTTAGGAATTTTTAGAGTAGGATATACAAAAGAAAATCTTGGGCTGGATACTTACATTACTGCTCATTTTTGTGAAATACATGTATAAAGAACATAACCAGGGGAATTTTATTATGTCTCAGTATTTTGATCTGAGACAATGCTAACAATCTCACTAATTCATGCTTGATAATTCAGCCTTGACTGGTTGGCTAGATACACTATGCTATACAGATATTTTCTTGTATATTAGCAGTGGTATTGTTTGATGACTCAACTCAACTGAAAAGTGTAGGAACCAAGAAAAACTTTCTAAGAGCTCAGAATAGCACATTTATTTCTAGAATATTATGTTTTAAAAGAATGAATATGTTATGACTTGGCTATTACAATGTTCACCAATAATCCGCACTGAGTTGCACTTTTTGGTATATTTCGCTAAAATGTTATTTACACAAGCTGCTTGGTATGCTCCTAACACTCCAACTTATTGTAAATAAAAATGATTAATAATTTGGTCTTGAAATATATAACATTGTTTCATGTATGATTGGGGATAATGCTAGTTGACATTTGGGTTTTAAACACTTCTGATTCTAATCATTGACTTACATGTGGGGTAATCAAAGTAAATATATGTATTAATTACCAGTGTTTTAGAACTGGGTTGTCCTCGTTAATTTTTTTAAAATAAAATATACCAGTATGCATTAATGATGAAATCATTACAACAATTTCTAATTGTTTATTTAGCTGCTTAATTGACCATGCAATTAGCACCACTTTTCATGTTTTTTTTCTGTGCACATCATACTTTCTTGAAATGATAAAATACCTAGAGGAAATGGATCAATTTGATCAGAATCATAGATAAACATATAGCAGCACAATAATGCAGCTCTTAGAGTTATGTGCATCTCCTAATGGGCTAGTTTCTATCTCTTAATTTCTTTAGTTTTATTCACTGGATCATGTCAATGGTATGGCTATTAAGTATTTTTTAATAAAAAAAACAGAATGAGAGCAAGGTTACTCCATGATATAGACTCATTTTCTGGACAATCGAATTGACAATGAAATATTTTTTTGAATGAAATTTATTATTATATTTAAACATTAACAATACTCACAACAACACAGTTATATATAATAAAATTACACAGATAATTGTTTTAGTAAATAACACATCAAATAGGTTACAAAATGCTTCAAAACAAAAATGTTATGAATGAGCACAGATGGTAATGCTGGGTGACATAAACGTTTGACTTGTCATTTTCACACTTTGGTATGAATAAGTCATGAACATCTCAGATATTTATTGACAATCAAGTTTATATAAAAAGTAATACATGTATTTAATATTTCTATAGTAAATCAAAGTCCATATAAAAGTAACAAATATATTAAAATGTATAACGTCTATAATAAAGACCATTGCCATTGGTGATGATGAGATTATAGGTTTGTATTAGAATTGTGTAGTTAGTTCAAAGCCCAGTCACCTTTACTTTCAGATGCCCATTTTAAGTAAGCTGGGATATCCCTAAATACATTTAATTTAGGTAAACAAAAGTTTACATTTACAATGACACACATTGATTTCAAAATAAATATTTATATTAAAAATATAATTAAAACATAAAAGGTGATCGCAGAAATGTTCAGATTTAAGCAGTGACTTGGACATTTTCTCACTGTAGATAATCTTTAAGGAATTCATTGTAATTAACAAAATCACTATAATTTCTATCATATTTTTCTTGCAGTTGAAGAAATTCGTTCTCTGATAAGTTAATACTGAATAATCTTAAAACCTTTCTGAACTCCTCGGTGGGAACGCTACCCTCTGACTTCTGGTCAATAGCTCTAAATTCTCGTCTCATATCTTTCCATTTGAAATGAACACAGCTATGAATTCTCCTAAATACATCAGAATCATCATCTTCCTCTTGAATAGCAAAGTTCAAACGCTGAAGAAAAAAAATTAGCAGAGTTTTGGCACCTTATCATATATCAAAAAAATTCTAATGTTGCTCATAGCAAATAATACACAGATGAGACTTACATTGTTTGAATCTGATGTTTTTTTGGCTCTTTTTTCAGAAAAACCAGACTCTGGTCTCACTGTCAGCAGAAAGTGGCGAAGAAAATTTTTGTAGGAAAATCTGCCATTTTCATTAATGTCATATTTTGTGATCAAATCTCTCAAATTCTGTGGGGACAACTCTATTCCCAATTGTTGCAGTATGGCTGTTAAAAAAAAAAGGAATAAATGAAAGTGTGTTTTAATAACTTTTTTTTTTCAATAAACAGTTAACTTTTTAAACTTATTGCATCTAATGTGCTTGTGTGTTTTAATGATACAATTTTTACCCCAATCTTTTGAGCTTCTTTTTATCTTTGTTATTCTTTCTAGGTAGAGAATTTTTAAGACCAAACCATTTTTTTTTTACTGTACATATATATACTTAATTTAGACTATCTGTTAAAACAAATCCTTACTTTCAAACTGAGCACTGCTGACTGTTCCTGTGTAATCAATATCCATATCCCTGCAACTTCTCTGTATAGCTCGCCAGTGACGATGGACTGCTTCCTTAGCCTGATCTTCTGCTGATTCTGCATTTATCATTGGTGTCATAGCTCTTGAGCTACCTCTAGAGATGCTCTTTGTCAAGCGTGAAAATGGTCGACTACTGGCCTTCAAGAAAATGGATTAAAGCAGCTGTGTGAAATCATTATTTTTAAGTATAGATAATTTGAAGTGATCATGTGCAGTAAGTTATATTCTATAACAAATCTTATTTATTTTGAAGACTTAAGATCCAAATATGAAGTGAGACCTCACCCAATCATATTTCACACATCTGTAGATTTTTTTTTTTAATGTAAATAACTGTCATGTGATTAGCTTCAAGTTAGAAGTTATAATTAATATTATAATGTAAAACACAGTGTTTATTTGATCATTTCAGTTCACGGTTCACGTCTGTTTCAGGACTCCCCACCCCCACCTTTTTTCTCCCCCACTCATACTGGTGGGACATGAAGTAGGCCACAAAAACAGTCACTGATGGAAGTGTTGTAATTTTTATAAATACATATTTTAATTTTGGCGCATTAGCATTGAGACTTCACTATAGCCAATTATATTATAGATTATAACATGCCATACCGATTTGCAATGTTTATTCTTTTGATATGCTAAAATTTACAAAATTATTAGAAAACAACAATTCATTTTATATTAGTTAATACAAGTTAAAATAAATTCATTTCAAGCTAGATTCATACATTTCTTGAAAGGGGATAAGTGTTTGAAGCAAATTAATCTGGGGTATGATCATTAACAAGTTGCTATTAGCTGCTGATAAGTGGGTAGTAGGGTGCTTTTAGTACAGTATGGATGCAATCATTTTCTTTTTTTTTTTTTTTAAATGTTAAAACTCCTCTCAATTTCATTTAAGACTTGTTTTTTATCTGAATAAATAAATAGAATATTTACTCTGGAGTAAGATCTTTGTGATAAAGATGTAGATGGCCTGAGATGATCATCTACTTTTGTTCCATTTGTGTGGTTAATGGTGGGTGGTATTGGATTGATGGCTGATGTAGGTGGCACACCTTCAAAAAATATTTTCATAAACTGTTTGTAGTCCACATTACCAAACTCATTGGCAGGAGAAACTTTCCAGATCCTGTCAAACTATTTGAAGAGAAAATAATTATGAAAAGAATGAAGAAAATATCACACTTTAATAAAATATTTGTGTTGAATTTGAAGAAATTAATCTAGAGAGTCATATATAATAACAACTGGACAGCCATGCATTTAAATAAGTATGAACAAAAAGTGCATCATTTTCACAAAATGATTTTTTTCTATTAAATGATATGGGTATATAAATAATAAATAGTTTATGTATACATTGGTCAGTGGTCATGTTGGTGCCTACAGAACCTACCAAGTAACTAGAATAGTTGATTTTTATACAGTAAGGTTACGAGTCACAATTAACTAGGAATGACTAGATAAATCAGAAACAGCTTACTTGTAATAGACAATATAGAGTTAGATAACTACAGACTATATAGAAAACGTAGATGTGTAAAACTAGCTAAAATCCTAGTGAGTGTCTGACTTATAGACTTAGGCTATTTATATGACTAGTCAAACTTCTGATAGATTTGAGGAAAACTCTACATATTAATATCATTGCTAACAAACATACATAATTGGGTGCTGAAGTGATAGTGCTTAAAGTTGCATTTTTTTTTTTTTTTTTTTTTTTTTTTTTTTTTTTTTTTTTTTTTTTTTTTTTTTTTTTTTTTTTTTTTTTTTTTTTTTTTTTTTTTTTTTTTTTTTTTTTTTTTTTTTTTTTTTTTTTTTTTTTTTTTTTTTTTTTTTTTTTTTTTTTTTTTTTTTTTTTTTTTTTTTTTTTTTTTTTTTTTTTTTTTTTTTTTTTTTTTTTTTTTTTTTTTTTTTTTTCTTCAGGATGACTTCATTCTCTTTTTCTCTTTAAATGTGAACTCAGTGTTAGCATTATTTCAAATTATTCACGTTTAATGCAGAAGTTTGTAAAATTTATTAAATCACCCATCTGTATAAATTTATTACAATATAAAAGTACTGACTTTGTACATTTCAAGTAAAATTACCTGCTCATCATTTAATCTCATAATATTTCGTGCTATTATCTCCCTTAGATCTTCAGCAGTCACAGAGCCTATTTTAGCAAAGTCTGTGCTTTCAAAATCACGTAAAATGTTGTGATAATGTGCTACAACAGCTTCATGAATTCTTTCCGCCACTTCATCCATTATTATGAGTGTGTTGGGATTTTGGGAGAACAAGTTTTGCAAGGACTGCAAAGAACTGTTTGCTGATGTCATACTGAGAAAATATAATTTTTTAATAGAATAAACAAAATTACATGTATTTATTTCTAACATCCCAAAATAATTAAATTAAAAAACAACATTATATATATATATATATATATATATATATATATATATATATATATATATATATATATATATATATACAACAATAAATTCCATAATAATAAAAAATTTTTGTCTAACTTACATCAATAAATTCAGAAAGTAAATCATTATAGTTGACATTTTGGTCAGGCCCAATAGTGAGTCCTGCTTTGATGTGATTCCACTGAGATTCTGTCATAACAAAACAGAAAAGATCTAAAACTCTATGCAAATCATCAAGAGACACTGTACCGTTGTCTTCTTTGTCAAAAGCAGACAGCGCCTTGAGAAAAAAATGTATAAAAATGACTAAACGTTAGATAAATATTTATAAAAAGTAAATATCATTTCATTTGCTTAGTAGCTACATAATTATAAATAAAATATGGAGCATTGTTGGATCAAATAATCTAGATATCATTACTGACTGACTGAGAAAACTGACTTTTTTGGGCATTGTACTTTTTAAAAAAAAACCCAATATGTATCACCATGCATAGAGTAGTCTTTTCATAATGCTTTGGTTCATAGAATTTAGTATTTATTTGTTAATATAATCAAATTTTATATATTTAATTTCGGTTCTTGTTGGGTTTAGTGAAGCCTCAATGCTAATTTCATTCTTCTTATTTGAAAATCACACAGGTACATAAACAATTATAATACAGCATTTGATATTCTCATTTTAAATTGCCACAAAAAGGAAATTTAAAAGTATCCCTGACCTTCATTATGTCTTCTATGTTTGCCTGCAGTTTTTGTCTTAACTTTTTTTCAGCGTTTTCTGGACTCAATTTATGATATTCTTCAATTCTAATATCCTGCGGTTGACTTCCATAACTAGATTTACGCCCATCTTCAAAGGCTCTGAGAAATTCTGCATAGCTGATTTGACTCTGAGATGTGGACAAACCAATCCTTTAAAAAAAATCCCCAAAAAACATAAAAATGATATGAATTAAAAAATATGTTATCAATACTAAGTAAAATGTTTAAGTAAAAAGCCAACCCTTTTACCTGTCCATGAGGGCGAAGAATTGATCATCATTGATGAATAAATTTTGCTCTATTAATACTTTTTGTATATCACTTGCAGACAAACATCCACATTTCCGTGTATCATATTTCCGAAAAGCAGAGTAAAAGTCATTGTAGCTGTCTCTGATCTTATCCCTGTAAATTATTTGTACAAGATAATGTAAAACAGGAGAAAATGATATATAAATAGCATTAAAACAATAATTAAAAAATGATAACAATGATGAGATAGCCAACCTTAGCATTCTTTCCACCATTACTGCTGGCATAGTTTTAGTCAAATTGACTTGGTTCCATGTTATAGCTTCGTGTTTCTCTTGTTGTTTGTGGCTGTGATCTTTCATGTATAAATAATTGCCTTTGATAATATCAGTGCTGGTGCCTTGGTTATCACCTGGGGCATATTCTGAAGCCCCTAGTCTTTGAAGGAAATCATCATGGGAAATAAACCCTTTTCTCTCTGGATCTAATCTGCAAAACAAATTTCCCTCATTATCTAAAAAGTTATAGAAGATTTTAATTAGTATTTAAGCATTTTAATAAAGATGAAATTTTAAGTATAAAAAAAATAATTGAAAACATCATTGTTACCTTGACCATAATTTTTTTAATTCTTGAGAGTTAACTGGGATAAGAAAATTGTGCAAACTTTCTTTCAATTCTTTCTTAGTTATTACTCCATTATTTTTATAATCCAAAGCACAGAAAGCCTGTAGGTATACATTTTTTTTTGTTATAATAAACAAGAAAGCTTCACATTTTACACACATGAAAATTAAAAATGCAAAAGTTAATTATAATAAAACTAAATAATTATTATTAAATGTCTTACCTGAGACAGATTTGCCCACTGTCTAAAGATTTTTTGAGTTAGTAAGGATAGAGCTTCATCTGCTAAAACTGGCTTAGCTGGCAATGTATCATTATACCTGTGAAAATGTTTAAATTCTTTTAGAAAACCGGAATCTTTTTTATTTCAAAGAATTGTAGCAGACAAAATCTAGAAAATGGCACAATTACATTTGGAAGCCCTAGGCTAAAATACATTGGGCCCTTAAAAAAGGTAAATTTGGGGGCTGTCAAGGCCCTGACAAGTAAATCTCAAGCCCACAATTATATAAGATGACTTTGCCACGCTCCCAACAGTTGAATCATTTTATCAAGTGTTCAGATTGCCCCATCAGGGACTGGCAATGTAGGCGTGGTATATTGTGCAACTCGCCCATAGCATTTCTATTAAAACTAGTAATTTCCTCTTGAGACAGTTAAAAATGTTTAAATAAAACAAATTAAACTGTATATTTGTTTGAGATATGGCAAAATAAAAGTTTTAACATAGAGCTTCCACCTAGTTTCATTCCTTAAGAATGTTTCTATTTATGGTATAGAGCCTGAAAACGTCAGAATATGAATAGTTATAATAGTATAAAAATCACATCTCACATTAAAAAAAATCACACATTGTCCAAGCTCACCACCTTACTCTATACTATATCAAAAATGTATGATGTTAGTAACATAGTATGAACCTATTAATATAGTATGATGTTAGTAACAAAGTATGATGTTAATAACATAGCATGATGATAGTAACATACTATTTATTTCAAACTTAAATTTTTTTTTAAAACTGTGGAATTTCAAATTAATAAAGAAAACTGCACACACACTTTGAGCACATTTATTTTTATATGTAGTTTGAAGTCTCAAATTTACCTGTGTACAGAGTTTAGCCACTTGTGTCCTTCAGGTAGATCTCTAATTTCAAATCTTTCTAAAAATTCTAAGTAGCTTATCCTGGCACCTTTTGAAATACCCAACTTATCACAAAGTTTCTCATAAGTATCATTGGTTGTGAGTATCATAAATGAATCCAACATGTGTCGAAAACTTTTCCTGTCAAGGGAGCCTTTGTTGAGGTCATCAAATTTATAAAAGGCTTCTCTTAAATTCTAGAAAAGAAAAATGCAAATCTTTTTAAATAAAACACATTTTTTTTTCTTCCTAACATTTACTTAAGGGTAATTTTATATTAGCTTTCAATAATCCACACATGAAAATAATTTCTACCAATATTTTTCATCCAGCAGCAAAGGAGTTAAAAAAAATTGTTATAGTCAAGCAATTACATTTTTAACGAGCCAACAGAAAAAAATAAAGAGCTTACAACTTACTGTAAAGTTTTCTCTTAGCTTCTGTCTTAACTTGGTTTCTACTTCCTCTAAAGTCATTCTGTGCTCATCTCCCCTTATTGCATTAACTCTGTGATTGCTCATGTGTTCAGTTATATCAGGTGGAGGATCTGAATGGCGAGGGTCACCAAAATTCAAGATAAAATCCATATATTGCATACGGCCGTTGTGAACATTCAATCTGGACATGAGCTGGCTGAACTGATCATCAGCCATTAATATACCAAGATCTGCCAGAACCTGAAGCATTAAATTTATTTTGTATGTTGGCACCTTAATGAGATAAAATACTTGAAAAGTAAAAAAATAATGATGCCCATTAAGATAAATGAAAAAGAGTTTGTCTTTTAAATAAGTTAAGTTGGGTGGCTGGGTGGCCTTTAGTAGTGAGCTGGATCTGCAAGCTGTAGACCAATCTGCGTGCTGCGAGTTACAGATTTGACTACTGACATGTTGAGTCACCAGTGGTGTCCCCATGACCACCCCCATTAGTGATTTATAGGATCTAAGAGATAAACATCTCATCCTTTCAGAGGCTTCTTAAAAAAAAGAAGTTAAGTTAAATTAGGGACTAAGAGGTTAACTAATGACCAGCCATTTTGGTTCATGACTAATAGATCTTTAACTCAATAAAAAAGTTAGTTTGTGATGTAATACAAGTATTTTGATCATATCTTTAAAAAAAAAAAAAAGACAACAACCAACACATCTAACAACAAATAACCCAACAGCACCACAACAAAAAACAACCAAAATATTAACAACAAATAACCCAACAGCACCACAACAGACAACAACCAACACATCTAACAACAAATAACCCAACAGCACCACAACAGAAAACAACCAACACATCTAACAACAAATAACCCAACAGCACCACCACAAAAAACAACCAACATATTAACAACAACTAACCCAACAGCACCACAACAGACAACAACCAACACATCTAACAACAAATAACCCAACAGCACTACAACAGAAAACAACCAACATATTAACAACAACTAACTTTTCTAAATTCTTTTTTGGTGATGTACCCTTTATTTTTTTTATCACACGCAATGAATGCTTTTCGAATTTCAGGTGACCATTGAGCAATTTTATCTTTCAGTCGTACAATGACCTCATCTGCTGTCATTAAGTTTGTTCTCTGGCACTGAGACAGTGTCATCTGGTTGTGTCTGAAGAAAGATGTCTGAGAATGAGCTTTACACACAAATACAAATTTATCCAAAAAAAGCTTTAAGTTAAGAAAAAGAAAATTATGAATTGTACAGAACATAATTATTGCTAATTAGAATTTTATATTTAAAAGGCAATCACCTATTTATCTGATCAATATTTCTCTTAAACTCTGCTATGTTACTACCATCCGTGATCTGTGCACTGATACCTGTAACATCACCTGGAGACACATCAATCCCAAGAATGGCTAGCAGTTCCATGTAGTTAACTTTTCCATCTTTAAAGTTTGTACAACGATTGATCAGGCTACAATATCAAAGAAAGGAATAAAGACAAAGTATTTTAAAGTTTTTTTTTATTTTTTTCACTGTTCCTCTTTTGTTTTTAAATGATACCAGAATAAAATAACTATAATGTATAAACTTTAAGATTTATCAATATGTGGTTCCAATTTTAAAAAAATTGTTGACTAACAATAAATGTTTAATTGTCTATATTATATCTGATGATTGTAAGTTTTTTTAATGTATTCTTTGGAAATAAAAACATATCATTTTGAAAAATTGTTAACATTTAAATAGTTTACTTTTCATAGTGTTCATCAGATATAGGCAGAACTTGAAGATCTAGTATTTTTTTTAGAGTGCCTTTGGACATATACCCTTGTCCACTGCGGTCATGATAAGAAAGCCAGTCTGATATGTCTTTCCAATAAAATGTAATTTTTTCTCTAAGTAGATCTTCAACCTTCAAACCAAACAAAAAATATGTTTAGTTAATTAAATTACAGAACAATGTGGTAATTTTTTTAGCAATAATATTTTACACATGTGAAAGTTGATATTCAATTAAGGATATGTAACTAATATTTCTATATCAATGCATGTTTTTTGGAGTACATTTCTAGTAAATAATAGTAACTTAAAATTTATTAAAAAAAACTTAAGAGCATACTTAAAAGAATAACTTAATTATGTACTTACAGCATCCCAGGCCATTATTACAGGTTTGGGTTTGTTATTATATTTATGAACTGATTTCAACCACTTGTGTCCTTCCTGTAAAACATGTTTCATAAAAGAACTCTTGGAGTGAACTACAAAAGCATTATATGCTATGTAATTATTAGCAAGCATCTTCAATCTCTTATTTCAAAATCATCAACAGGTCTAAGGTTAAAAGCCAAAACTTTGTTTTAAATTTATAAAAAATAGTTTCCTTAGATCAAAAGTTTTTAACAAATGAATATACACTAAATCTGCACTGTAATCTTTAAAGAAAATTGAACATCATCACCTTTGTTTCTTTTTCTTCAAATAATCTCAGGAAAGTATGATAATCTACATTATTTCTTTGTTCAGGATCAATATGTAGCATCAGTTCTTTAAACTGTTTGTCATCTAATCTAAAGGTGAATTTTTCAAGTAGTTCTCTGAATTCTTTTTTTGTTACTCGACCATCCCTGTTCTTTATAAAAAAAACAACAAAACATTAATATTAAAATATAAATATTATCTTCTGTTTTCAAATTATGCAATAATGTGAAGTCAATTCAATACCTTATCCATTTGTAGAAAAGCTTCTTTTAAACTGTTAAAATGGGACTGAACTCTTTTATACAGCTGAGTCCAAATAGTATCCCAGTCTACAATTTTCTGTGTTTCCATAATTGGGTGTATTCTAGAAGAAGTATATGATATATTTATGAGATATAATTGAGAATTACTGACAGACATTTTTTATATTCATATCAATTAACAACATACAGCATAACAAGTCAAACACTGGATTTTAAGCAAAAATTAAATTTGGAATTGACCATGTGATGAATTTTTAGCAGGTTTGTTGTGTTTAACAATAGCTTGAGCTCTTATGTATTTGTACAGAGCCAGGTTTGTTGTGCTCAACAATAGCTTGAGCTCTTATGTATTTGTACAGAGCCAGATTTGTTGGAATTTATGACATATAAACTATCATAGCTCTAGTTAGGCTGTTTTGACAATTATATACATGTATTACTGCATCAAACTTGATGTAAATATCACTCGATTGCACCATATAAGTACTGAAAATTTTAGCTTTTATATAATCAGATACAAATTTCACAGTAAAATTTGGTCTAAAAATAAAAATGTATAGATATTCATAACTATTAATATAAAATAAATTAGAAAGAATGCTTTGTGAAATATAAATGTGTCAATGGTAAAACACTTTTAATCAATTTGAATCAAAACTCTAAAGAAAATAAGTAGGATTTTTAAACCTATAGTTTGATCGAATAGGTAGAGACTGTCCATTTCCAATATTGACAGGGTTCTGAAATTTTTCCAAAAAAATTTCCCAGGCAACTCTTCCACTTGCTCTCACACCACACCTATTAAAAATTTGAAAAAAAAATGAAAGCTTTTAGGATGTCATCACAGAATATTTAAAGATAAAGGATATTTAAAATATTATTTTATTTTTTTAAAACTAATCTGTTCAAGATCAGCATCTACATATGTAACAAACATAACAAGCATTAATATTATAATGTAGAATAAAGAATTTTTTTTAATGAAAGGTATTAAATGTCTTACTGTTTACCTTTCCATAAGCTGAACAAATAACTGGTCTGTTAAAGGTAGTGTGAAATTATGCAGAATTGATTTAAGATCTTCAATGGAAACAAATCCATCTAAATGTTTATCAAAAGTCATAAATGCTTTCTTTAACTGCATGTAATTTTTACGCATCTGAAAACAGTAATCATTTTAAAAAATACTAATTATATGTATAGAAATTCATGTGAGAACATAAATCTGAAATGATGAATAGTCAAGTTATGTTTATAGAAATTCATGTGAGAACATAAATCTGAAATGATGAATAGTCAAGTTAAGTGGTCAGAAAATACTAACTCTGTTGCGAAATTCAATTTCAATTTGGTCGAATGTCAGGGACTGCAACAATTTTTCATCATCCTTTTGCCGATTTTTTCTTTGATTTACAGCTACATTTTTCAACCCAACTGTTCCTGCATTTATTGTTGGCCATTTGAGAGCTGAAATTTTAGATTTTAAAGAGGGAGTGAAAGCCAAAGTATCATTAAAATATCTTTTGTTATTCATTGGAAAAAAGTGAAATTCTAAGTTAATTATTAAATTTAATCAACATTTATCTACCTCCAGCTACAGAATTAGATGGTAATGCTGAGCTGTTTTGTTTCACATTTACACCAAGTCTTTCCAGAAATTCACGGTAATTGACAAGACCAGTGTGATGGAAATCAGAGCGAAACCATAGTCTGGAGATACCATCACAAACAACAAATGAAATCAGATAAAATTTAAATACATATTCTATGAAATTGTTTTCCAAATAGACTAAATGAAGGCACATTAAAAAATACTTGAAAGTTGGTACTCAACTTTTCAAATTGCTGGTCAGTAAATTTAAAGCAATAATTGTCAAGGACTTTCCTCAATTCATGCTTTTGTATTTTCCCATCCATATTGAAGTCAAACATCTGAAGTCCTTTGATCACTGCTCTTAGGTTAGAATTTATCTAATCATGATAACACAATTATCAATTAATTCACTTCTATTCACATAAAAAGTGGATCTCTAAAAGATGTTATAATAAAACTTTATCACTTTTCATCTATAGGTTAAATAATTTACTTTTATTTTTATACTTGTTTCAGATGAAATAGACTAATCAACAATGAATTTTGCTTAAAAGAGAGAATCAATTTTTTTCTTTAACTAGTATGAATACATTCATGTTTTACCTTATTCCGAAGAAGCTTTTCTAAAATGTCCATGTTCATTTCTTTTGGAGCTTGTTGGTCTGTTCTTTAATAGAGATGACCATTACACATTTACTTAGCCATTTGGTTAAAATATTTCACATTCTATTTATACAGATAACCTATTTTTGTTTAGTGAAATTTTCTATACAAATTACACACACAGTGATTATAATTAGTATAAATGTTATCTCATATTTGTATTTGCATATCAATTAAAAGAAAAAAAGAGAAAACAGCTAAACTGAAAGCAAAACATGAAGAGCTCTAGTAAAAAAAAACATATTTGTAAAGATAACTTTGGCTACCTAGTTGACAAGTTTTTGCTGGTTGGATCAACACCAGAAAATTTGTTAAGAAAATCAATATAGTTTATTGAAGTACCTCCAAGAGATGTGCCAATCTAAAAAAAAAGATTAAAATAAATTCATTATTTAATTAAGGAAATCAATATAAAAAAGAATCACATATTGATAGGAGTGTGCTATGAAGCAAAACAGAAATTTGCTGTTGGGGAAAAAATTCATTGATGCAAGTCTTATGATGGCAAAAAAAAAGCATGTATACCGATGACAGTCGTTAATTTCATTGATGCAACATCATGGTATTTGCAAAAGCCATCATAATGAGCTAATTTTGGCATTTTAGCAATGAATGTAGCTTGGAATCCAATATATTTCCCAATAATTTAAAAAACAGGAGATATTTGAATGATATAATGTCAACAAAATGCATATTTGTGCAAAATTTCACATTAAGCTTCCATAATTTATTCTCACCATTCTTTACCTCCATAGTTGTTCCCATCATTTAAACATTAAAATTTTTTATAAATTAACTTAAAAATATTAAAATATTTTATTGTCTTTGAGAATATGAATATGTATGTCTGTTCACTAATACATTAACTTTAAATTGCACATAGTGCATTCAAATTTATAACATAAACTTTGATGCCATAAATGTCATTAGTTTAAATGATTTTGTTTCAGAATTCCAATCACTGAGAAAAATATGTATGATATTTATGTATGTATGATGGTGAAATAAATGGATGTTCAAAGTTTGTAAATATCAAAAGTCTAGCTCAATGGCCATTGGTTGTAACTTGAGATGCAAGATTTGAACAGAAGGAAGGGACAATGTAGTACAAAGACAGTAAAGTAAAGGCATATGATAAAGAGATATTTAAATTACCTTTGTGACTACTGAATCAAACTGATCAGCTTTTAAAGGCATACAATAAAGTTCTAAAACTCTCCGAAATTCTCCCTTCGTAACAGTCCCATTGCCATCAACATCATATAATTTAAAGCCCTGAAAAAATAAAAACAGATGCTGCAGAGAATAACATTTTAAAATAATTATTTTAGATAAGTAGAATATAAAGAAGATGTGGACTCTGAAAATAAATTATAGATAAAACTGCCATTCAAAGAAACAGATCAAAAAAAAAAAAGAAAGATGTTAGCTATCTAATAAAATAAGTTGCAATTAACAATAAAAAAAAAGAAAGCTACCTGTTTAAGGGTGTCATACAAGTTCCTGACCTTTTCTCTTATAAGAGCTTCAATTTCAATATTTGACAAATTTAAATGAGATGTTAAGGGCATTAGATCACCATTTTTTCTTTGAGTCAAACCTGGTAAAATGTAAATATTTACTCAACAAAGTTCATTAAAAAAATAAATATTGTTTATAAAGTGTAGTAGGTACTGATAGAAAATCAACATTAAGTATTTACTGAACACCTTTTAAATACATAATTGTTAAAAATTCATATTGTTACAATTTAAAAAAAAATCTCATTATTTACTTAGACTTTCCATTGATGATGATCTGCCTGACCATGATAAAGAACGAGGTCCATAACTGACAGAGTCTCTAGTCCTGAGGACTGGTCGAGCAGTAAACTGGATACTCTGATTGTCTGGGGTAAACCCCAAAACAGACGTTGCCATTTTTTAATATTTTTTTCTATAGTAACAAAGAAATGTAACGTTATTTTTTGAGGCTTTTGATTGTGATCACTAAGGGACATACAATGACAAAAGAATATGGCAGACTTAAAGGGTCCCTGCAAACGTGGCAGTTGGATGTGGCTTGTGTGAAAGAGTCATAAAATATCAAAGGCCTAGGTTTCTCTGGCAGCTGCCAAAATAGTATATTATTAAAAAGGATATATGAATTTTTATTAAGTAATGTTAAGATATTTTAGAGTCAAGAAATAGGAGTAAACAGTGGTACCTTGGGTTACGAATGCCCCAGGTCACAAACTATTTGGGTTAGGAACAACAATTCTGTTTAGTCTCAGGTAATGAAAAGTGGCTAAACAAAGGGGAGAGAGAGAGTGCATGATTTATTGCTAGAAAAACAATAGAATACAGACCAAACTAAGGCCACACAAAACTAAGAAAAATATGGGCCTTAAAGTCAATGGCAATGACAGGAGGAGCAGATTGAGGATCAAATGGAGAGCTTACTACAAATGAAATTGTGGACTTTCAGAACAAACAGCTAAATACACTAAAGGAGGAGCAGTTGTCCACAGATGATGAGCTATTGACCACTTCAACTGCCAGAATTAAAGAAAGTTGCAGCAAATTGGCAGCGCAGGAAGACTTCTTGTGAACCATCATCCAAACAAACTTGTTGCTTACAGGGCAGTTGACATAATGAATGATAACTTGATGGCCCACTTCCAGTCAGGAGAAAGTGACATGAAATTTCTGAAATAATGATTCAAAATAGCAAAGAAAGTGACACATTTCCCATTATCGTTTTCTTGTTTTAAATTTATTTTATTTGGTTTTAGTCTTTTTCTTTAATTAATATGTGAAATGCACATATAATTTACTTTTTGTCAGGTACACGAATGTATGCTGATAAAAAGAGTTTCTTTCATCTTTAAAGGATTGTCTTTATTTCATTGAATTCAATGCTTGGGTTATGAATGTTTCAAGTGACAAACCAAGTTTCAGAACAAATTAAGTTCATAGCCTGAGATACCACTGTACTTTATTAAAAAAAAGTTGAATGCAAAGTGGGTGCAGACTGTATGTATAACTATAAGAAACTTAAAATAATAAGCGCTTAAAAGAAGAAAAGACAAGCAACAAAAATTACAAGAAATTACATAATAAGGAAACAAAAGAATTTTATCACAAAAGTTGAAGAATTAGGCCTATTGTTTACTAAAGTAATTCATTTATTAGTACTAAAAACTAAAAGATGGCATTCCCACTTAATCTTTGCCATCTTTGTTTTGGACCAAAGATGGCAAAGACAAATGACATGTCTATGTTTTATCTTTGCCGTAGAAAGTACATGTATGTCAAACAAGTTTACCATATAAATTATCATTCATGTCAATTGTCATAATAAAGAATTAAAAAGTTTGAATGAGTGGTCGGTGGAAATTCACAGTCAATAGTGTCGATTATTAATTAATTAATTTTAAAAATGTTAATAATGTTATCAGCTTTAATAAATATAAGTCATAAGTTAATAATTATAAGCTATGATGTAGCAAAATTGCAATATTAGTTTATTTTATTCAACATTAGGAAACATTTATTTTTTCATAAAATAAATCTTTTTAAATTATGTTTCTTCTCACATTTACATCTGCAACAAAACCAGAATGGAAACAACATTTAGAATCCTTACACGGCCATTTTTTTCAGGTCGTTGCCATGTGCCGCTTTTGTTGTCATTCGTCGAGGCTACCTGCGTGCGTTGTTAAGGGATCAATAACTTCAAAAAACACATACAGTAAAAACATACATTTAAATATTTCGTATACTTAAAAAAACAACAACTATTTATTATATCAAAAGTTAATATTTGATGGTATATTTTACTTAATGCACAAATGCCAATAGATTTATCAGTGATTACATGTACAAATTATTTTAAAGAGGAAAAATGTAAATCGTCGAATTTAATGTCATGTTTCCGGTTGGAATGTTTATACCAGCAACGGAGATGGATTTGTATCCTCATAGAACAAGAAATATTTCACAATATAATAAAAATTAAGTCATAATTGGCCTATACTTATGCCTATTTATGACCCATTATTTTAAAATTTATGGTAATTTTAGATGAAAGTCCTTCCGAATACGGCATAATGATAAAAATAATCATTAAATTATCAAAAACTACTACTTGATTTTCAATTTGCAACTCAAGTGCAACTAGAAGTCTAGACTAGACTAACTAGAGTCTAGTCACTAGTCTCAATGTTTTATTTATTTAGAGTAGTAAGATCTCACAAAATCTTCAAAATATAATCTTTGATAATGAATGTAATTTATTTGAAATAAATGTCTAATATTATAAAAAACAAAACAACAGCAACACTAAATTAAAAATAAATAAATCATGAGGATGATGATCAATTAAAAATGTATTACACTTCACTTTATTATTATTTAGTCATATTTTAATAATTTAAAAAAAATCATATTCAATAGCTACTTAAAGATAAGCGATTTATCAGCAATTATTGACAGGCTCGGAAATCTAAGAACGTAAAATATATTAAAACAAAAATTGATAAAATTAAAATAGAAACAGTCAAAATGGATAGTGAGGTGAGTAATCTTAGATAATTTTCTGTAATATTGATAATAGTGCTCAAGACATTTTATGTTTTATTTAATCCGCATAACTTATAACACAGACATTGTTAACAGTAGACCTTACCTAAGCAATTCTATAGCCATTAGGGGTCTTTACTTAGGAAATGACAGGCACTGTCAAGCTATTGTTTCCTGCTATTAAGCTTTGTGCAAGGGCATTTAGTGCTTTAAACCTTTAAAACTGAATGCCCCTGGCTTAACCCTGTAGCAGTTTAGGCTGTTCCAGTGGTCATTATTATACTAGGTGGGGTGTTAAATTAAGGTTCTTGCAACTATAGCAGTGGCCTAGGTTGTAACATGTGCTTACAGATACCTTCAAGGATTTTTATTGTGAATTTGGTTTATAAATTACGCTTAAAATGGTGGAGTTGCCAGGGTATTTGTGAATGAATACCACTGAAGTATTTCCATGGGGGGGGGGGGCAACCTGAACACTTTTGTAGGGCCCCAAGTCTAGGGTAAGGGCTTGTTACTTTTGAAATTGTATTATTATATTTGGTCAGGAGCCCCAGAATCTTATACACAACCATGTTGTTTAAAATAATGTTCTCTTTCACTGTGTCACAAAACTATAAATATAAGTAAATTACTAATTAATTATTTTGCTTAGCAGTACTCGTATAAATTATTTATTAGACATATTGCAGATCATTTATTTTGTTTCTACATCTACATGTAAAAGATTATTAGCATTTTATAACTTAAGCTAAAAGATTATAACTCAAATACAGAATCCAATAGCAAGGCTTCAAATGGAGCAGTTATATCATCAGTTTGTTCAAGAACAAATGCTTCAGAATGTGCCTAAGGAAAACATAGCAACGTTAGTTCCCTTTTTGTTTTTTTCAAATAAGTGTTTTAATGATTCCTTTAAAATATATATATATATATATATATATTGTGATTGATTTGTGAACATAAGTTTATTACTTATGACAGAAATGATCTTTTACAGGTTTAGTTATTTTTTGACCAATCTTGCCACTCACTGGCGCCCACAGCAAGCCAAGCAGAAAACTTTCAGTCAGGAAAATGTAGCTGATAACAACAGCAAGAAAGCAATCATCACATCAAAGCAAAACAATCTCAAGGATGATGTAATATTACAACGGAGATTAGAAATAAAAAATATTCAAAGTGACATACAAGCAGCTATCACAATACAGAGGGCATGGAGAAGACATATTGTAATATTTCAATTGTGTTTGTTATTTAAATTATATATTTGTCTAGATTTTGATAAAGATATAAATTAGGCATCCTTCCTCAATGTAGTCACATCGTCAAGAGTGAATCCAGCAAATGTCAGGTGGTTGTGTGAAAGTGTAAAAAAAATTTACTGACAAGTAAGACATTTTAGATTCAGCATTTATGATGTTTGTAAAATCTCTATGGCCTAATAAAGTTTTGGGTAACCTCCCAGAATGTTTTTTATTAGACCTCTGATGAGTCAAGAGGAGCCCTGAATATAGACATACATTTTTTTTTAAAAAAGCTTGCAGAAATAATTTTTTAAAATCACGGCAAAATTAAATTGACAGAAATGTAATTTTTTTCTTCTTGTTTATGTTAAGATAATACACTTTACAAGTATTAAAGAGATCTCATAATTTTTTAAATTCTCATTCATTCTAAGGACATACAAGTTTACAAGTATTATCGAGATCTTATCAACTTCAAATCACGAGGCAATCCCAGTGCTATGCTGAGATGTATAAATCCAAATGAAGCTAAACTGTTAGATGCAGCTGCTGGAATAAATATTCGATTTAGATTAGCTGGTGTAAGAAAAAAAATGTGAACATACTGTGATGTTTATTTTTCTTACAAATCTATTAAATAATATTATACATGTATACAAAAATTGTCAATAATTCCATAAAATAGAAACAAGTAAAATAACATTTTCTTTTCTAAATAGGCTTATGGTGATTAACATTGATTTCCTTGCAATTTACCAGCTTAAATAAAAGAAAAAAAAAGAAAAATGTTACAAAATATTGGGCTAAAATTTATTTTAAAATGACCAACTGTTTATATAAGATGCCTACAAGAAATATTCCAAATGCATTAATCAATTTTACCAGATTACCAGATAACAAAACAGCTTAAACCTAAACATTCTGGATATAACAGCATCTAATAAAAGTATCAGGGTTAAAAAATTGAGTTAAAATTTCACTAGATTAAACATTATAAGGTATACACATAGAATTTCCAAAAAAAAAAAAAAAAAGGCATCACATTTGAGATGCACTATCACACATTTTTTTAATTATATATTTATGTGACTTATAAGAATAATGGTCAGACTACTTAGCAAAAGAAAAACAAGTCATAGTAATGTTAGTAAAAGAAACCATTACATTATCACAATGGAAGATGTTAAGAAAGTCTAAGAACTCAATTATCTTAGTACAAATGAACGGATGACAGAAAACATTGACATAAAATGGGTAGGAAACAAAGGAAGCCATTTAAATACTTAGTTGTAAAATACTGAGACATTAATATTTTACTAGATAAAATAATCTGAAATATTTCTTTGTGTATCATAATTAAATCTTATTCATCTTTTACCTTTGAAATGATATTCAGGATAAGTTTCCTCCAAATATATACTACAAAATTTTTACCAAACGTCCCATTCAAGATTTGTGTGCAAACAGTCCAAAAGATTACACAAAATCTAAAAAGTTGACTGTGAAAGACACACACAGTCATATTCGTGTACCAAAGATTCAACCAGAAGGTAGGTTATATTGTCATGTAAATGATGTTATTGTATGTACTGGTTAATAATGAAAACTCAATTCATGTCCATGGTTCATACGATTTATTGATGACACAATAATATAAATAAACAGAATAAATCCAATGAATAATACTTGTTAATAATAAACTTAACTGATCAACTAAAACTTCTGATATATACTCGAATACTCTCTCAATACTCAACTGAACTTCTGACTCGATTGACTTAACTCTCTTTTTAATCCCCTTTCTCAACTGAACATCGTCTTTATATAATTTCCTTCCATCCATCTCGAACATTCCACATCGCTCTGTCTGTCACTCATTTAGTCAATACAATTTACAAATAAACAACATATTTATTTTCTATAAATATCTAGAATAATAAACAACATATTTATTTTCTATAAACATCTCGAATCATGACCCCGTGACCACATTTTGACCTAGTTGGCCAAGCTCCAAAGATACACACACACCTGTGTGCGTAGTACTAATAACTATACCATGACATGTCACAACATTGTTTTTTATAATATATATAAAAATAGTAAACAAATTTTAAGGACTTATTTCACATCTTTATTTCCAAATGAACAAATACATTGTTAATAAATGAATATCTATTTGAATTTAAATCATTATATTTTTAATGGTACTTTCAGAAGAATAAGGCTTTTTATAAATGACATTGATTTAAAATAAGTATATATTTTTAATGGTGCACATTAAAAAAGAGTGATTGATGTATCTTTCTTTTTAAACAAGATAAACAAGGTTGGTACAAAAGAATAGAGAACAATGGATGGAGACTTGTGTCTGACAGACTTATTCATCATATCTTAAATGATCCTGTCACCTGGGAGACATCCAAGAAGGAATACAAATTTGATCACAGTAGAGTAAGCCTTGCTGAAGCAACATTTATCAAATTTAAATAGCACTTCAAAACAAGAATACATTTTGATATCGGCCAATAAAGTAGCCTATATAATTTAATGAATAATGTTATAAATCTTTATTATACTTTATACAATAATGTTGTTTTTGTTAAATTTCTGTAATTAAACTTCTTTACTTTAAAGCTTAAATCATATATGGAAATATTTTATTAACAGTTAAAGAGAAAACAAGATGTTGAAAAAAGAAAAAAAGCGAAAAAAATTGAATGGATGCAAAAGTTGTAAGTTTTCAATTTAGAATATTTTTTTCTTACAATCTAAGATTTTTTTTTAAAATCTTGTTATTAGAATCAGCACTTACTTCAATATAAATATAGTTAAATGTCTGATAGATTAGAAATTATACCATCTTTTAGATAATCTTAATTAGGTAGTGCAATTACTATTTCAAATACCAAGAGCATTTACCATTTTTATCATGTGTTCCATGTTAAGATACTTGGTTAATTAGTGCAATTACTATTTCAAATACCAAGAGCATTTACCATTTTTATCATGTGTTCTATGTTAAGATACTTATTTTCTACATGTATTGTGACAGACTCATTGAATTGACTGGCTTATTAGTTAAAGTCATTAATATAAACATCCATTGTCAGATATAGACAAGGTTTATTGAAGGCCAGAGCAGATGATGCAGAAACCACACAACTTATTGAAGGAGCTACAGCTGGTATGATTGCAACTATTGAATCTAATGGCATTGATGCTCTAGAGGACTGGGAGGTTGATGAGCTTCTTGACTGGACAACTGGACTCAATTTTGATGAGTATGTTGGATTTTCATTTTTAAGATCATAATAAAATAATACCTCAACATAATTAGTTGTTGCAAAAGAACTTTGCAGGGTTGAACAGAATTTCTTAATTTCTAGCAATCATATTATTTCTACTTTTTTTTTACAGCATATGTTATTACTCAAACTTACTTATCAATAAAATGTCAAATAATCTTTTTATTTTATATTGAAGAAATTGATTTATTAGAATGATTCTCTTTGCTCTGATAATAAAGGTTTGGGAATGTTGTTGATTTAAAAAAAATTATCCATATAAAGTTTGGGGATTCCTAATTTTGTATATATTTTTTGAATAGTTAATAACAAAAACTTTACCTTTCCTCAGATACAGAGAAACTTGGAAAGACCTCGCAACAAGTGCCACATCTCATCAATACTTGGGTGAAGATTTTTTTGAGTCAAATTTTGTAAAATTAGAAATATCTTTAACAATTTTTTAAACATATTATTCAACTAAATGCATTGATTTTCAATAGGTTTGAGTTTATGTCATCAGCAGAACAATAAGATAAATTATACATTACTGCTTAAATTGCTTTTTTTATATGCAAAAGTCTATGTTATATTCTTATTTAGGGTCAAGCCCTAAAATGACATTTTAGTTTTGACATTTTTCTGTGTATTCATGCAACCAAATACAATTATTTCAGAAAAATATATTACTGTTAATATTATTAGTAAATGTATAATAATTCCTGTGTGGGGAGGGCAAACTCCCTTTTGCTCACCAGATATAGAGAGTGTCGATGAAATAAAATTCTCATGGTGGACCAAAGCAGATAACAATTGTCTTGTAGTTATTGGAAGGTGTCCCAATGAATGGAAGACACAATACATGCTAATGCAAACAGAATAGAAAGGAAGGAAAAAAGCAAAAACATTCAAAATAAGAATTAGAAATTTTTAGGGTAGAGAACTTTAAATACCTGATATCAACCATCAATGATAAAAATGATATAATGATAGAGATAAACCACATAACAGAACATAATATATTACGCATTACCTACAATTCTGAAAAACAGACAGATGTCTAGAAAACTAAAGATGAAAATACACAAGACAATGATAGGACCAGCAGTAACATATGGTAGTGATGTGTGGACCATCAGCAAGCACACATAAAATTCAATAAACACTTTGGAAAGAAAAATGGGTAAGAAGGAGAAACTTCTAATTATATGAGCTGTATGAGGAACCTAACATAAAAGCAGAAATCAAAATAAATAGACTGGACTGGGTTGGGCACGTAGAAAGAATGGAAAGAACAGAGGAACCAAGGCTATTTATAAGATAACACCAAATGAGAAAAGACTTAAGGGCATACCAAGAAGCAGATGGTTAGAAGAGATGGAGAAAGACCTTAAAACCATAGGAGTGAGAGTGTAGTTAGACAACCCATAGATCAAGAAAAGTTGAGAGGAGTGGTAAAGCAGGCCAGAGCTCTACTTGGACTGTAGTGAACAGTGTGTGAAGTCCCTGTAAGGATGAGATTAAATCTCTTAAGTCCTATAAACTGCTAATGGGACGGTTTTTATGGTGCCCTTCTTTCATCCCCACCATACTGATCGTGCAATGGTCATGGAGGCCCATGGGAGATATATTGGGAACTTGAGCCAAGACCTGAAAAATTTCCTTGGTCCTCACCAAAGATCGAACCAGGTACCCTCAGGTTGACAGTCGAGTGCTTCACCATACGACCATCCATCCCCACCATAATGAGCAGTAGTATGGCAGGCCAATGCCCTACATGGGATGTAGAGCCATGGGAAGAAGAAGAAGAAGACCTATGTGCTATTCACCAGCTAATTTATGAATTACTTCCTAATTTCAAATTGCTATCTAGATTTATTGTGTTTTTAAATATGTTCAAATGAATTATAAAGTTTATCCTAATGTTTTTTTTTTGCAGAGGAAAGATTCAAAGTCTCTTCAAACACTGATGATCCATTTGAACTGAGTTTATCCACTGGACCGTCTCGCTATATGTCTACAAGACAGTCACATTTTACAAATGTTTCGAGCATCGAAGTCCCTGTGGATAAAGCAACAGTAAAGACATAATACATTAAGGACGCTTAAATAATGAAGGATATTTGTTTTGATCTTACGATCCCATATTAAGGATTCACCAAGATTTTCACACATTGTATAAATATAAAAAAAAAACAACAGAAAAATTACTTTTTTTAAAAGACTAAAACTTGTTTACATTAAAGGTTAGGTTTTTTTAGTTGTTACAAATATGTGTTTAGGAACAAGAGCATTAATTATGTAATACTGAACAACTATTTATTCAGGTTGCATATTATGAATGTACATGTATTAGCTATATAGAATCAAATGATAATAATCTGACAATTCAAACAGATAACTGATAATCATCTAATGTTTAATTTTTTAAAACTTGTTATGGCCCCTTTGTTAATTAGTGCATTCTTAATAAATGTGTTTGGTATTGATTGTTTAAAGTGAGAATATTTGACCTTGGTTTCGGTTTTAACACTTTTTTAATGTTTAACCTTACAATTACAAACATGTGCATAAATCTAATTTATTAAAGAAGATATTTATAAGACATATTTTCAACAAAGCTTTTTTCTTTGTATTTCTGATCTTTGTGTTATTTTTATATACCAATGAAAATGCTCATAAAATTAAGTTTGCTTTATCTTATTTTTTATTGGCTTACACATTTATGTAATAATGTTTCAATAAAATCTTTATTTATCATGCAGTCATTTTTTTTTATTCTCCATCATTAAGGTTTAAGATGTAGGGAGATACATTTTTGTTGAATAGTACACGTAATTTACTAGTAATCACATTATGTGCAACAACATACAAATCATATACCCAGATTTTACTCTGCACTAGTATTCACATTATGAGCAACTACATTTACTCAAATACCCAGATTTTACTCTGTAGTATTGAATCATGAGGCCCATCAGGTTGGGTGTGTTTGTAGAATTTCTGAATCATGATTTTTCTGAATAAAAAAAAACAACAAAAAAGCTGAATATAGACATATATTTAACACATAAGAAATTATATATATAATGAACCTAATATCTATTAAAAGTCTTAGCTAGGTTTGACAAAATGATAATTACGGTAAACACTCTAGTCGCAGGGTGGACATAAGTTTGAGAACCAACAATTTAAGTCAACCCACACAACACTAATAATAGCCAGGGGCGCCGAGAGCCAACACGGGCCCCCTGGCAATGACCCCCCCCGACCCCCCTCACGGCGTGCCTGATAATAGCAGATTCATCACAAGGTGGGTGTGTGGGTGTGTTTGGGCAACCTGAACCATCAGAATGATCCTGTCGATTTCCACAGTCGGCTATACAATGATTTGCAGTTATGGAGTTGGTGTGGGGGTCGAATTAAAGTTACTGTCAAATATACACACATTTATAAAACAATTTACTTTTGTTAGACCTGCACCGTTAACATTCGCATGAATTCATTCAGCCCCAAGTACTGACCATCTTAGTACAAGTAAGAGTACACGTACGATACAGAGGTCCCAAGTACTGACCATGTGAGTACAAGTACGAGTACAAGTACGATACAGAGAGGTCCCAAGTACTGACCATGTAAGTACAAGTACGATACAGAGAGGTCCCAAGTACTGACCATCTTAGTACAAGTACGATACAGAGAGGTCCCAAGTACTGACCATCTTAGTACAAGTACGAGTACAAGTACGATACAGAGAGGTCCCAATGCACTGTTGGCGATAGTAGGGATGAAAGAAGGGCACCATAATAACTGACCCATTATAGGTTTGTAGTCTCTAAGAAATTTCATCTCATCCTTACAGGTTCTTCCCAAACTCGAGTACAGATAGTCTTCTTGGTAAAACAAGTACATATGTATCAAGTACCCATCTCTGTTACAAAGTATAGTAGTTAGTGGACATCAACTAACATTTACTGCCATGTCATTGAAGTAATGTTGAGTTCCAATAAGGTGGATCTATCAATATTAACTGTTAATTTGTGTCAATTTTTTTAACGCAGTGACTACGGTAACATCAAGACGGAGTTCGTATTTTTTTTTTCGGGTGACATCAATAGATATTGCTCCACACCCTAACCCTATCTCTAACCCTAACCCTATCACTAACCCTACCCCTATCCCTAACCCTAGCCCTAATCTTAACCCTTTTCCTAACCCTAATATAATTGCCGGTACCCGAAAAAAAATGAGTACTCCCGCTAACCCTAATATAATGGCACTTGATGTTACCGTAGCCACTTCGTTTTTTTAATTAATTAAAAGCGATGAGAAATTCTGGATATGATGAATTCTGTATTTTTTCCCACTGAAGAATGTAATTGTATTATATTTAAAGTTTTCAGAGCAAATGCATTGTACACATATACACATACATACACACACATACACACCATACATACATACACATATACACACACACATATACCACACATACACATACATACCACACATACACACAAATATACATACATGCCACACATATATACACATATATACCACACATATACACAAATATACATACATACCACACATACACATGCATTCCACACATACACTCACATACACATACATACCACACATTGGCACAAATACACATAAACACACACACATACACATAAAAACACACACGCTTACAAACAAACACACATGCACAAACACATATACACATAGACCTACGCACAGACTTACACACACACACACATACAGACAAGGAAGTGTTTCATCTATGCCTGTATGACTTTTTTTTTAACTAAGCAATTTTAAAATTTTTATCATTTGGGAAGAGAGATAACTACATGGCCGACCGCTTTAGCTAATGCTGTCCCTTGCATTACCGCCTTCCAACAGGCAGAGTTTGACAACATAGTTCAGGCGCTACAATCTTCTGGTTTTGTGGGGGTGAATTTAACATCGAAATGTTAAGAATTTTAAATAAGTTTCTTAATCATTACGTTAATGTATTGGGTTTTAAAGTTTATAAAGTTGACTTCACTATAGATTTAAAATAGAAATAACAACAACTATTCTTCAAGAAGTCATAGTGATCTATCTGATTTTAAAAAAAAATGTATTTTAAAAAAAAGACGTTTTTTTTTTTTTACGAGGAATCAATTCTTGTGAAATGTTAGCTAAACACTGGTTAAACCTTGGTCTAAAAGAGTTGAATAACAATAATTGTGTTGTTATGACGTTGAGTACTGTAAGCCTGTGGATTATTTCACCAAATGTTTAACATGTTTATAACTAAACAACTGCTGGCAATTAAATAACATGAACACGCGATTGACAAACTTTTCACCCGCTAAAAATAAATTATCTCACAGCTCGCGTCACTCTCGCATCGCCTCATCCAAAAAAAAATACAAGGCTAGTGAATACAAGAAATACAAGGTTAGTGAATACAAGAAATACAAGGTTAGTGAATACAAGAAATAGTTTTGACTAACAAAGACTTTACAGTTGACACAATAATTCAAGTTAACAAGTCATTAATTTCTAAATGTTTAATGAAGTAGAAATATGTTTTGAAAACCGATCGCTAAACTTTGAAAAACATTTTCGTTTGTTAACTTAAAGTTAACTTGGTTACCTGGACAGATTCCCTCACCCCTCCCCCCCCCCCCCACTCACATTCTAGTATAACCTATTTATAGTTTAAAGAAAAAAAACAAAACAGTTTTGCTTTCATTCATGAGGTAGTTTCCTCCACAGCTGGACATTCATTTGTGGAGTCTAGTAATTACATTATTTAAAGATAAAATCAACGAAACAAGATACATCTGTGGGTTTATCAGTGCCTAATGTCAAACTCGCTGACTTGGGCAACGGTGGGCTTATTACATACAGGCACGAAACGAAAATTCCTTCTAAAAATGTAAACTGTTCAACAATTTCTTTCCCCATAAGCCAATCAGAAATGAAGAATTCAACGTTAAAAAATAACATTTTTCTGCAAATAAATTCCGGCAAATAGGCTAATTAGTGTATTGGATGCTGGCACTCCAAAAAAAAATGTTGAAGACCAATCACACGCTCTACATTTTCAATCTTTTTTTTTTGATGGCGGAGAATGTCTGAAAAAACAACATAATACTTTACAGTTTTATTCTTTATGAAATACCTATCACATATAGTAGTCGGGAGTTGAAGATTTATTTTAACTCGATATCACGTTGTTACCGTAAATATACAGATCGCAGAGATACATCATATATGTTTCTACATATCCGTCAAGTGGATGGTTGTTTGTATGGTACAGAGCTCGACTGTGCCTCCATGGTCATTGTACTATTGGCTATGGTGGGGATGAAAGGAATCATTGGAAGAGGAGACACCTCACAAAAATTGAATCGCAGAATTTGTTATTTAAATTACCAAATATATTCGCTTTATTACCGATTTCATAATTTTTATTTGTAGACTCTCTAGAGAAAAAGGAATATAGCTACAAGCAGCATAAAGTCGTGTGGTAGAGCTCTCGGCAATAGACATGAAGGTCCCTGGTTCGATCTCCAGTGAGGACCAATATGTTGTTATATATTTCAGGTCTTGGATTATCCTCGCTATATTTCCCGTGATGCCTCAAAGGCCACTGTACTATTGTCTATGGTGGGGATGAAAGAATCGCACCATAAAAACCGTCCCATTTGTGGTTTATAGCAGGCTTGCGGAGCCGGAGCCGAGGAGCCGGGAGCCGCTACTTTTTGCTGGAGCCGGAGCCGAAAAATTCTGGCGGCTCCACGGCTCCCAAATGTTTTTTTTTACAGCAGAATTTTTTTTTAGCTTTAAAATTGGAAATTTGTTTGATTGCCTCCTACAATTTGAAATGTTGTCATGTTTTACGAACGCCACAACAATAACACGCACATCTCCACAAGAAATCCTTAATGGGGAATAGTTTTGTGTTCGTTTTAAATCTCGTTTACCCTCCGAAATTTGTTTAATGGCATGTTATTTTGTTATATATAAAGTTAAAACAGTTTTATTTCATAGAATAATTTTATCAATCATTTAAAAATAAATTTTTACTACGAAGACAAATGGAACGCGTCATTTCGTATATTATTTGACCGCGAATTTGTAATAGACTAAAAACAAAATGGTCGCTTTCTGTATTTAACAATTTTATTATAAACAGAATATCTGAAATAGAGTAGATAAATTTATAAGGCTGTGGCTATTTGGACCCGGTCCCAATAAAATCCGATTGTTATTCGGACCCGTGGCAAATATGCACTAAGCTTAGCTATATTTAAACTTTATTAGACGGAACCCGAAAAAATAAAAATACAGAGTCCGCTTAATGGAACCCTAGACACTGAGTAACGATTAAATCATACAATTATTGGTACAAGGGTCCAGGCCCGTAGACAGAGGGAGCTAGGAGGGCTGAGACCTCCCCCCCCCGTTCATAACCTGAGCCCCCTCCCCCCATGTATAATTTGAGCTTTTTGACAAAATTTTAATAATAACGGCTATAAAACATCAATCATTTTGTTCAAATTTGTTTTAGGGGCCCGGACTGAGCTGGCCAATCAACTTTTTAAAATATTTATATCAGCACCAGGGGCGGAATTAGGGGGAGGGGCCGGGGCATTTTCCCTCCCCCCCCGGTTATCGCATTCAGTTTAGGTAATACATCATTAAATTATCGAAATATTTTTTGTTCAAAGTCCAATTTTGAACAATGAAAACAGTTTCACACCCCCCCCCCGGGTCAAAGTTTTGTAGATCCGCCTCTGTACCCCAGGATCAGTTCTTTGACACCCCCGCCGAAAAAATTTCTTCCCCCCCCCCCGAAAATTTCTTCGCCCCCCCCCAATGCAATAATCCTGGCTACGGGCCTGCCCGGGTCCAGAATAGTCACCTTCAATTTATAAATAATAAATATAAATACTGAAGTCTTTAAAATATTTTAAATAATGTATCATTTTACTATTGGCTAATTTGATCATTGAAATAACTTTTTAGTACTTATGAAAATGGCGACTAGTAAAACCTCGGTCGAAAATAATGATATGATTCTGGATGCACTGAAATGGTTTGTTTTTAGTAAAACCGACAATGCGTATATTTTTCAAGTTCCTGACTATGGGGATGAACGCGGCAAAATTTGCATAACTTTTTATCCGCGGCATGTTAGCGTGGAGCAATTACAACTTTTACAATTTTTGTCTCGTGTGATACTATCTTAATAGGGAGCCGGAGCCGGAGCCGGAGCAGTCAAATTTGTGGGAGCCGGAGCCGAAAAAAATTATGGCGGCTCCGCAAGCCTGGTTTATAGGATCTAAGAGATTTGTGGGAACGTCCCAGACTTATTTTAGACGCCCCCTTTTGGGCACCGCATCGTTGTACATTAAGCAGAGCCGTTCTAAAGTTGGGGTGGGTATACAAGCAGAGTCTTATTTTTATATTTAGGGGCCCAAGGCAAAACTATCTGTCAAACTCTGGCAGTATCAGATTTGATATTTGATACGCATAGAGTAAATGAGAAATTTTACAAATTTATGGCAAAATACAAAAAAACTAGATTCACTGAAATTGAAATTCTATCCACATATATACAAGAAGTAATATCACAGAGTGGAAACATCGAACACAAATTTTTACACACACACATCAAAACACACACACACATCAAAACACACACACACTCACTACTTACCAAAGATTGTTTTATCACACACATACACACACACACACACACTCACTACTTACCAAAGATTTTTTTACCACACACACACACATACGCACACACATACTAACTACTTACCAAATATTGTTTTACCACACACACACACACACACACACACACAGTCACTACTTACCAAAGATTGTTTTTGATAACACTAAAAGAAATTATAGGCTGGCAAAAAGTGATTGCTACTGACTGCAGTTTTTTTGTACAAAATGTAAAAATGTCCATAAATTGGTCAAATTAAGGACATGTTTCACAATAACAACTATTGACCTTTCCCGCACAGGTCATTTAGTCTGAACGGACCCCGCTGCTCTCCCTCTCTCTCTCTCTCTCTCTCTCTCTCTCTCTCTCTCTCTCTCTCTCTCTCCACCATTATAAAAAGTGAAATGCTTCATTATATAGATTATACCCCAGTGGAAGGTCTGCACACTTGATTAATTTGGACAAATTTCCGGATCTCCAGCGCCACGCCGGCAAGTCAGGTCTGCCTCATAATGCCAGGCGCCGTGGCCAAATCTGGGAGCAGGAATAAACAAATTGAAAAGATGAAAGGTTGCTGCCCAAGAGGGAGTCGGTCTTATATTTGATACAGCCGGTGCAAGTCCAGCGAGCAAGGGTGAAGATTGCTTCCACATCTTCAAGTAGTGGGCACAATAGCCGTGCAAATAGAAGAAGGGGAATGCCGGACAAACTCTATCCACAAATAAATTCTACATAGACGCCAGTCCCATTTAAGACAGTTTTCCCCAAACATCTGTTTGGTTTTAAGTGCCTCCCACAACACGTATGTCTTGTTTTTTTTTTTTGTGAATGTGTTCGGGAGTGTTCATTGAATGCAGAGTGAACTGGAAGTTTATTTGTGGAAATTAAATGATTAGCTTCATGGAGTTAATGCTTGTACCACGACCAGTTGAGTATTTGAATCAAGTTCACAAATTTCAAACTTAAAATATGTATCAGAATATTTTAGTGATAAGTCATAATAGTCATCCCTACAATCAGCCCCGTAGCGTGAAAATTCTATAGCAGGGACCAGGCATTCTACAGCAGGGGCCATGCAATAGCAGGGTGGGGCAGGTAATACATTTTACTAAGTGGAACAAATAAGCAGGAGGGCCCTGGCCTCCCCGCACGCTACGGGCCTGCCTACAATATGTGTTGTTATATAAGTAGATGTGATGGTCCAATATGTGTTGTTATATAAGTAGAGGTGGTGGTCCAATATGTTTTGTTATATACGTAGAGGTGGTAGTCCAATATGTTTTGTTATATAAGTAGAGGTGGTGGTCCAATATGTGTTGTTATATAAGTAGAGGTGATGGTCCAAAATGTTTTATTATATAAGTAGAGGTGGTGGTCCAATATGTGTTGTTATATAAGTAGAGGTGATGGTCCAAAATGTTTTATTATATAAGTAGATGTGGTGGTCCAATATGTGTTGTTACATAAGTAGAAGTGGTGGTCCAATATGTTTTATTATATAAGTAGAGGTGGTGGTCCATTATGTGTTGTTATATAAGTAGAGATAGTGGTCTTCTCTATTAACATCTCATTCTTACAGCGACATTAAAATAAATTGCAACGTTTTAATAAATATGCAAATAGCCTCCCCCCCCCCATTATACATTTCTATCAAATCTGATACTACCAGAGTTTAGACAGAATGTTTTTCTTGGGGCCTCTAAATATAAAAATAAGACTCTGCTTGTATACCCACCCCAACGTAAGAACAGCTCTGCTTAATGTACAACGATGCGGTGCCCACAAGGGGGCGTCTAAAATAAGTCTGGGACGTTCCCACAAAGTAATATCGGGTTATCCCTTCTCATGTCCAGGGGGAGTTAATTCAGACAAGGCTTGGGTCGGGGGTGGGGGGGGGGCAAAGTTTACTTTCCATTATTAACTTGTATTCATTATTTCTTGTATTTACATTAAAAAGTAAAAAAAAAAACAACCTCCAAAAACAGTGACGGGGAACACACCAATCTACCCCCCACCCCCTCAAGCAGTTCTTGAAATGACGCCACCGTCCTGATTACACCAACATTTACCATTTCTTGGACTCTAACATTATGTAAGTACTAATAACCGTAATACACATTGCATTTCCCTCTAATCTGTGAGCTTACGACTCACCGAGAGCGAACACATCTTACAACTGAGTCCATACAAGTTTTGTTTAGTAGACCTATGAACCGTCACAACTGCGCATGGTTCAATTTCCTTCCCGAGTTGCACACATCCAATGTCTTTTGTCGCACACATCCAATGTCTTTTGTCGCACACATCCAATGTCTTTTGTCGCACACATCCAATGTCTTTTGTCGCACATATCCAACGTCTTTTGTCGCACACATCCAATGTCTTTTGTCGCACACATTCAATATCTTTTGTCGCACATATCCAACGTCTTTTGTCGCACACATCCAATATCTTTTGTCGCACACATCCAATATCTTTTGTCGCACACATCCAATATCTTTTGTCGCACACATCCAATATCTTTTGTCGCACACATCCAATATCTTTTGTCGCACACATCCAATATCTTTTGTCGCACACATCCAATATCTTTTGTCGCACACATCCAATATCTTTTGTCGCACACATCCAATATCTTTTGTCGCACACATCCAATATCTTTTGTCGCACACATTCAATATCTTTTGTCGCACACATCCAATATCTTTTGTCGCACACATTCAATATCTTTTGTCGCACACATTCAATATCTTTTGTCGCACTTAAAGCACACATCATTCGGAAATTTGACAGAACCAAGTGCTATATATTCTCTCTCTCTCTCTCTCTCTCTCTATATATATATATATATATATATATATATATATATATATATATATATACAATATATACAAACACATGTTGTGAGGTTTCAATGTTTTTATAATTTTCAAACGCACTGGCTACGGTTCGGTCCGACCGAACGCGTATTTTTTTTTTCGGGTACCAGCCTTACTTATTATTGCATAGCGGCCGAGTCGCTGCACTGAGCTATATAACAACATAATTTATTTTTTTTTCAGAATTTTTTTTTCAGGATTAGGGTTAGGGATAGGGTTAGGGTTAGAGATAGGGTTAGAGATAGGGTTAGGGTGTAGACCAATATTATCTATGGCTGGTACCCGAAGTAAAAAAAATACGGGTTCGGTCGGACCGAACCGTAGCCACTGCCATTTTCAAATTAGTGTTTATCATATATCTCTAAGATATACTGTACTTTACAGAACATAGTTTCCCACGATTCCTTACACCAAACTTGACTTCAGCTCCCAGGATTCATTACATCCAAACAAATTAACAAATGAAACAAAAATACTCCTCGCTTCTTTGAACACACAATCTGATTTCAAGCTATTCCTGATTTTACTGTCTATCTCTACTGTAGCCGGCTGAATAGTTTCTGCACAATTTCCTCCCCTATGACAGCAAGACATGGGACACAGTTGCCGTTCAAATAGACGAATGTTTTGTTGTTTCCACAGGAAGGAAAGAAAAAACCTACACCGTTTTTTGAGTTGGTAATAAACCCAGGTAATGTTTCCTTCTGTTAAGTAACAAAAACGTTCTTCCTCTCAGACTATCATTACAAACTGGGTGAGGGGGGGTGGGAAGTGAGTGAGTACCTTCTGACCTACAGGTGAGTGAGTACTTTCTAGCATACATGCACGGAAGAGGTGTCGAGACATCTATCTATCTATCTATCTATCTATCTATCTATCTATCTATCTATCTATCTATCTATCTATCTATCTATCTATCTATCTATCTATCTATCTATCTATCTATCTATCTATCTATCTATCTATCTATCTATCTATCTATCTATCTATCTATCTATATATCTGTCTGTCTGTCTGTCTGGCTGTCTGGCTGTCTGTCTGTCTGTCTGTCTGCCTTTCTGTCTGTCGGTCTGTCTTTATGTCGGTTTATCTACTTATCTGTCTAGCTGTCTGTCGGTATATCATTCTATCGGTCAGTTTGACATTCTATTGGTCAGTTAATTTGACTCAACAGTTAAATGTACAACTTCAAATGAAGCATTGACAAACATACAATTCCTTGACCCTAGCTCTCGTTCGTTTATGTCACAGAGTCCATCTCAACACTGTTATAAGATACAGAAAAAGAGCCACGCAGCGGACACACCGTCTGGTCATTTGATATGATGGACTGTGGAGACTGACCAGCGTTTTGAAGTGGTCAGAGAAGTGAGGACAACAAAGAGACCCTGCTTTGATCTCAGTGTTGACAGGTCCGTCAATCTTGAATACAAGAGCTGGACATAAAACCGGAACTTCGTCGGCTGACATTGGTTGTGGTGCGAAGAGGTGGGAAAGGGGGTGTGTGGTAGTGGTGTAGGGGATGTGGTTAACAGTCTGTTGAATAGTAAACTACCATGGCAACAGGTGTCCCATCTGAAGGTTTACTTTGTTCAGGTCACACATGACACATTAGTTACTATTAGCTTAAAGATGTAGCCAGACCATCGGATACAATTTAAACACTTCCTGGACACACAAGACACTCTGGGATATGTGTCACCGAGTTAGCTATTGTAGGTGGTCTGCGTGATACACACAGAGCCAAGTCTCGATGATATTTTATCTTGTGTCAATAATATCTGTCTGAATGTGTCTGTGCCAGAGAATGGGTGTGGGAGGTATCTATGTCTGTCTTATCTGACTGGCTGAATGTATCCGTCTATTTGTATTTTTATAATGTGAGTGAATTTATTAATTCTGTCATTGACCAGTTAATGAACAAAAACCCAGTACTATTACATAGTTAATGAACAAAACCCCAGTTCTATTACATTGTTAATGAACAAAAACCCAGCACTATTACATAGTTAATGAACAAAAACCCAGTTCTATTACATAGTTAATGAACAAAACCCCAGTACTATTACATAGTTAATGAACAAAAACCCAGTTCTATTACCTAGTTAATGAACAAAACCCCAGTTCTATTACATTGTTAATGAACAAAAACCCAGTACTATTACATAGTTAATGAACAAAAACCCAGTTCTATTACATAGTTAATGAACAAAAACCCAGTTCTATTACATAGTTAATGAACAAAAACCCAGTACCATTACATAGTTAATGAAAAAAAAACAGTTCTATTACATAGTTAATGAGGTCATTGATGAACTTTTTGTGGATAAGTCTTTACAAAGAAATAGAAAATCTCCGCCCGGTTAGGTCCTAATGGTTATATTTTAACATCCGGCTCACCGACTACCCAACAACAACCTTTCGTTGTCAATTATTATGGGCCCCTTGTCTGTTTATATATAATGCACATCACAGTAAAATCTCGACGAATCGGTTCGCGATAGATGTGGTTAGACTTTGAGGAACTGAGTGGAACAGAAATTATAGAGACAAGCAAACAGATAGGTAGCAAGATAGGCAGTGAAAAATATAGATGGGATAAAATTCTGTCTGATAAATAGTGGAAGGGATGGGCCAGTTTAGATCTGGGGGTAACCAAGGGTAACAGCAAAAACAAAATAAAACGCCGGTGGAAGTATTGGAGCTCTTCAATGACAACTTTTGACACTCCAACTGTTGTTTGATAAATTTTTAAGTTATGATTGAAATAATAATTCAGAAATTTTAGTCCCTATTTTTTCCTTATGTCATTTTGTTTCCAGTTTTTCAAAATGAGTATCAGGAAATGCCCTCTCAATTGACCCCACCAACCACAGGTCAGCTCTAGTGATCCCACGTTTGTCTTCTCCCGCCAGTGGTCATTGGTCAGTTGGGGATTAACAGCTTCGCGCCTTGTTTTCCCTTTAATCTTTGATCACACAGTCCACTTTGTCCAGCCATGTCCACAGTAGATTTGACCGCTGATGTTCAGGTGATTGAAGATCAAAATGCGTTTCACACCTCTAGTAAGTTGACCAGTCATGAAAGATATTTGTCAAGGGATTTAAAATGATGATTGAATGCACGCTTAACGAATCAAAGAAAAATTTAAAACAAGTACAGAGTAGTACAGTACAGTGTTCCCACAAACAGATGACTTTTGACTGCACTAAAAGTTTATAACTTGAAAAAAAAAAACAACTTTTGGACAATATCGTGGAACAGCAGTAGATCAATTTGACAACATTCGAAATTATTATTTTGATATTTGTATTGCAACAAGCGACAACAAAAATAAGTTTTATAATAATTAGCGAGAAAAATAAATATGAAAAGTTCACTTTTTAGTAGGTAAATATAATGAAAATGTGTCCAGATAAGTGGGACGGATGGCCGAGTGGTGTAGATACTCGACTGTTGACCTGAGAGTCCTGGGTTCGATCCTTGCAGACAACACAGTATTTGCTCCAAATGTTTTGGCGAATTCTTTTTTTTTAATGGTTCCTGTATAGCCATGATAATTAATTGACTTGATAGTCTATGTAGGTGTGTGAGAGAGGAGTCAAGAGAATATAAAAGGTTCACGAAGGTTTCGAAGGTTTTTATGAATGTAAACCTAGCAGTAAACAACAACAGCAGCTTCAGTAACACCAGCTGTAGGTAATTGTAATTTATGTCATCACATTTTGAATACTTGGAAAAAAAAACAAACCCAGGGGACTGTATCCCCACCCCCTCAAGCCGATAAAGGAAATATTAGAACCCATTCCCATTTCCACCCCCCACCCCCTGGTCTTAGTAGTGGTTCACAAAGAACAGGTCGTGACCCACTGACCTAATTAGAAGTGGGTCGACACAAATTTTTATAATTTCTTAGTCGATAGTAAATACAATATATTTCAGCCTGTCTGCCACAACAAGTTTCTTAGAGTTTCACGAATTAGATGTGAGTTACGAACAAGTTTCTTAGAGTTTCACGAATTAGATGTGAGTTACGAACAAGTTTCTTAGAGTTTCACGAATTAGATGTGAGTTACGAACAAGTTTCTTAGAGTTTCACGAATTAGATGTGAGTTACGAACAAGTTTCTTAGAGTTTCACGAATTAGATGTGAGTTACGAACAAGTTTCTTAGAGTTTCACGAATTAGATGTGAGTTACGAACAAGTTTCTTAGAGTTTCACGAATTAGATGTGAGTTACGAACAAGTTTCTTAGAGTTTCACGAATTAGATGTGAGTTACGAACAAGTTTCTTAGAGTTTCATGAATTAGATGTGAGTTACGAACAAGTTTCTTAGAGTTTCACGAATCATAAAAGTTGGAGAACCACTGGTCTACAGACTTCAGGGGAGTGTTTATTTTTTCTCTTCAAATAGCCAGGGAAATTACAAACAAACTTTTTTGGATAAAAATAATTAAACCAGTTGGTTGGTCATTTAAAAAAAAAGTATTAATAACAACATTGGTTATGATGGCAATGATATTTCAACCATATTACGTAGAGTTAATGATAATGAATAATGATATTGATTAATGATATTGACTATTGATATTGATTAAAGATATTGATTAAAGTTATTGATTAAATATGTGTCATTGGATTTCCAGGATTGGTTCTAGTTTATTAGCTACTTAACAATTTATCTATTAGGTCTACTGGAACAAATCCTTTTTTTTTAATTCATATTTTTTAAAAGTTCATATTTAATACTTAGTTCATATTTATCCCCGCATACGTTTTCTTTTAGAATGCCTATATTTTCTTCTGCGCCCAACGCTAATCGACTATGTACATTTATTCTCTGTTAGAAGTTCTGTTGATCCCATCACACTGGTTTTCATTGTTCACAAAGCTGTCTAAGTCCGTGCTGAACATAGCTATATGACCCAATGAGTCCTAACAACCGAGCACATAACATAACATAATATAACATAATATAACATAAAATAATAGAACATAACATAACATAACATAACATAACATAACATAACATAACATAACATAACATAACATAACATAACATAACATAACATAACATAACATAACATAACATAACATAACATAGCACAGCACAGCATAACATAACATAACATAACATAATATAATATACAATAATATAATTTAACATAACACATCACAACGTAATGGACCTTAACCTAACGTTACATAACATAAAACACAATCAAAGCATACACACACACACACACACACACACACATACAAACAAACACACACACACACACACACACACACACACACATTGGCCAACATTCACTTTTTGTTGTTCTTTATTTGAACATAAACCAGATTCGATTGCGTACTAAATACAAGATTACGTTGTCAGTGTACTGGAGTCCCTGTTGCATGCTGGCAACAAAGTCCTCCACTGAATGAAATTATCAAAATGTATTTGGTTGAAATTTTTTTATGTACACGTCTAAATCATTCAATAAAAATAATGATCAGTACAGTATTATCAATGTTAAGGGACGAAATGTCCAAAAATTCCATAAGACTGCCATGCCTGGCTGATATCTAGGTCGACAAATTCCTAGACCTAGAAAATCCATACTATATGCGTCATATAGCCTAAATTTAAACAGCCAATCAACAACTTGATTTTAATATTGTGCCAGCTATATTTAGAAATTAGCACATAGAGTTTACCGTGTTGCACCACCACTTGCAAATACAAATCAAAACATTATAAATAAGGATAATTCTCAGTTTATGTCGTACACCGAACAGATCAGTTCACAGACATACAACAAACTCATCCAACATTAGTACAACATTATGGTGTATAAAGTTGGAAAAGGTGGAGTCCGCTCTGGCAACACCCTTCGTGGACTTCGCTCATTAGAATCTAAAAGGTAAACAAAAACCAAATGTTTATACTGTATTGTGTTGTGAATTTTGTTTATACTGCGTGTTAGAACTTCTTTATTTTGCCTTGTTCGCGCAGATGTTAAAAATATGAAAGTATTTCTACTTTTTCATGCTAATGTGTTTACCCAATTATCATAAGTTCATAACTGATAAGAAAAAAAGATATATTCTATTTGTACTTAATTTATTCTAAAACTAAACCTGGGCTCCAAATATAATATAAAAACTCTCAACAAACAGATCAATACGTTACACTTGTAAAAGAAATATTTCTTTCTACATGTAATGTGTTTTGACGTTTGTGTGAACTGAGTGTTTTACAGAGTTTGGATAAATAAGAAACGTTCAAAAAATAAATGTTTTAAAAAATAAAATGTAAATAAACAAACAAATTGAGAGAATTGTAACACATAATAAAATTTTAGCTAAAGGTTGTGGTATTAGCAGAGCCGTCTTACATGCACTCTGGGTCTCGGCGGACTATGAACTATTCAGTACAGTTCAGCAGTGGTCCCCCAACCCCCGGGCCGCGAACCGGTACCGGTCCATGGATTAAATGGTACTGGGCCGCCAAAGGTTGGGTACCACTCCAGTACAGTACAGTACAATGCATTGCGCTGGGTGGACCTAACCAATAGTTAAGACAACCTTGTACTTAATAACTGATAAATATAACTATAGTATGTACTGAAGAACTTAGTATATACCACCATGTTAAACTGTAGTCATATTTCTAAACATTTCACCGAACAGTCAATCACCATTTCATGTCTTAATTTGTCTTAATAAAAAACACAACTCAATCGATCCTTGTTGCTGTTTATCACAGGTATGCCAACCAGGCATGTATTGTTGGCCGCACCAGTTTGGCCAGAGAAGATGTAAAAAACCTGGTTAGCTCCAGCACAGACGACAGCTGCATATCAGAGGCGCTGTCCTCTACAGATGTCATCTTGTCATTAAACAAAAAACAAAGATGGCGCCTCCCAGCGACTCTGAACCACATGATCAAATCCGGGTACTTCAACAAGGACGGCGCCATGGTGTCTATTCTAGAGAGGCACAAGCTAAAGAGAAGAGCCAACTGTGTCAGTTTCGTCTGCAACCGTGGGCTCTACGGACAGGTGAAGCCGGCCCAGAAAAGATACTTTAGTTTCAACTCAGACAAACTAGCCGCTGATCAGTCGAGAAG
Organism: Bulinus truncatus; assembly: GCA_021962125.1. NCBI lineage: Eukaryota > Metazoa > Mollusca > Gastropoda > Planorbidae > Bulinus > Bulinus truncatus. The sequence continues at coordinate 6,325,896 of JAGDYQ010000031.1, read as the reverse complement.
AATGCTAAAAAGAGTAAGGGCAGAAAGCCTAAGAAATGCCAAAGCCCCAAAGAGTCAACTAACAGATCCATCTATAAAAAGTATCAATGTATTCACAGTGACCGGCAGCAATGACCAAGGCCCGCTTTCCAGTTCAAAACCCGAATACAGACTCGAAGTTTTCTACCCGTGTCCACGAAGCTGCTCCCTTGCCTTCAACCCGAAGTACACAGACGTGAAGCTGGAGATGAACGAGGATGGAAAACTGGAGATGAGATCCAACAAAACGGCATCCAGGAAAACCCAGAAACACAGACACAGATTAACCAATAAAGACATAGAAATGTACACCGATGACATTCTACAAGATGACGTCGGCGGCTGGGATGACGACTACGACTATTTGGATGACAACGCTGGAGATGAAGAACGAGTGACAGATGTCAGAGGCAGTGACAGTGAGTCTGAGGAGGGAAGCAACGATGACAGGGAAGACTCTGACAACCTGCTGAACTGTTTGATCACACAAGCGGAGAAAGCCCGCGCGCTGCTGAATGAGGTCAAACCTCCAAGAAGATCCAGGAAATCTTCAAAGCCGACTGAAAGTTCAGAGATAGAACAGAGGTCTCACATTGTCTACACCGACGAAGTCAACCCAAGACGCACGCCGAAGAAAATTGAGACAAATAAGGTTAAGATCCGTCCAAAAAAGGAAGTTGAATTAGTACATGGTAAGGTCATTTTATCTGACCTTGAGATTTGCCCAGACCACCTCAGAGCGACATTTGGCCAGTGTTACGCTGAAGCCGACTGTGAGCCCAGACGTTTTGTAATCAATGTCACAGATGACGTAGTTAACACTTTGTTGACGTCACGCTGCGCAAAAAACAGCCCCAACTACGCGTCATTCTTGGTCTTTACACTAGATGGTTTCTATGACAACGGCCTGACCTGCTGTAAGGTACTGTTCAACTCCATGCTGTGTCCAAATACCAAACGGATCGCAGAATCACTCCCGTTTCAACAAATGACATTAGAAGGAATCACAAATCAAATTATTTCAACTCTCTTAGATATAAAATTCGAAGAAAAACTGAAGATCAATGAATTTCCTGTGTATCACTCAACAGTGGGTAGAGATTACTTACAAGAAAGATTAAAATTGGACGTGCACACTTACTTTACATCAGATCAGATAAATAAAATTCAATTGGCAGAGAAGACAGACCGCTGTGCAGAGGAGCTCTTTAATTTATCCAACCAATGGGAGCAGGTTTCATTCTGTGAAATATGCTACAGTGACGTCACATCCTCTCACTACGAGTCATCTCCAGGGACACAGTTAAACAAATGCGGTCATGTGTTCTGTAACAGCTGCTGGAGGTCACACTTCCGTTCAAAACTGAGCTCAGGGTCCGTCAAAGTCACGTGCCCGGGCTATGAGTGCAGCGCGGAGGTCGGCATGATCACGCTACTGTCTTTGGTGAACGTGAAGGACGTGAACCTGTTTCTCCAGCGCCAATGTGAAGCCGACATTGAAACTTCCATGAACACAAAATGGTGCCCGAACCCTACATGCGGGCGTGTGATAAGCGTCAGGTCCATCCAAGGGGGCCCGGCCCCACCAGTCGACGTGAGCTGCGCCTGTGGCCTGTCGCTTTGTTTCACCTGCTTGGGAAACGCCCACTGGCCTGCCCGTTGCGACCAGGCGGAAGTCTACGCGCAAACGCTGCCCACATTGAGACCCCACAAAGAGGCGGAGGAAGACCTTGACCGCTTACCGCCCCCTCCCCCAGCAACGGAAAGTGGGAGCGACGTGGTGGAGATCGAAGGTCGACTGTGTCCAGCGTGTAACAGATTCATCAACAAAGACGGAGGATGCTCGTTCATGGTGTGCCAATGCGGACTCAACTTTTGCTGGACCTGCATGAAGGCGATATCTGGACACGCGAGCCACCCGTGCGTTGAGACAGTCGAAGTGAAGAAGACTTACGCCCGCCGCATCTTGGTGAGACATGTCACTCCATACTCTGCTCACCTCAGTTCCAGCCACCAGAAACGGAAATCACAGAAAGCCAGCATGTATCAGAGAGCTCTTCAGCAAAAGCTGGAATCTACTAAGAGAGCATCCAGCGGACAGATCAGGGCTCTTTTGAAACGTATTCAACACGTTCTGCAAGTTGACCCACATTTCAAGTCTGACGTAAGTTAAAACTATATCATCTTTATGTTATCTATGTTATAAGGTCTTAGTGTATATGACTATAAGTGCTATTAAGGTCTTAGTTTATATGACTATAAGTGCTATTAAGGTCTTAGTTTATATGACTATAAGTGCTATTAAGGTCTTAGTTTATATGACTATAAGTGCTATTAAGGTCTTAGTTTATATGACTATAAGTGCTATTAAGGTCTTAGTTTATATGACTATACGTGCTATTAAGGTTTTAGTTTATATGCCCATTAGTGCTATAAGGTCTTAGTGTATTTGCCCGTTAGTGCTTTAAGGGCTTAGTTTATATGTCCATAACTGTTATGTTTAAATGCCCGTCACTGTTATACGGTTTTAGTTGATATGACAAATACTATTATACTAGCTGTACCCTGCAAAAACCTTTTCATAAAGTTATATCAAAGTTATATCCCCTTAGGCTTGATCGGTAGGATAGGTTATTTTTGATTTCTTGGCAGATCCGATTTTTTTCATGAAAGTATTTTAAACTGGAATACTATTGTATTAATTCTTTACTTTCGATTTAACGCAGAGCCCAAAACGCTATTATATTATTATATGCTCTAAGTTTATATGTCCATTGCTAATATTGCTCAGTTTTATTGGCTGTTGTCAGGGCTGGCTAAACGACCAACCCACCCCATTAGAAAATAGTGCACCACGAGTTAGAGTCTTACTCTAATAAATCATTTATATCTCATTCTTTGAGGTGTTTTTGTAAAGGTCTTAGCCCATAATGTTATAACGACGGGCCTGATTTGTGCCTTATTTACTTTGCAAATAAATAAAGCCTTACAATTTAAAACTTAATTTTTGTGTAGGCTTATTTCGATTAAATGTTTAATAATGCAGATACATTTCTAAAGCAACTTATCAACAATTATAAAGCGAAAACACACGCTTGCAGTATTGCATTATTTGCTCCAAAATATTGGCTAATTATTCTCTTAACAACCATTTTCAGGTATTAGCTGCCTGCCAAATTGACCAATCATCGTTTGAGGAAAAAGACGTCATCTACTTGTCTCCACACGTGACCAAATTCCTGAAATCCTGTATTCACACGAAACAATATTTACATCACGTGGCAGAGTTTACTTTTGTTTTGCTTCAGTCAGTTCCTAGTGGCCTAGAGAAACAAAGAGGCCTGAAGTTGGCCAATGACCTGAGCGCCTTCTGCAGCTTCATCTCCTCAGTGTTTGAGACGGGATCTGTCCAGGACCCAAGGGTCGCACTTAGAAGGCTAGTGGACATCAGAACATGGTCCAGTAGAGCTCTGGACATTCTACTATTGACGGTCAATTCATTCCGTTCTGAAACTATTATCTGACATTTCATGTATAAAAAAAATAGTTCAATGTTTATAACAATTGAAATGTTTGTATAAACAATTATTCAATCAATCTCATTGACATCAGATCAACAAATAAGTTCAATGTTTATAACAATCAAAATGCTGTATAAACAATTGTTTAATCAATATTGCCACCTCATCAACTGCTACGATGATTAACAATCAAGAATTGATTATTATTATTATTATTGTTCTACATATTTGTGTACATTTATTGTATAGTATGTTAAATTAAACAATAGATGCATTTAAATATAACATTGTTCTATTTTTCATATAAAAAATAGTGGGGTAGAAATTAGGAAACATTGACAGAAAGAAATTATAGCTATTTAATGTTTGGATTGCATACAATACACACACACTCATACACACACACACACTCACCGAATCTCGTTTGAAACATTGCTCTAATTGTCCATAAGTTGTTAAAGGCTAGGGCATCAGTTTACAGAACCAAAGGCTAGGGCATCAGTTTACAGAACCAAAGGTTAGGGCATCAGTTTACAGAACTAAAGGTTAGGGCATCCGTTTACAGAACCAAAGGTTAGGGCATCAGTTTACAGAACCAAAGCCTATGGCATCAGTTTACAGAACTAAAGGCTAGGGCATCAGTATGCAGAACCAAAGGTTAGGGCATCAGTTTACAGAACTAAAGGCTAGGGCATCAGTTTACAGAACCAAAGGTTAGGGCATCAATTTACAGAACTAAAGGCTAGGTCATCGGTTTACAGAACCAAAGGTTAGGGCATCAGTTTACAGAACTAAAGGCTAGGGCATCAGTTTACATAATTAAAGGTAATGGCATCAGTTTACAGAACTAAAGGTTCCACACCTAATGCACATACATAAATGCAAAATCAATTATGAATCATACAGTAATATGATGCGTATATATTGGTCTCTCATCTACTTTGTAAATGAATATTAATATCTATATTAGTAGTAGCATTATTGCTCACCACTATTTTATTAATCGGTTTTCGGCGGCTAAACAAATTTTAAACTAAATTATAAGTATAAATTGTTTTGTATTTAAAAATGGTTACTATTTGTTTAAATACTATTAATTTCAAAGAAAATTTATTTCAAAAAACAATAATTTTGGTTTAAAAATTAACTAAGTTGAAAATATTTTAAGCAAAAATATGATGACATTACCTTTTAAAATAAAATGATATTATCACGTTGTTATAAAAATACTGTATTTAGTTTTATGTATATTTTTATTTCCCTTTAATAAGATACAGCTAAATAAAACATCATCCGCTGATACCATTATTTATTTACACAACTTCTTCAGTAGTTGTGATACATTTTATGAAGTAATACAAAGATATCTTTCATCTCCAGTTTTTTTTAAAAGTGTCAACTCTTTGCCTGATCAACATTTTAAACTAAAATATTAATTAACAGCCGTAATGTATTTCATTATCTACAAGTTCCATCTTTAGACTTTGTCACCTTGTTTCTGCTTAATATTTCATTGAGTTCACCCTTCAAAGATGCTGTTGCCAGATTGAGCAATTTTTTTTTACAAATTTCACTACTTTTTAGACCTTGCACTACAAAAAAAAAAAAAACCAAAGTTAATAAGTAACACAAAATTATTGTTTATTTACAACGTTTAAGAAGTCAAAAAAATGTATTTAGAAATTCGTTCGATTTTTAATTTTTTGTTGGTTTTGCGCTTTTTTAGTTGTGAAGTTTTTGGCAACACTGTTCAAGAGTATCTCTTAGTTTGAAGTCTCAGAAAGGTGCAGAATATTCTCAAGCTAAAGGCTCTCCGCGCCCCCGTCCCACCCCACCCCATTTCGTGTGTGTGTGTGTGTTTAATGAGATAAATGTTTAAGTTTCTGTACACCACTTTACTGTTGACCAAGGGTTTAGCCTAAAAACAATTGTCCGAGACCATCCATTGTACGACCTACCCAAACATTGGCATTTCACTTCAGTGTTCAAGCTGAGCTGAAGTGATGTTCATCTGTGGGGGCCAGAATGTTGGTCGTTTGTAGGTGGCGCCCTGTGTCAACACCGCTCTTTCTCCCTGGGAACAATCTGTATCAACATTCATTTACATACACCCCCCTCCCCTCCCCTCCCCTCCCCAGTACAGGGTTGTCTATCTGTGAATAACCTTTCCACCATCTGGACTCCAAATATTGACGACACGAAACTTTCAGTGCAACTAGCAGTTTCATTTAAAAAAAAAACAACAGTCACTCTATACCCCCTTCCCCCCCCCACACACACACACCTAATGTCAGACTTTGGTCTTCCTGTCATATTCTATAAATCACTTACTCGAACCTCATGATCTTTTATCTGAACAACACTTTACAGTTTTTTTAAACACTTTACAGTTTTTTAAAACACTTCTGTCTGTTTGTCTAGGGTTCAGCCCCTCTAACACCATTGTGAGTCGTGTATCAAGTCAGGGAGTTGACATTTGGATTTATTTTCTATTGTTCCGTTGTGACAGGCACTCGTTGCTCACTTTTGATTGTAGACACTGTAGGCTACCTGCCTTCTAGTAGACACTGTAGGCTACCGGCCTTCTAGTAGACACTGTAGGCTACCGGCCTTCTAGTAGACACTGTAGGCTACCGGCCTTCTAGTAGACACTGTAGGCTACCGGCCTTCTAGTAGACACTGTAGGCTACCGGCCTTCTGATAGACACTGTAGGCTACCGGCCTTCTAGTAGACACTGTAGGCTACCGGCCTTCTAGTAGACACTGTAGGCTACCGGCCTTCTAGTAGACACTGTAGGCTACCGGCCTTCTAGTAGACACTGTAGGCTACCGGCCTTCTTGTAGACACTGTAGGCTACCGGCCTTCCAGTAGACACTGTAGGCCACCGGCCTTCCAGTAGACACTGTAGGCTACCGGCCTTCTACTAGACACTGTAGGCTACCGGCCTTCTAGTAGACACTGTAGGCTACCGGCCTTCTAGTAGACACTGTAGGCTACCGTCCTTCTAGTAGACACTGTAGGCTACCGGCCTTCTTGTAGACACTGTAGGCTACCGTCCTTCTAGTAGACACTGTAGGCCACCGGCCTTCTAGTAGACACTGTAGGCTACCGGCCTTCTACTAGACACTGTAGGCTACCGTCCTTCTAGTAGACACTGTAGGCTACCGGCCTCCTTGTAGACACTGTAGGCTACCGTCCTTCTAGTAGACACTGTAGGCTACCGGCCTTCCAGTAGACACTGTAGGCTACCGGCCTTCTAGTAGACACTGTAGGCTACCGTCCTTCTAGTAGACACTGTAGACTACCGGCCTTCCAGTAGACACTGTAGGCTACCGGCCTTCCAGTAGACACTGTAGGCTACCGGCCTTCTAGGGTAAAATGTCCAGTCTGCTGATGGGCACTAAAACATACAAATAAAAAAAAATACTTTGAAATGATGAAAAGCGTTTCAGTAAAACAAAAACTAAAATAAATTGGGATTAAAGTTATTGAAATGTCGACTTGCAGATTGGTTTTAGCAGTTATTGGAACCAAGCTCTTCAATTATTGGGTATACATTTAATTTAGCCCTTTAGTATAAACCCGATATAATATTTCAAATC